>JAVJAQ010004295.1:142500-323648 GCA_032362365.1 Zygogramma bicolorata | reverse complement strand
TTATTTATTTTGGGGGGGGGGGGGGGGGGGGGTTTGGGGGGGGGGGGGGGTTGGGGGGGGGGGGGGGGGGGGGGGGGAGGGGGGCGGCGGGGCCCCCGGGGGGGGTGGGGGGGGGGGTTTTTGGCTTTTTGGCGGGGGGGGTGGGGGGGGGGGGGGGGGGGGGGGGGGGGGCGGGGGGGCGCGTGGTTGGGGTTTTTGGGGGGCGGGGGGGGGCCCGGCGGGGGCGCGCGTTTTTGTTTATTCCACATATTCGTACTCGTAATTTTTGATTATCTTTCATTATTTGAATATGAATAATTTTTGAGGTTGTAATTCCCGGGCTAGCATCTCAGTGATGTATTTTTTTTGCTGTTGTTTCTGGCTGTTAGTGGAAACTGTTAGTTGACACTGTTCCATTGTTCTATTTGAAGCTGTTGTTTCCGGCTACATACACTGGTTTAATCTCAAATTATTGTAAGCAGTGGTATATAGGGGGATAACTGGAGGCTACCATACCCTGAGTCAGATGATTTCTGGTTTGCTGAATCACACGCAAGTTATTCACAACATTGACGACTGTGTCTTGATATTTTATTTTGATTTCGAATCATTTATTATACCTCCTGATGCACTGTGAAGAACTCGAGATATAATTTTTGAGGATGAAGGTCTTGCACGAAAGGTTATAGATATATATGTGTACACTTTCTTCCTGAAAACGAAGAACTATAGCGATTTGATTTCAGTGATAGTGAATAACAGAATAACATTTTCATCATCAATATAATTTGCACATGAGCTCACGCGAACTTTTACATGAATTATTAATTTTTCATTCTAATCGGTGTTATATCCACAGCTTATACTTTAAAACACCGACCGCCTAAAAATGATTTCTCGTGGAGAGTGATAAAATAACATAACCTTTATACTCTTTGGTATATTAGTTGGTGAAAAAATATTATTCAAAACGCTATAATATACTTATTGACTATTAGAGTTCAAATAGATCTATCGATATTACAGAAAAAATTCATTCAGGTTTTTCATAGCATTCGACGAGATCTACAATTCAACTTTCATGACAAATTTTGATTTGATGAGTGGTTTCGAAAATATATCGTTTGTTTTCTTGAAAAAAAAATTATCCGATTTTTTCCATTTTCCCATCGGTTTAGAAACAAATGTTTCAACTAAAATTTTTGAATATCAAGCGATCTACACGACATATTTTTTGTTTTTTGATTACGTGCAACGGTATGGTCTACAGAGCGTTCCAAAAAAACAGACATGTTACACAAAAAACACCCGTAAAATCTGAAATTATTTTTTATTTTTTTTCTTCATATAAAAATTTTAGCAGATGGTTTGAAAATTTATTTAAAAGTGGGCAAAAATTTCTGCGATCGAAACTGTAATAGCCACGGCATTTCTAGCAAAACCCGAAAAAACGTCATTCGAATGTCAAAAAAAAACACCTTTCTTATTTTTCGATTCCTTCCAGAATCAATAGGGTTCTGAACTCCCATGAGATCTGAAAATGACCCGAGTTTCAAAGCAATAACTCTTTGCTTTCGAGAGATATCGTGTTTCAAAAAAAAGTGTGACAGACACACACCTACACACACACACACAAATACAGACAAAAGAATCAAGTTGGGCTTAATCGGACTATTTTTCGACGCTGATAATTCTTTCCAAATGAAATTTTTTGATATGTCTTCAAATAAAAAAGTTGGGTCCGCTGTCCGGTCCGGTGCCCTGCGAAAACGCGGTCATTGATAAACATCGATTAATACTTATCGATGTATAAGGGTCACTGTACACGGTTATTTATTAAAGTTTGTGAAAAGCATTTATACCAAAATTCACGTTTTTTTTCAGATGCCTATCGAATTGTCATAATAGTGATACATTTATTGTTTTGCTTTCTTTCATTGGTTATTTTGTCGAAATCAGTTCGCTTCGTTATAATTTTTTGTTTGACTGTTTTCTGTTCAGAATAGATTTTATTATATTTTGTATGTCTCTGGTATCTTTCCGAATAATTCAGAAAACTGTGTTGTTCAATATTTTTGGAACACTTTGAAAGATGAGTTTCAATATTTCTACTCTTTTTTTGGTAAGGCTGCTCTGAGTCTCATATAATATTCTGCTTGGGTTAAGAATTCAATCTATGTGACTGTCTTGTGTCACAAATTCGACTAATATTATATGAGTTGCCTGAAGTATATCTGCTTTATTTGTGTATAATCCTCAATGAACACTTTTGCAGGAAATGAGTGTGAATCGTTCATCTACCCAAATTATGAGAATCACACTAAAAAAGTATTCTTTTGTGGTTTATATCCACAACTTTTCCAAAGGTCTCTGGATCAGTTGTTTGTGATATTACAAAAAAACAAATTCCGAAATAATCACGAAATATATTCTCTGAATACATAAAACTGGAGTACACTGATATCCAAATCATCCTATCTCCATAATTGTACGTATTAAAAAGCTATACGAAAGCAAAGTAACGGTGAAACCATAAATCTCCACTAATCATTAGTTGAATCGAACGAAATAACCAAAACTCTGATTCATGTATCTTGCCTCGCAGGAACCAACCATAAACTGAAAATGAATAATGAATACGTGCAAGTAACACCCAAAATCACCAAATATAGAATGAGTTCTCGTTTGCGTGAATGTAAGTCCAACAAAGAATGGCCGAATAGCTGAAATATACTGGGAGCAGAGGCCACTGCAATTCACCAGCGAAAAAGAGAAGAGGAGATGAACTCTGGTCGGATGACCCTGGTAGCTGAGGCCAATTGTACCAAATGAGAAGAAGAATAGGATGTGACTTGACAGCTGAACGGATGATGCTCTGTCCCTCATTAACCTCACACTTTTTTTGATAAAAATTCGAAACAATCAAACCGTTATCATTATAATGATGGTACTGAATAATGAAAAAACAGTGAGGATATGACAAGAAAAATCAGTCCACCTGCTTGTGCTAGGCCAAAATCGCTTTTATAATGTTCATAATAACCAAATCTCATTCATGGGCAAACCTGAAAGTGCCGTGTCTTGTAGGGAGGACTTGAACAAAAACTCTGAAAGCCACGCAATCAAACCCGTTGGGCCTGCTTTGTTTGGTCAAAAAATACTAAAAATGAATATTACTCATGTTCTGCCTAGTATCCTATGAAAGTATTGAAGATCCCAAAGAAAGCTCTAGATGGGAGGGATGCTGGATAAAATATAGCTCGTTTAATCTATGTCTAGTCCTATATTCGTTCCAACGGAGTACGACGGAGTAAAGAATAGATTGCATAGGAGGGGTATCGAAAGTATACTTTGGGTTTCCAGATAGTCAATCGTACTAACGTAAAGCTGATCTCTCTCAAGTACTGAATACTGTATAAGGGAAGTCAGCGCATACGATGAAAATGGAAAAGTCTGACTGGTGAGTAGTCCTGTTGAGGAAACTTCTTCAGCTCTTTCAATGATTAACTGAGACAACCTGCTTCTGTGAAAATACGGTATGCTACCGTCAGAGGCTCATTGCCTACATTGGAAATCCTATGCAAAACTTCTTGCAGAACCTCAGAATGGTTTTCGAATGTGGCGGTACAGATAATCACATCGTCTGAATATACGAAATAGTATGGCTCTAAGTCGACTCCTAACACCTGATCCATAAATTCTTGCCAAGTGGCAAGGGCGTTGTGAAGGCCCATCAGCATGCGTTTAAATTGGAATAATCCCCGATTAGGTACAACAAAAGCAGTTGAGGGTTTGGATTCCTCGAGCGAGGGAATTTGCCAGTAGGCAGATTCTATGTCAAGTGTTGTAAGATAATGAGCATCTCTGAGCTTATCAAGGGTAGCGCTGACCAAAGAAAGAGGATATCGCGTGCACTGACTTTATTAAGCTGACGGAAATCCACCACAAATCTATGTCGTCCATCACCCTTTCGGATAAGGAGGGTAGGAGAGCCCCAAGGGGGATCACGAGGGTTCAACTACGTCATTCGCCAATATGAGGTTACGATGTCCTGGCCACATTTGTAGCAGAACGTTTTCCGGAGCTAGTCACATTTCCTGAATCTATGAGATTCACTTCCACAATTCCAACAGCAAGAAAACTGTCTCGAGGGGGTGTGAGGTTGAGTCTCCAGAGCCGCAGTCTGTGGGGCGGTTAAAATTTTTGAACTCTAGCCTGCGTCTCAAACGAATTAATTCAGCAATTGAGAATATTTGAATCGTGCCCAATTGCATTCGAATTTGAGGTAGAAGATTCGTTTCAATATAGTTTACCCAGGTTAGATCCGATAGGGGGTGGGACAACATTCTCAACAGGTTTACCATGACCGAGACATAGTTCACCACCTTTTCTTGGTCTCTTTGAGTGCGATGCCTTATCTTCTCTATCAATCCATATTTGTAATGGTATGGTTGAAAGGATTCTCACAGCTTCGCGGTCGAATCATCCCATTAAGTAAAAAAGCCGATCCTATACCATAGCAATGCGTCATTCTAAAACAACCACGGGGCCGAACGGAGCAGTTGATCTTTAGAAACTCCTCTTGAGATACGTAACTCTTCCACTCGCTCAAGGAATCCCGTCAAACTAGACTTGCCACTAAATTCAATTTTCCACCTATTAATAATAGCGTTTATTGCCCAACAGTTTCCCATTTACAGAGCAATTTTACATTTTTCAATACAATAATAGCACTATTTTCCAAATATGGACGAAAAGGTGAATTAGATTACATTTCATAAAATTTCAAAGATATGCACGAGATTTATTTTTTAGTTCGCAAATACTACACGAAAAGAAGTCACAAACGCAAGTAAGTTTGTTTGCATTACTGCACATAAATGTTAATGGTGCTTTTAACATTAGATTTGTTTGAGCTCTTTTACATAAAAAAGTTGTGTTGTGCCTAGATGTTATTCTTGGAACATAAATATTAATTTGCGAGAGCAATGATGGACAATCAATTTTACCATTGAATGATTTATACAAGCATATAACAGAAGCCTGATTCCTTCGCTTTTCTAATGATATAAAGTCAAATGTATGCAATAAGTCAAGGTAATTGCAACCTCTTGGAGGATATATTGCAGTGATTTTAAAACTCAAGAATTTTAGGAATTTTTTTTGAACTTTATCGATAGCTGTTATATATTGAGAATATATGGGATTCCATATTATGGACCCGTATTCCAATTTAGATCTCACCAGACTAAAATAAAGAGAAGTTAATGTTGCGGTATTATTGAAATTCTTACAATTCCTTATGATGAAACCATACGCTCGACATGCCGAATCAACAATAATATTTATATGGTGATTGAATGTGAGTTGAGAATCAAAATGGACACCTAGGTCCTTAATGGTATATTTTCTTTCCAAAACAACATCATCTATACTGTAAGGATATTGTATCGTATTAACTTTGCGACTGAATGTTAAAACTTTACATTTGGATATATTCAGATACAAGTGATTTTCAAGACACCATTTTTGTACAATATCAAGTTGATTCTGCAATATCACACAATCATCTAAGCTGATGATATTAGCGTACAATTTCAGATCATCTGCAAACATCAACCTATTGCACTCCAACAGATTGCACAAATCATTAATAAATATTAAAAATAATAACGGCCTAGATTAGACCCTTGAGGTACTCCACTAGTTGCAAGATAAACTTTTGAGTAGTAACCATTATAATGAACAAACTGTTTGCGTTGATGAAGGTATGATTTCAATAGTTGTAGATAAATTTCATTGAATCCCATTATGGACAGTTTATGAAGAAGTAAATTGTGACTGATCTTATCGAAGGCCTTAGAAAAATCAGTGTACACCGCATCAACTTGTCCCCTATGATCTAAAGTTTCGCACAGATATTGATTAAAGACAGCCAGGTTACTAATGGTAGACCTAGAATTCATAAAACCATGTTGATGTTCTGATATAAAATATTTCGTAGACAGATAGATGCGACTGTACAAGACTGTCTCCAAAATCTTGGCAAAGTTATTTAATATTGATATCGGTCTATAATTACTAATGGCACTCCGATCTTGAGACTTATGAACTGGGCAAACTTTGGCTATTTTCCAAATATCTGGAAAATCTGATGTTTTCAAAATTAAATTGAAAAGGATTCGTAGAGGGTGAACTAATACTCGTAAGCAGTCTTTCACGAGAAATGACGGTATTTTGTCTGAGCCTGAAGTAAACTTATTCTTTAATTTTTTTCCAGCTTCCAATATTTCTTTTTCAGTAATTGGCTCACAGCTGATATCTACTAGGATATTACGATCAAAATTGAAAACTGGATTTTCCTCTTCGCTTGTAGGTACAGAATATGCACTTTTAAAGAAAATGCCAAAAGCATTCACAATCGATTGTGGGTCTGTATACGATTCACCTTCACAAACCATTTTGCCAGGGATTCTTGAAGTTCTATTTTTATTATTGACAAAGTCCCAAAAATTTTTAGGATCATCTTTCAACTTATTTTCAGTGGCTTGTAAATACGACGCATAAGAATCTTTCAATCTTCTTTTGATATTAGCCCTTAATCTACTATAATGCTGATAACAACTGAAGTTTCCCGTGGTTTTGTACTTACTGTGTACCTTTGCCTTTTCTTTGATGAGCTTTATAACATCGCTGGGATACCAGACAGGATATTTGTGTTTGAAATTTTTGGAAAGTGGAATGTGAGTATTCAGAATTTCATAAAAGTTATTGTAGAAACTTTCCACAGCAACGTTAATTTCAGTGAAGTTTTGTAAAAAGTCCCAATTACTATTTAAAAAATCATTATATAAGGCGCAATAGTCCGCTCTTCTGAAATTATATGTTCTGTTGTTTATATTTGTATCGATATTGCATTTTTTTGCAGTGAGTCCAGTAAGTTCAATAGAAAGAGATGGGTGATATATATCTTCGTTCACTAATGGTAAAAAATCACGGGTTACTGTACAGTTGATATTACTTATCACAAGGTCTAACAATTTATTATAGCTATTCAAAATATTATTACATTGTTTCATATTTAAGAAAGCCAAGTAATTCGAAACTGTGCGAGTTTTCCTATCGTCCAAATTGTTTTCAATAAGGTGTGTACAATTGAAATCCCCCAAAAATAGAACCCTATCTGAATTAATTACATCCCAACTCTCTAAGGCTTCGAAAAAATTATCATATTCATCTAGAGGAAAAGATGGTGGAATGTAAATAATTGCTACAAAAAAAGAAAAAAAATATACAAAGCACTTACACACCAAGAAGTCTATTTTAGGAAAACTTTCTTCGAACTGAGAAGTATCAACAACTTCAGATTTTATACCACTGTTGATAGCTAGCAAAACACCCCCACCAGATGTCAGCTCCATCTGTTCGAGTTTTCGATCACTGCGATAGACTTCGTAGTTATCCGGAAAGAGTTCCCTAGAATTTACATCATACTTCAACCACGTTTCACTGAGTGCGATAATATCGTATTCACAATCACTAACGTTAGGGTAAAATACATCTATTTTGGTATTAAGTCCTCTGACATTTTGGTAATAGGTATATAATGCATCATTCTTGATACTGTTGGGCCCGCTCAGTTTAAAGAGACAATTCTCGGTATATCATTGAAGTATTTGATTCTGCAATTGGTATCTCCAGATTTGATTCTGTTGGATAATTCCTCTTTGACTTTCTTATAATATTCAATTTGTCGCTTAGTACGGTCTGCTGAGACATTGATATTTTCAAATCCTGGCTTAGTTTTTATTTTTTTACAATTTCTCAATATAATTTCAGCTGTACTCGCATTTTCAACAATGATTTTGACAGGGCGGTTTTTTGACTCATTGAAAGAACCAATTCTGAACAACTTAAAATTGATGTTGGCTAATTGTGGTGAAATGGTGCTCATTATATCAGTAGCAATATTTTTATCAGCTTCTACTTGCTGGACTGATGATATTCGTCTATCAGGCTCAGGAATATTATATATCATCACATTACTCTTGCGTTTCTGCCGTTCAGATATTTCAGAAATTATTTCTTCAAAGTCCAGCCCAGATGAGTTTGCAGTCAGGGTGTTTCTTTCCTTTAACTCCTTGATGTCTTTCTGAAGATTAATGATGAGTGCTTTCAAGTCCTTAAGATCTTTGCCGATACCTCTACAGCCGATACAAGTCCAATCGTATCCTTTATTAGCGTTCAGTGTACGTACTTCATTTGCTGTGATGTCGACACAGGAATGCTTGTACTTATCTTCGCAGACACTACAGGTAACCATAAGATGGACTTCCGACAATTGATCGCAGCATTTACAGGTTACTTTCGGAGGCATATTGACTATATCAGCAACGAATTATTGTATAGTACGAAGGTGATACGCCTCTGGTAAGTTCACAGCAAGATTGATAAGATATAGAGATATTGTTTAGGTTTAGGTTATATTGAATCAAGAGGAACCACTACTTATGGGCTGTAAGCACACTTGCAAACATTCACTAGGAAGGATGAGGTGTTGATAAGTACCTTGATAACTGATTAGCTAATTATTTAGAAATATTTTCACCAATAACATCAACTAATATATCCCATGCAATTTAAACTTGTGTATCAAAACAGTGCCGTAGACAGAATATTGATGCGCATGGGTTCATCGCTGAAGCTAGTTCCGCTAGCTCTCCGCAATATTGAAGAAAATTGTGAGTTATTCAGTTTGGAAGTTAGGCTCAAGGTCTGATCGAGGAGATCATTTCCCTGACTGACAGAATCATTATACGTCATTCGAGAAATCACGATTGGAACTAGAGATCGGAAAGAGATACAAATCATCTGTTGCATTCTGGAAAAATGTAACATGTGGTCTTTGAGATTGGCTTCTGAATCCATGTTGTCGTCCATATTCCTTCAAGACGCAAGCATTAAGCGACTGCCGAAGATTAATGTCGGTGTCAGGCCTACAGTTAGCTTCTGTTTCCACTCCTGGTAGTCGGACATCCGAATTATAGTTAGTTGAAGTTCTAGGATACTCCCCACCATTTCGATGGAGGATTCAATCCGTTCTCCTTTCGGTTTCCTCAGCTATGAACGGTAACCGTTGACGGAACGACTGGGAAGGGTGAATTGGTTCTGCTCCGATATCCTTCAGATCATAGGTTATTCGTTACTCCGCCGGTCTGAGTTCAACATCATGGAGAGGAGGATTCTCCTTATACAATAATGACGTCGAATGTGGCGTCGTAGATATTGGCGGGTTCACCTCATTCGAAACAGTTGAACTTCTGATACCAGGTTCAATTCTCCTATCAATTGGGAACACTTGTTCAACTAATACGTCTTGACTCTTCCATGACTATCCGATGGAGTACCAATGCGACCTAACCGCTAAAGGATGATCACTTTGGCTTATGTGACCCCCTAATCCGTATTGACTAGCGTCAGTGGATAATTGGCCTGGTAAATTTGGATCAAAATATCTCGGTATGGGTTTTGAGCTTTTGAAAATTTTAAAATTCAATATCTCGAGGACTATTACTTCCCCAAATCCATTTTGATTTTTCTTTTAACAATAATCGAGTAGTGCTGTTTTTTCAGACAAATATCCGATAAATCTTTCTAAATAATTCACTGAACCGAGAAATTCCTCTAATTCTTTTATATTGGCTGGTTTTTTGATATTGAGTATAGCTTCAACCTTGCTTTGGTGTACTTGAATACCTGCGCCTGAAATAATGTGTCCTAGAAAATGAATTTTTGTCATTGCCAATTGTAATTTTTCCGTATTAAATTTGACATTTAACTTTCTAACCGTATCTATAAAGCATCTAAGTCATCTGTTATGTTCATGTAAGGTGGTGCCATAAATCAAATTGTCATTAATATATGCCAGAGTACCGTCTAGTCCTTCTATAAGCTCATTTAAGTAAGATTGAAATATTTCTGATGCATTTGACAATCCATATGGAAGACGTTCGAATTTATAACGCCCGAATGGTGTGATGAAGGTGCAGAGTTCTGAACTCTTTTCATCTAAGGAAATTTGATAAAAAGCTGAAGAAGCATCAAGAACCGTGAACCATATAGCCCCGTTCAATTGAGAAACAATTGTGTCAAGAGTAGGCAGTTCAAAATGTTGTCTGATAATGTATTTGTTCAAAGGTCTGGGATCCATACATAGTCGAACACTTCCATTATTTTCTCTCTCACAACCATTGCATTCACCCATTCAGTCGCGTCCAAAGCTTTCTCAATCACTCCCAGTCTTTCCAAATTGTCAAGAGCATCTTTCACCATTCCATTCAGCGCTAACGATATTTTCCTAAATCTGGCTACATGGGGAATAGCATCACACTGTAGACGTATATTGCAGGCTCTACCGAAACATCCGAGCCCTCTGAAAACATTGACGTATTCATTCTTTTCAGAAGACATTTCAACTTTAAATTTAACGTTATTCTGACACTCGTTGAGGGCGTGTATGCGTTAGATCAAATTCAAATCAATACATGTTTTCAAACCAAGAATCGGTTAGTAATCACCTTTCAAGGCATAAAAATCAAAAACGTGTTTCAAATTTCTGAAATTTACTGATAGATTGCACACTCCAAGAATATTTAATTTATTTTCATTATATACTACCCAAGACTTTCTTGTAGGCTTAAATTTTGGTTTCTCATTGAATTGATCATAGATACGAAGTGGCAAAATATTAGCTTCACTCCCTGAGTCTAATTTGAAATTCGCCTCAATATCAAATTCGATTCGATATCATCAACTTTTTCCATCCAACACCTATGATATTCTTCCGAGAAATACTTTAATTCAAAAATTGTATCATCAATTTCTGTTAAACACCCGATTTCAAGATTATTTACCATTGTATATTCATCCATATCTCCATCATTTCAGTGGATTCGATTTCTTGCTGCCATGTTATAAGTGCAATAAATATGCAGTTATGTGAAGAATATATTGGAAAACTAACTAAAAAAGTATTGTCCCTTCTTTTTTAGTCCAGTCGCTAATACGAATAATAGAAAGAGAGTCAAGTATGTAACAATAAGGATGATGAGTTTTCAGAAAGTTCTAGAATCTATTTTCTTGTTCTTGGTTTCCTGTTCTTTCAGCTGGTACAGGAATTCCTTATATTGTTTTAGGTTCTTTGTGGGATGTGAAGAACTTGGCAATTATTTTGTAACAGAGATATAAAAGAAAAATAAGGAAGGCCGTACATTGGAGGGAGGATAATACATTATGTATAGTGAGTGCTGTTTTGTCCGACAGCTTGTTCGTGAGGGAGTGCTGGCAGGAGGGCCAGGTTAGGATGAATACGGAAGAGAATGCTTTTGCGGGAAGGGTCTAAAAGGTCTATTCCCACTTTCTCGAAGTGTGTTCCTACGGGAATTGGCTGTAGAAGGCCGGCTGGGTTTTAATTGTTTTGTCCTTTTCGAGCTTCGCATTCGGGGCATCCTCTTACAAATTTTTCCACATCTTTGTACAAGTCCATCCAGTAGTATCTTGACTTGACTCTGTGTAATGTTTTAGCCATGCCCAAATATCCAGAAAGTGGTTCCGAGTGATTTGAAACTAGAATTTCGCTTACCCAATGTTTTGGGATTACCAACAGGTTTTTCAGTCCTCCAGGATTGGGATTAGATTTGTATAATAGGTACACCATCAATAATTCTAAAATTTTTTGCACGTCTTTTTATGCCGATGGTGGCAGATTTGTTCAAAGGGTCCTTTATAATATCAAATGTCTCTTGAAGTTCGGAGTCAAGTTGTTGTTGCTCTACAATATCTGTTGGTAGTAACAGGAAAGTGGGGATTTCTTCGAAAGTATCATTGTTTTCGTTACTCAGGACAGGATTCCTTGATAAGCAGTCTGCATCCATGTATTTGCTCCCATCGTTATGAACTATGCTGTAGTCGTACTCCAACAGTTTCTGGGACCATCTTGCAAGTTTTCCTGTAGGTCCTTCAGTGATTTTATGTAACAGAGAGCGTGGTGATCAGTTACAATTTTCACTGGCCTACCATATATTAAATGACGCAGATAAGATAAAGACAATATTGCTGCAAGTTCATCTAATTCAGTGATTGTATAGTTAGCTTCATTTTTTGTTTGATTCTTACTTATGTTTGCTAATGGATGTTGCTGTTTGTCTTGTAATAAGATTGACCCAATTCCCACCGTACTCGCATCAACCCGTAACTCACACTCTTTGTTGGGATTGAAATACTGTAGCACTGGGGCGGTCATAAGTTTTGTTTTGAGCATATCAGAAGCTTCCTGTTGTTCTTCACCCCGTTTGAATTTTACATTTTTTTTGTGACAACATATAAGGGGCGGGCTATTGTTGCGAAGTCTTTGATGCATTTTCTATAGAAGTTACATAGACCACTTAAACTTTGTACTAGTTAATACTGTTTGTTTGTGGAAATTCTTTGATTGAAACAAGAATGCCTTGGTCGGGTGAAATTCCTTCATCATGCTCTGAGACTTTCACATTATTTCTTATGTAAACGCATTTGCTTGGTTTCAACCTCAAGCCTGCCTTGCGTAACCGTTCAAAAACGTTTTTTAATTTCTCCAGGTGAGCTTCCAGTGTATCTGAGAACACTATTATATCATCGAGGTAAACAAGGACATCCCTCCATTTCATCCCCTCAAATACTCTATCTGCGAGCTGCTGGAAAGTTACGTGAACCAAAACTTAAAACATCAAATTCATAAGTGCCGTGATCTTGTTTTTTTTTCGTTGTTTTTTGGAACGTTGCTTCTTGGCGGGTAGATAAGAACCAATGTATGGAAGCCATCGGCAATTGCAACAGTAACGGCAACAACACCAATATATGTGGCTATTATAATAATGGAAATAATCATACTGGACAGCAGGATATTGAATAAGGTGTGATGTTCTCCCGAAAAAGATGTTACTAATATTACCAAAAAAGGTTAAAGAATTCGAAACTTACCAAATTGTCGCTGGCTGGACTCCAATAGCATCCAGGAGAATAGGAAAAGTATATAAGGAAAAATAAGGAAAATGCCTTTTGGAATTTCCACCACAAGTTATAACAATTATTTTAACTCCGAAAGAAAATATCCCGCAAATCATCTGTTATGAAATTTAAACTATTCATTCAATATATTTTCGTTGCCGACCGTTTTCCATCGAACTACTACTTCAACTGATATATATCAGCAAAAAAAAATAAAACACATGAGAAAGCAACGTTGTCACGTAGATCTCAAATTAAATTAAAGAAATAATCAATTCAAAGTAATAATAGGAAACATACCCCCCACCCTGTAAACAAAAAAAAGGTTTTCAGAAGAATTTCAATCAAACTCAATGAAAAAATAGCAAAGTAATGAGAATTGCTCAACCATATATAAAAAAAAATCTACAATATGATTAATAAATAATGTGTGAACTACTGAGTTGGCAGAGGACAAACTTTGACAACAGGTCTGACATAAAATCCTCTATTAGTTTTAACAGTGACGATTCTTACAATACCATCCCTACCAGGATGTACCTTTGATATAATAGCTAAAGGCCAGTATGAAATTCACATTATGATAATAATCTATCAATTTATCGATTATAGGATCTTTACGACGTATTATAATTGGATGCCTTTGGTCAAAGTTCAAAGACGACTGAGATAATCGACCCCCCACCCTCAATAAACCCTCGTGAAGAAAAGGCCTCAATTTCCGAAAATTACTCGTACTGAATAGTTTATTTTTAAGTTTTTCAATCTCCGTAGCAAAATATTTCTGCTGAAGAATTTTTATCAAAAAATATTCCGCTTTCCTGAGATCTATCACCGAAATATTCTTATTTTTCGGTAAAAGTTTGAGAAATCGCAATACATAAACTGTCGTCCGCAACATAAAAGACCAAGATGTACACCTCCGTCCTAACTCATACAAGGGGTGATTCTCCATTATTTCCTGTGTGACAAAAACAGCTTTGACAGATAGGGAAACATGTTTTCTTATCACATCTGTAATCGGCCACTTTTCCTCTTCAAGTTTCGCCCAAACAGGACCCGTTAGCCAATCACTATGATTCATCAACTGAGAAGGAGTTAAGCCTCGAAATAAACAATCGGCTGGATTAGTGCTCCCAGGAATATGACACCAGACTGCATTTGGAACCTGCATTCGAATGCGCTGCACGCGATTCGCAACAAACATTTCTTTCAGCTGTAAAGAACTCAACCACTGAATGACTGTGGTTGAAACGGAAAAAGCATACACTTTCGAAATTATTATTCGATTCGCATAAGCATCAATCACATGTTTCAATAATTTCGAAAAAAGCAATGCAGCACACAGCTCCAACCTAGGAATTGAAACAAGATTGGAGGGAGAAACCTCTGACTTAGCACATATTAATTGAACCTCAACACCCACTGATGAAAATGTCCGCAAATATACCGCTGCTCCATATCCGCTCTGAGAAGCATCCCCAAATGCCAAAAGTATAACTGGTACTCCGACTACGGCTCCTGATAACCTAGGTACTTCAAATGCATTCAGCCCTGACCATTCTGACAGCACTTGGTTCCAAATCTTGCATATTTCCGTAGGAGGTTCGTCATCCCATCCTAGTTTTAATCGCCAGAGTTCTTTCACTGATAATTTCAAATAGAATATGAACGGGGCTATCAATCCGATGGGGTCATAACACCGAGCAATGGAAGACAGAATTTTTCGTTTCGTAGCCTTGTCATCAGGTGTCGACAGCTTGAAACACAGCATATCCTCCTGTGGTCTCCACTGGAGACCTAAAATTTTCGTATCGGTTTGGAACTGCACTTTTTCATGCAACCGATTTTTCACAGGTATCTTGTTCCGCAAAGACTTCGAGTTTGTAGACCATTTTGTCAAATCAAAACCTCCACCTGAGAATATCTGTCGAGACTCCGTATATAAGCGTTCAGCTGAAGGTTCTGAACAAACACTTGTAACTAGATCATCCATATATAAATTTCTAATAATAACCTGGGAAGAGGAAATTGTTTACCATCTTCTTCTACCAATTTTCTAACCGTACGTAATGCTAAATATGGGGAACTCTTTACTCCAAAAGCTACCGTTGTTATCTCGTACGTTTTAATTTCTTCTTCCGGATCGGAACGCCATAATAAACGTTGGAACCTATGATGCTCTTTTTTTATATTGATTTGACGATAAAGCTTGCGTACATCCGCCGTTAAAGCTATTTCAAATAATCTAAAATTGATTAATAAAGTAACAATATCCGTTTGAAGCTCCGGACCAATGTACAGTAAGTCATTCAAATAAATGTCTGTATCAGAGGGTGCACTCGCATCCACAACCACTCTCACAGGGGTGCTAATACTCTCTGGTTTGTAAACAGCATGATGTGGCATGAAATAGCATAACGAATTGACGGTGTCATCTTCCTCTTCCATTAATCTCATATGCCCTTGATTCAGAAAATCTCTCATTACATCATTATAAGTGCTCCTAATATCAGGAAATTTATTCAATTTATTTTCTAAAGACAACAGCCGGGACTTGGCCATTTTCTTCGAATCTTCCAAATATTCCGGAGAGTACCGAAATGGCAATGCAGCTGTAAATCTTCCTGATTCTCCCCTCTCATAATTTTCTAAAAATAATTTTTCGCATTCCCTATCATCTTGACTGATTGATGACCCATTCGTCACTTGTTCAATCTCCCAAAATGAATTCAAGAGGTCTTCAACAGGTGAATCATCTGTTAAAGTAAGAAAAGTTTTACTACCCGAAAAATCCTTTTCAATTGGTGCCTTACCCATAATTACGTATCCGAATACAGTTTCAATTGCGAAAGGATAACCCCTAGCATTTGTGATTCGACCCAGCCCTATCAAATCAGAGAATAACTCCGCGCCTATTATTCCATCGATCTCCCGCGAACGATGAAAACTCTCATATGCTAAATTAATACCCTTCGAATCAAGATTAATATCATTTCTGTCAATCCTCATTCTTGGCAAATTTCCCGAAATTTTTTCCACCACTAGAGCACTCAAATAATATGTTTCATCAGGATTATACAATGGGGATATTTCTAATTTAGTGATTCCTTTGACTGAATATTATTCCCTATTCCCTCCACTGAGGAGTAATACCTTTTCTGTTTGATTCCTAATTTTTTACATCCCTTCAAAGTGAATAAATTTGACTGACTCCCACTATCTAAGAGAAATCTAGCAACGTTATTTTGTACCGGACTATTCAGCACCCTAACTAAGACAGTAGGTAATAAAACTGTACTCTCATTTTGTCGAGCAATCAAAGCCGAGCTCATTCCTTCAGAATTTGTGTTACTATCGCTCAAATTATTTCTAGCAACTTCCGTATTGTTGCAAGATTCCGTAATGGTTCCCGAACTTTTCCTACCCAGATGTAAAAGAACATGATGCTTCTGTGAACATTCCGCACAAGATCTCTCTGAGGGACAAACTCTCACTCCGTGACTAGACGATAAACAATTGAATCACCAATTATTTTGTTTTAATAATTCATATCTTTTCTCCGGATCTAAACGCTTGAACTTTCCACATCTACCTACATAATGTCCCTTGTTATGACAAAACTGACAAGAACTAAATTTAGAAGGTATTGACTTTGTCAAGTTATCATTAACCAAAAAATACTTCGAGAATCTAGACTTCGCTTCTCCAGGGTTGCCTTTATTGTCATTCGGTTTTTGATAAGCTAATATTTCAACTTGTTCTTTAACAAATTTGATCAGATCATCATAACACGGGCATGTCGAATCTCGCTTCAACATATCGAATGATTTCTTTGTTTCCGCATCTAATTTAGAAAGAGCTATATGACACAAAAAGAAATCTGCTAGATCATTTGATTTCAACACCCGCTTGTCCTGATATTGATCCACTAGAGACTGCCAAATTATTTGGTAATTACTACCCGATGAGGTCAACCCGGAACACACCTCCAACGCTGATACTTTCAATTGGCCAGCTAAATAATACATTTTATCCATATCAGTGAGCGTTTTGTTCTCATGAATTGAACTGGTAAAAAGTGAATAAAATGTTTCCCATTCTCTTATGTCCCCCGAGAATTCAGGTAACTCAATTTTTGGAAATCGCGGAAGTGTTTTTCCAACAGTGTGTTTAAATTTTTTTCTAATCTCCTCTGCCGCACGTCTAATCTTGCAACACATCTCATTTACAGTCTTATATACAGAAAAATTAGGAGTATAATTTTCATCTGCTTCCGAACCAAATACATTCAATTCATCTACTGTTGTCAAAAGTTCTCTACGCGTTTCTTCTAGCGAAACAAACATTATTTGAAAAGTTTCTCGAGATGATTCATCATCGATTGAGGCCGACAGATCAAATAAACTCTGTGAAGTAGCAAACAAAGCTTCTTTTTTTACCGTCAAAACACGAAATTGTCTTTCTGCCACTGTAGCTGGCATTCTTATGAGAAGTAACCCAAGTAGTATATCAATCAAATATTATTATTATTGAGCAATTCTCCTCCGCACTTTTCACCTGCAGTGCCAATCCAATTTGGAAAAAAATATGCAACATTCAACTGAACACCAAAGCTCTCTAGACTGATTGGTCAAAATGAAAATGTATAAAAATATTGGTGTAAATAGTTCTATCCGAAATCAAAGGAATGAATAGCCTTCAAAGGAGTAAAAACAACGAACATCCGAAGCCGTTTTTGCTTGCGTAGCCGATACGCTGTAGATACGCCAACCGAATGTATCCCCAAAATTAAAAGAAACAGACTCCAAATGAAATTAAACTTTTCCCAAATCCTGCTCGATAAGGACCAAAAAATATGTTACGAATATTACCAAAAAAGGCTAAAGAATTCGAAACTTACCAAATTGTCGCTGGCTGGACTCCAATAGCATCCAGGAGAATAGGAAAAGGATATAAGGAAAAATAAGGAAAATGCCTTTTGGAATTTTCACCACAAGTTATAACAATTATTTTAACTCCGAAAGAAAATATTCCGCCAATCAACTGTAATGAAATTTAAACTATTCATTCAATATATTTTCGTTACCGAACGTTTTCCATTGAACTACTACTTCAACTCATATATATCAGCAAAAAAATTAAAACACATGAGAAAGCAACGTTGTCACGTAGATCTCAAATTATGAAATTCACCGATAAAGAAATAATCAATTCAAAGTAATAATAAAAAACAAATGGTTTGTTTGATCTCCTTCTGGAGAGTTTCGTCGAACTTTTCTAATTTATGCTTGGCGTGACGTAATTCGTCTAGAATAATGTTGTTCAGTTGTAAGGGTTCCATTATTATACAATTAAACATCAATTTACTGTTTTCGTTTCATTTGTACATCCACACCATTTCCCTTTTGAAATTTATTGATTTTTACTTCCGAACTTACAATCTTCTGTGAGGCCCAACCACTATCCCTGTCTTGAAATTTTGAGAGTCTGTTCGAAATAACATCAACAACATGTTCGAGAAACCATTCCTTCAGATCAGTTCCCAAATCAATGATAACATGCGACGTGCCTTTCTTTCAAATGGATCTGAAGCTATTTTCTTTCACTCACAGTAGGTGCATAGTGAGCACTCGCAAAAAATATGAGAACCACAGGGTTATGCACGGCTATCAGTCGTGAGTTTGGGGTGGGTAATTGGTCAAATTCAATTTAGGGCGCCACCAGCTCTATTGGCGATGCAAAACAAGCGATACGACATCTGGTGTACAAATCTGAACTATAACTAGTCAGTAGTTTGCTTTGTTTACATGTGAGAAAGTGGTTTGATTTCATCATTTATTAGGTGGATTTTTAAACTATAAACTTCACAATGTATAACTACACCGCACCGGTCTAAACAAGAATGATTGAATACAAATAACCACGACAAATCTTGACTACTGACTTTCTCTAGTTCGACTTCATCCGCACTGCTTCGATCTTAAAACATGATACCAATTGCAGCTCGAACTGGCAAACTCCAAGGTCTTTTGGGACCTACTCGGTAATGAAAAAAAAATTACTACTACGGTAAAAATCGCGATATTATTCGTCTTTTAACTGAAATGATAATTAGGCAATTCGATTGAAACAGGCCTAATGAGGAATAGAGCAATTTGAAACTTTATTCATTTGAAACAAGGTTTCCAGATGGGATGCGGGTATATTATTGATGCTAGAAACAATAATACTAATAGTTCAATCGCAAAGCCTATCTATTGGCAAGGGAATTCAAATAATTGCAGAATGCTGCTAAAATGTTGAACATGCGCATGTGGGGTTCACAGAACACATACATAAATATTTTTACAAATATTTCAAATCAAATCAAAATATACTTTATTGTCTGAAGATTTGCATCTTATTGACAAAGTGCAAGAAATACAAATGTAGATATAAAATAGTATTAAAAATGTATATATAAAACACTTAATGTAAAATAACAGTCAAAAATTAAATTAATAAAAATTATGCTTAAAAAGATTCACTAAAATATTCCTCCAAACTATCATAGGGTCTGTCAACAAGTAGGTCTTTTACCGCCTTTTTGAAATGGATATTGCTCAGATTTGCAGATCTTATTTCTAATAGTAAATGATTGAACAATTTACCACCATTATAGTATATAGAGTCTTTAATTAAATTCGAAGTCGGGATAGGAAATCTAAAGGTATGAATGCTATTACGAGTAGCATATGGAGTAGAGACAAAATTGAACTTCGATTTATGTTTATAGATAAGGCAAACCGTCTCAAGGATAAAAAGTGCGATGACTGTCAAAATTTTATTGGTAGCGAACAAATTCATGCATGATATTCTGGGTTTGACTTTACAAAGACACCTAAGTGCCCTCTTCTGTAATATCAACACAGAAGAGAGAAGGGATTAGTTGCATGCTCCCCAAAACGGTATTCCATATCGTAGCTGAGATTCAATAAGAGCATGGTAAACGGTTTTTGCGATATGGAAACGCAACTCATTGGAAACTACTCTCACTACATAACACCTGGAGGAAATCTTACTCTTAAGTTGGTTAATTTGTTCATCAAATTTCAGCCTATTGTCAATGAATACACCAGGAAATTTTGTGTGTAACTTATTTTGCAATGTGGCAGAATCTCATCAAGCAAACATTTGAATGATATTATATTCGTTTTCGATGCATTTAAAGATAGTAAATTGGCATCGCACCAGCTTTTCACCTTCTCCAAGTCGGATGATATTATCTTATGTAGCTCCACTGAGTTTTTTCCTTTCCACAATATCGTTGTATCATCTGCGAATAGAGTGAAACTACCAGATATGTCGATCATAGATAAGTCATTTATATATAACATAAAAAGAATAGAGCCCAACACAGAACTCTGTGGTACACCAGATTCAATGGCCCTGTTCTCCGAGAGTTCCGCTGTCCTCACCATTTGACTCCGCCCTGAAAGGTATGATTCAAACCAAGTGTTCGTCACGCCTCTTCATCCATATTGATGGAGTTTTTTTAGTAAAATTTCATGGTTGACGCAATCAAATGCCTTTGAAATATCACAAAAAATTGCGGCGGCTACTTCACCAGCATTTATTTCAGAGTAAATTTCATATAAAAAAGAGAATATAGCATCATTTGTATCTTTTTCCGCCTGGAAACCAAACTGGTTTTTGCTAATAATACAGTGCAGTTTTGAGAATTCCTCTAAACGAACCTTGACTAGTTTCACAATAAAATTTGCTAAAGTTGGTATTGAGGAAATAGGTCGCAGATTGGAGGGATTATCCAAATCACCACCTTTATGTACTGGAATGACAACGGAATTCTTCAGAGAAGATGGGAATGAACCAGTTCTGAATGAGGTATTTATGAGGGCGACCAATGTCTCGAGAGCAATGATTGGTGAATTCAGGAGAATCTTAACAAAAATATCATCATATCCGGCCGTATTTTTGTTCTTAATGTCATGAAGAGTCTTGAACAATTCTTGAAGATTAGTGTCATATAAAATAAGACTGTCATGAATAATTATGTTTTCTAGATTGACCAGTGGATCGTATGGAGCATGAATTTTGTTGCTCAGCTGTTTAGCAATAGACCAGTAGAAATCATTTATGGTATTAGGATTAAGTGAGAGTTCAAACTTTTTATTTTTTGTTTTACCTCTTATATCACTAACAATTGACCGAGTCTCTTTGATTTTACTCTTCGATTCCCCTATTCTGTTTCCGTAATATATTCTCTTTGCTAGACTGATAGTGGATCTATAGATTTTTTTGTAATCATTGAAATAGTTCCAAAAAAATATTTCTTGCGTGAATTTTCTGATATAATGCAGTCTGATAAATACACACACAAAGCATACGAAACAAATCTCAACTAGATATTATATAGACGGACTTCCAAAAAGCATACAATGAAGTAGATCATGATATCTTATTGTTGAAGTTGAGTCATTATGGATAAACTGAAAATACTCTCAAATTGTTCAAGAGCTATTTGGAAAACAAAGATTCATGTGTTGAATATCATGATTCATATTCAATAATGTTTGAAATTAATTCTGGAGTCCCACAGAGATCAAATTTAGGTCCCTCATTTTTTGTTCTGTTCATAACTGATTTTCCAGCAGTGCTGAAATTATCAGAATTTCTGATGACCTAAAAATTCTTAAATAAGTGCAAACAGTAAGGGATAGCGTAATGCTACAAAAAGATCTGGACAGGGTTTATGAGTGAAGAATGAATTATTTTCAAATGTTGATAAATGTTCAGTAATGTCGATTACGCGCAATAGGGGCCCTGTTCTCTTCAACTATGGATAGGGTACCTCTTGAAAGAGGAATATTATTGAAAGCCCTAATACATTATCATTTAAGAAATATCATCCCCACAAACGAGCCTTCTGAAGAAATATTTGTTGTACGTGTTTTAGTGTGAAGAACATGAATATGATGCTTTTGTAAGTCATATGCTATTCAAATCTTAATCCATCTCTCAAACGATACATAAATTCTTCAGGAAAAAAAATTATCCCGATCGATTTCAATCTCAACAAAATAAATGAGAATGCACGCAAGGCACACTTCTCGCCCCGGCCTGCGCGCTGCACTCTCATTTGTTTTGTTAAGATCGAAATCCATCGGGATAATTTTTATTTCGACTTTATGCAACATGCTTATCAATCGGTTGAAAGTGATGAAGGTGGAATTACATGTGTTTGGGTAGCCATGTCATGAATATTTTATCATTGCTCACGTCTTGTAAGAGCCTCTGCTCTAATACATCAACCTCCTTTGTAATCCAATCATTGATTTTTTTAAGTTCACTTACGAATCAGACATGATGAAGATATATATGGAAAATATAAATAATTTCCGACAGAAAAACACACTGACCGTTCCTTTTAATACACACCGAATAACTCTCTACTAATTGCTAATTGCTGCAGATACGAAATTGTAATGATTCTACGTCGTACGGATCGTTTCTCATATACTGGAGAAAATAGCCACCCCTCCTCTATGAATCTATGCGATGCGCATAATTCCTTAGTTGAATAATCATTCATCTTACAGAGAACCCCGCCAATAGCAAATGGTTGCGCTCAAAGAGTTGAGATTCGCTTGTAGGGGTGTCTCAATCCCACCAACTTTCAAACTGTATGCGTTGTCGTGGTGTCGCAATGAACATTTAGTGCTCGTTGGTGCTTCGTACAGATGTGCATACTCTCTACCACGAGGGGCAGTGTGTGACATCAAATCACAGCATCGGTGAAAGTTGAAAGTGGCTCATGGGGGCGTCTCATCTAGCTCCACCACCACACACTATTGTATGCAATGATATGTGCCGCTATGAGCATTCAGTGTTCGTTGGAGCTTCGTGCAGATATGCCCCCTCTTTACCACGAGAGGTATTGTGTGTGTGACACTTCACTACCACATCATTGGAGTGGGTGATAACAGAGATGAGTACACATTGGTCGGTGAAAGCTTATGGGATAAACATGTACCTCTCCCATAGACAGATAGTGGTGGCGTTGTTGGATTGTTTTGCTGTTAATGTGATTCATCCTCACCCCCTTCCTATAACATCGATGAGCTGTTAGCGAGAATTGCTCCTTAATTAGTGCTGGATCTTCGTGTCATGCAGACGAGTACTTTGTAGTTAGTGTAGAGTATACATGCTGCCCTCACTACCGTTTATGCAATCTTTCCCCTACATATCCCTACATATCGAAATAGAAACTTCACAATAACATTAAACATACACACACAAAAAGAAATCAAACAGAAGAAATGACGTCTCGCACACACTCAAAAGTCTCACACAAAGTAGATGATGTCACATGATGTCACGTCCCCACCAAACAATGAATATTTCTAGTATACCTGATTTGAAAGTCATCAGGAACGCCTCAAAGTGGTGGGGGAGGTCTCAAATCCGCTGTAGTACCCCACTGTTATTCCAACAGTATTTCTTCAATCTTCTCCGTGGTTAATTTTCAAGGATACATCATCTTGAAGAAAGTCCTATGAGAACATTCAGTAGCAACTTTCCATTTTTTTGTAGAAAATTCAATTCTTTCCTGTATTTTGTCTATTGTAATAAACAGCATAGAGCTACAGATTAAAAATTTTACCCAGTTGAGGTGCTCCATCATAATATCGAGATTGACTGGCACTGGGTGGTATTTTCAAATCCAGCTATGCACTGGAATAACGTGCTCATGGTGCGATTCCAGTAATCTGGACTCTAATTTGAAAATTTCATAAGAAACCTGTCCAGCTGAACCAGTGTATTCGCGAAGACTGTCAAGAAGGTCTTTCACAAATCCCGAAACTGATAAGGGCAGTAGAGGAATTACGAATTGAAGTTGAAAAACTCAAATCTTTGGGTAACAACACAACCCTTAATGTACCTGCTACGATATCCAGAGAAATCATGATTTTCGAGTTTCAAGAACGCCAAAGACCTTCCTGCAACCTGATGGTTTTCAATTTGACAGAAAGCGACAAGTTAAAGAGGAATGAGGTGAAATCGTAATCACTTTCCTTACCATCCTGAACATGCAGAGGATGAGAAAAAAAAATCCGAAGGGGCTAGAGCACTGAGAGTAACATTCGAGTCTACTTTTGACGTTCATAACATAATAAGGAATCGAGGCAAACTCAAAGGTAAAAACATATTTTTGAACTCTGATTCAACATTCAAACAGCGTGAGAACAAAAAAATCAAAATTGGTATAAGATTTCAAAGTGGTGAGTACAAGAAACCCAGAAAACTGAATTTACCACCCCTACTACTCTCATCATAACATAACCAGATTCAAATTTATCAAAATTTTCGCGGACTTCGAACAAAACTCAATCAACTGTATACGAATGTAGCCATAACGACATTTTCGCATTCACTGAAACGTAGCTGAACAATAGCTTTGCAGATGCAGAATTTCTCCTAGATAATTAGGTTATTTATCGTAAAGACCGATCGGAGCAGACAAGCTCGGCAAGCTGAGGAGGAGGAGGCTCCATTGCTGTTTCCATAAATATAACTGGAAAAAAACACAAGATAATCGAAGTAAAAATAAACTATATTTAACAAAAACGAATGTATTTGGGTTACAAACTGATCGAGATAACCTTTTGGAAACAACAATATATAAATTAAATACGATATTCGGAAGCAACCTAGTAGATAGAGACATCAACAACATCTTCATTGTTGAAAATAAAAGCACATTATTTGTTGAATTTGTCTCGTATTCACAAAAACAGCAAATTTTCCAACGATTATATAAGAGGAAGGGGACAGGTTTAGGTCTAACACACGGCCTATCACCTGAAGACAGAAAAACTCATAGAACAGTTGTACACCATTTGAAGGAGACCAGAGACTGAAATCAGAAAGCCCATATTGAAAACTTCAAAGTCTATGTAAATTAGGAGTACGGTTCCTAAAGCTGAAGAATTACAAAGATTCCACGAATCGAATCTTGAGCCAGAGTTTGAGAACCTTCAATCAAGAAAAAACAGTGCACCGCCAACGCCAACGATTTCACGAACATATCTGAAGGAAGTGAATGTTTTCACCAACGTGAATGGAAAACCAATCGAAAAACAAAAAATTGCAAAAGTGAACATATCAACACAGAAAGTATCAGACCCTTCCACCCCCATCATAGCTACAAAAAACTCCAGTCACTCTGGATTTCAATAAAGGCCAAATCAAAATATCATATGATATATTCCAAAGAACCGTTCTAATTCTCAGTGAATCAATTGAACACATATTTGTTATATTATTCACTTAGTCATGGCCATCACTAGAGGGAGGTAGGTGAGGCGGTCGCCTCAGGCGGCAGTTTTTCAGTGACGGCATTTTTAATACCAAGCATCAAAGTATAGAATAATAGTCATCCAACGTTTTTTTATCTATTCTAACTATTTTTATTACCTCCGCTTTACGAATTCAGCTACTGCGCTGACTTTAAATAGCTTATAAAACACTTAGACTTCTCAACTGACTCAAACATCCAACATTCTTTACTGAAGACTGCCGCTACCCGATGAAGTACATTCTCATATACTATCATCGAACAGTCTACATATTCCATCCGTGCTTGTAACTTCAATAATTGAATCGTCGATGTTGGGAATCTTTCCTGGAAACGACTCGATCGACCAGCTTTTTCGAAAAGGCGCTTCGGAGAGCGACAAGCGCTTTCGGGATCGCGCCGATTGGTCCAGCTCGGTAAACTATGCTTATTACGCTCAGCGGTGGCGTAAGGGGATTTATTTCGATTTCGTAACAGTATGCATTGCACTGAAAATTCACTCCCTGTCGACGTTCTTTCTAGAAATTGAAACTCATTAAGAACTATTCAAGGTCGACTAAGAGTCAAGGAAGGTTGACATATTTGGTCATACTTGCCATAGTGCTCTTTTTCCAACGAAAAAGTCGAGGAGGAACTTGTAGAAGAGTTCGCCATACAGAAAGCTAGGAGGAAACATTTCTAATAGATAACTTCATAGTGTCCGAAGTCATGACTGCATATATTTATTATCCATTTATTCGTTACTGTTGTTTCTTTAGAATTTTTCAAGTTCATTTTGTGCTTATGAGGAGCATTTATCCAATCTATTTGTTACGTGAAAAAAATGAAGAAGGCAATTTTGACATTGTGAAGCTATCGCAGTATAGGTATACTTTTTGTAACAATTTTAATATTCCTTTCCACGTACCAAAAAAGGATGGGTGCGATACTTGCAAACTATATATGTTCCAAACTGCTGAAGGACAAGATATTTGTGATTGAGAGAAATACACGAATCACCAGAAGCAGAAGGAGACAGCACGTGAGGAGAGGCAAAGAGATAGGGAAGATAAGGATAAATTCGTCATAAACTTCGACTCAGAAAACGTCCTTTCCTGTCCGAAAGCTGAAATATCTTCATTTCATCACAAAAGAAAAATGTCTGTGTACAATTTGACTGCACATTTGTCCACAAACCGTTAAGTATATTGGGCCCGAAACATTATTAGACCGCAAGGGTAATGACAATGCAAGTGCTCTCATCAAAATTCTTCCACGAAATATCGAAAAGCATCCCACTATGAAAGAACCTTATGGAGTGATAGTTGCGTAACGCAAGATAGAAATTCTGTCATATCGTACGCCTTAGATCACTTCATGATGAAAAATCATCAAGTTCAACAGATAATCATGAAATATTCAAATCCTGGTCACTCATGTGTTCAGGAATTGACTCGGCCCATAGTGAAATAGAAAGGGTATTGAGTAAGGTGGAGTATTATTCCCCTGTTTCCCTACTAAGACTAATGGTAAACGTAAATAGGCGCACCTCCTATAAGGTTATTCAGAAGAAACACTCAGATTTTTGGGATTATCAACGTTTGGCATCTGCCCTGCAATTCAAAAAAGAGGCGTTGGGTGTGGAAAGCAAAACAATACACGATGATCAACATTTTCAAGAAATTCTAAAAAAATCTATTCGAAAAACACATGAAACAACTCATGTAATATTTCCACAACCAAAAGTCAGCGTGACACAAAAATAAAGTATCAGTAAATAAGAAAGAGGCAATAAGAACAATGTTGCCTTACATCCCGAAGCACGATCAGGATTATTTCAAAGCGGCAATTCCGAACTTATTGGACACAGTAAAAAAATCTTCAAAGACAAATTTGAAACAAAAAATCCCGCTATGAAAAATTGGTGTAAATTACCAAATATGAGACAAATGCGTGTTAGAGGCAAAATAAATGAAGTAATCAATTTCATTCACATTTTGAAGTCACTACGAAAGTTTTATATCACACTGTCTTCTACTAAATAAAGTTTTTGATAAAACAAATTTCTATGTTTTTTTCAAATTATTTGCTGTTCAGAAACTCAAATGTATCCATCAAAATTCAATTGTATCTAATGAATGTACTAAAACACGTTTTCATTTTTTAAAGATATCTCAACAAGAGATATAACATTTGGTGCAGTCGCGCGGATTTCTAAAACGTAGAAGTCAATGGATTTCTCCAAGTAGTGCTCCTACGGTGATCTCCAGATTTTGAAAAAAAAAACTACGAGCAGGCCCAGTGAGCGGACGGTCTTTTCAATGCTGAGGGAACACGTGTAGGTCGTCAACCGCTACTCACCCCAGTGGAGCAATGCTTATGAAGTAGGATTTCATCCATCAACGTTGAGATTGGAACTTGGTGTAAAAGTTGGATCAAAATTGTTTTCCATATAATGGCTCCTATTATGCACAGCACGAAGGGACAGCCATGGGTAACCCATTGTCTCCATTGGTGGCGAACCTGTTCATGGGTAGGTTTGAGACGGATGCTAGGGAGGAACTTAGTTACTTCCCTAAAGTCTGGATCCGATATTTTGACGACATATTCGCTGTGGTAGATACGAGGATAACCGAAATTGAAAATGTCTTTTCAGCACTTAACAGCAGATTTAAGAGTATAAAATTCACGTACGAAGTAGAAAAGAAAGAAAGTTGCCATTTTTAGATGTATTTGTTATAAGGAACGAGCAGAATGAAATAGAATTTGACATTTACAGGAAAGACACGAACACTGCAATTCCTTGTCCATAGGTTGATAATTTTCCTTTTGAAAGAAGATAAGTACGACAACGAAAGGAGAGTGAAAAGATAATTAAAAAATGTTAATCCAGGGAAACACTTCGTGAATCTTCGACTTATCGAAAAGATGAGAAAAATGAAAATATATAGTAATCTCATATGAACCTCAATACACTAGAGGACTTCAATAGATATTTGATAAAGTGCATCAGCAACCTGCAGAAAGTACCCCAGATGAGGATTCCAACAAAGAAATCTCATCAGGCAGCAAACGTAACTTATCAGAAATCCTTACGCCTACGTGTGAAGATACCCCGAAATTCTTCACCCCTCAAGATTTAAGTAAACGCAAGAAAACTAAACAGGACACAAGCTCAAAACAAACAATAGATCCTGAAATGATGCAACCCGTAACAGAGTTAATGAATCATGATCCACCTCTTTCTTCTAATATTATAATCAACGCAGAACAACTGAAAGACTTCCTAGAAAATGCTCACGGATCGAACGACGTACTGAGCATTTCGAAAGACAACACGGAGGACACTCCAGGACTAATTCAACTGTTGTTAGATGTACACCCCTACATGGACAGAACACTGAAAGCTAGGTGTACCAAATTGCGGAAGAAGCTTCAAAAGTAACTGAAAACCGCATCTTATGAACCCCAAAGCGACTCATCAGACCAACTTTATTAACGAATATCCATAACAACCTCTTTTATTTACTAGTCGTTCAAATTCAGCACTCTATTACAATGGAACCTGAATGGATATTATATCCATTTGAATATGCTCCAAATTTTACTCTCAGAATATTCACCAGACATATTATGTTTACAGGAAACTCACTTTCTGTGAAATAAAACACATGACTTGAGGCAAAACAAAGGTTTTTTCCAAATACGGCGCACTCATGAAAAAGCTAGTGGTGGAACAGCGATATATGTTAAATCAAATATGAACGTGGAGCAAATTAAACTAACAACGAACCTTGAAGCAACAGCTGTAACAATATTATCCCCAACGAAACTCAATATATGTAATATATATATTTCACCAAATTCTGATTTTAGCGAACAAGAATTTCTTGCATTATTAAACCAGATACCCTGACCACGTCTCATAGTAGGGGACTGAAATGGGCACAATATCATTTGGGGCTCAAAACATACGGATACGAGAGGACGAAAAATTGAAACCATACTGAATGACGTAGAGTTAGGTTAGGTTACTACTCAATGACGGATCTGAAACAAGATTTGATTCAGCTACTGGAAACTCGTCAGCAATAGACGTAACTACGTGTGACCCCAATCTTCTCGCGCAACTGGAATGGAGAGTGCTGGAGGATTTATATGGAAGTGATGATCATCCTATAGTAGTGAGCAATGAAAACCATGATCATATACCAATTCAGGAATGGCTCCTACGCAATCCGGATTGGACTCAGTATGCAGCGCATATAGAAACTTAAATCAGTAGTTTCGAAGTAGCAGACAATATTGGCGACACAATCTAAAACCCAAAAAATATAATCATCATTGCAGCAAATGATACATTGGGAAAGACTAAGCACATTAAATACCATAAAACAGTGCCATGGTGGAATAAGGCATGCTCCAAGGCCATAAAAAACTGCAAAGCTGCTCTGAGAGAATATAAAAGAACCAAAAGTGAAGAAAAGAAGATCGAGTTCAAGAAATGCAAAGCTTCAGAGAGATGAGTCACTGAAAGCAGCAAAAGAGAGTCATGGAATGAATATGTTCAAAGTATAAACAGCAACACTCCTCTCTCAACGGTTTGGAAGAAAGTGAAAAAAATATCAGGTATCGTTTCACAATATGGAATATCCTGACGCGAAAAAAAAAATAGCTGAAGAACTAGCCGAGTATTATACGCAAAACTCTACTAGTGAAAATAACCCTAAACACTTTCTTGCTAACAAAATCACTCAAGAAGCCACAGACATCATTATAGAAAACAATCAAGATCCTATAAACGCCCCAATCAGCGAAACAGAACTACTAGATGCACTTACAACACTGAAAAACACCAGTCCAGGTCCCGATAATATCCCGGTCGTTTTTCTGAAGAACTTACCAAAAGTAGCAGAAACCCTCCTCCTCCGTATTTTCAACATTATCTGGATAGACCAACAATTCCCTCAGTTATGGAGAGAAGCGATCATCGTACCCTTCAAGAAGTCGGACAAGTCCCCACTCAGTAGAATCTTTTAGAAAAAATAATAAACATCAACGTGGACACTCGAACACAAAAATCAAATTATACCAGAACAATCAGACTTCAGAAAATACAGATCGACACAATATATTATTGTCGACCTGGAGAGTCAAATACATGAGGCATTCGCAACTGATCAAAAATGCATGGCAATATACTTTGACATCAATAAAGCTTTTGATACGGCATGGCAGCACCAGATCTTGACACGACTCCAGGAATGGGGCTACCAGGGTAATATCCTAGCCTATGTGAAGAACTTCCTGAGGAATAGAAGATTTAAAATAAGATCAAGAGAATGGTACGCCACAAGGATCAATTATCAGTCCTACTCTATTTCTAGTAGCAGTGAATGATATTCTCCAAAGCATGAGGAAACCGGTTCAGGCAAGACTATATGCAGACGACTTAATAATATTTGCGAAAGGAAAAAATATAGATAGCCTAACAAAAATTTTGCAGGAACAAATCCACTCTCTTGAAATATGGTCGAAGAGGTCAGGTTTCAGCTTTTCTCCTACTAAAACAACATGCATAGTTTCCTCAAAAAAACCAGTAGAAAGTACACCAGTACTCACATTATATAATAAAAATCTATCCTTCACCAAAGAGATAAAATTCTTAGGTATGATATTCGACGAACAACTCAATTGGAAATCGCATATCAAACAACTCATGGTCAATTGTTCAAAACGTTCAAACCTTTGAACCTTTTGAAATATCTAGCACATGAAAAATGGGGAGCAGATGGATTAACATTGCTCACATTATATCGAAGTCTGATTCGTTCACGAATTGATTATGGTTGTATATCATATGCATCTTCCAAGCCATCAACATTGAAGCCGCTTGACACCATATACAACTCAGCCTTAAGAATCATTCTTGGTGCATATAGAACAACTCCAATTGAAAGCATGCAATATGAACTTGGAGAACCATCCCTACAACATCGACGGATGCACTTGAGTTTATCTTTCGCCATCAAAACAGCTTCACTGAATAACTCTCCATCATATCGAAACATTTTCACATCATGCTCTTCCTACAAACAACCAAGGACCGATCCACCATTTTATGAAAGAATCAGAAGACATCTGAACTCACTTCACATGGAACACCTTCCCCACTTTATCCTATAAACATAAACACTCCTCCACCTTGGCTCATTCATTCCCCAACCATTATCACTCACCTCTGCCAGTTCAACAAACATGATACCAACAAACGAGTCATCATACAACACTTCTATGAAATACTCCATCAACATCAAGACTTCGTGAAAATGTATACAGACTCTTCTAAAACAGCACATGGAACAGGAGCAGCAGTAAAAACACCAGGATCTACACTAACATACAAACTGCCTACGACTACAACAATTCTCACAGGAGAACTTTTTGCCATACTTCGAGCGCTACACTTCGCAAAATTGACGCATTCAAGGAATTTTCTAGTGATAACTGATTCTCTAAGCTCACTGCAAGTAATTGATCATCACGTATGTGACCAATCCCTTGGGGAAGTTGATCAAGAAAGAATTGCAAACATTACAATCCCAGGGTAAGCGAATAATTCTTCTGTGGGTCCCTTCACATACAGGTATACCTGGAAATGAGGCAGCAGACAGAAGTGCCCGAGAAGCAATTGGTCACCCAAATCAAGAAACACCACATCGCACTCCACCAGCAGATATGATAACTTATTTGAAAAACGAGCTAAGGGGGATCTGGAACACAAATTGGAAATCTTCAGAGGCGAAGCTCTTGGAAATCAAACCAAATGTCAACAGATGGCAAACTCAATGGCGAATAGACGTGAGCAGGTTATAATGTCCCGACTACGACTAGGCCATACTCGACTGATCCATGAATACTTGATATCCGGAGGATATGAACTAATATGTGATATTTTTGAAGTTCGGCTGACGGTAAAACATATTATAGTGGAGTGTCCCATGCTTGAAATTCACAGAATAAAGTTTGATTCCTCTCGTAATCTAGAACTGCTATTAGACTATCGAAACCAAAACAATATTATGGAATTTTTGAAAAATGTTGATATGATAAGGAAACTGTAATTGTACTTACTCCGCCGCTAATGACCCAAAGGGTTGAAGCGATTTTCTGTAAATAAAAAAAAATCTGATTTGAACAATTGCAAAGCACCACTGCTTCCTTGCAAGAAAGAAAAAATAATATTATCAAATGCTCTAGTGGAAACAAATTGAAACCGGAAAATTTTTCACCACTGTATTGAATAGTAATCATTGCGAAAAACAATTGATTTTTCCGATATAATTATAGAATCAGTCCAACAAACTGAAAAAATTTTGAACTTTACTGAAACAGATACTGAAAATTTCACAACTTATGATCGAAGAGATGAAATAAAAAAGGATTCGAGACTTGAATATTTGAATGAAAAAGAAAAGGAAATGCTTGAAAACTTGTGCTTGGAATCTTCTGATATATTTTATCTAGAAGGTGATGCACTTACTTTCAAGAGAGAGATTGAACACAAAATTGATATTTTCTGATATATTTTATCAAGGAGGTGATGCAATTACTTTCAAGAGTGAAATGAAACACAAAATTGATACAAAAGACGCGAAACCGATTTTTACAAAATCCCATAGTTACCCACAAATTCATTAAAACGAAGTAAAAACCCAAGTATCAGAAATGTTAGAACACAACATTATTAGACCTTCAATTTCACCATGGTCGTCCGCAGTATGGGTTGTACCCAAAAAACTTGATGTCTCCGGAAATCAAAAATGAAGAATTGTCATCGACTAGAGAAAACTGAGCCAAGTAACTGTTGATGATAAATATACACTTTCTAATATCACGGATATACTTGATCAACTCGGACAATGCACATTCTTCTCCACTTTGGACTCAGCATCAGGTTTCCATCGAATTCAAATGAAAAATATACTGAAAAAACAGCTTCTTCAATTGAAAACGGTCACTACGAATTCCTCTGTATGCTCTTTGGATTGAAGAACAGCCCTTCTACTTTTCGAAGAGTAGTAGACAATATTCTGACTGGTATACAGAACAAACGATGTTCAGTTTACATGGATGACATCATAATTCATTCTTCAACACTACACTATAACATATCTGGATTGAATGAAATTTCCAAACGATCGAGAAATGCTAAACTAAAAATTCGACCCGATTACTTTAATGATACATTCATTCTAACCACGGACGCATCTTCATATGCGATTGGTGCCGTTCTCTCACAAGGACGCATTGGACAAAATGTGCCCATAGCATATGCTTCAGAATCCCTTTGCCCTTCTGAAATGAAATATTCAACTTTCGAAAGAGAATTACTTGCGATAGTTTGGTCAGTCAAACACTTTAGACCTTATTTATACGGCAGAAAGTTCAAATTTCACTGCGACCATAGGCCATTGACTTGGATCCTTAGTATAAAAGACCCTGGGAGCAAACTTGCAAGATGGAGCCTCAAACCCGAAGAATATAATTATGAAATAAATTATAAACCTGGAAAATGTGACAAAAATTCAGACGCACTATCTTGCATCAAAATTAATTATTTTTCAGAAACCATCAAACTCCACCACAAAATTTCGACAAACAACTCTGAAAATGAATCTGAAACTTCAGAACAAACTGAAATATTATCTGAAACTCTAGAAGAGGAATTAAAAATTTTCTCAAACTATGTCAAACAAAATCAATAATTGATTATTCTAAAATACAATTTTTAAATTCTCAACTATTAGACAAAAGTCATAAAAACACCATAACAGTCATGCAACAAAAAAACACTCAACCAACTGCATAAAACAATCATAGAAGACATATACGAAGAACACTATGACTTCGCAGATAAAAAAACAAACATTCTATCCAGCAAAAGTGTCCGAAATGAAAAATTTTCCATAATAGCAATCCCTTCCGGAGGGAGCACTGGCACATATGTTCATATCGCTTCATAAAGATCAACATGAACTGAAAATAAACGAAACATATTATATTGGAAACAATCCCGATCTACCAATTCAAGAATTACTTTCGTATATTCTTTCAGATAAAGAAGACATAGAACTATCCTTATATAAAAATTTTGCTAGAACACCCGATCGTGACCAAATCCCTATCATACTTCACTAATATCACAATGGAAAAAATAATTCCCACCGAGGTATTAACAAGACGCTACGAGGAATCAAACAAAAATATGACTGGCAAGGAATAACTAAAGACGTTGAAAATTTCAACAACAAATGTGAAATTTACCAAAAAAACGAAAATTTGTAGAAAAAACCCACGAAACCCTTTCGTAATGACTGAAACCCCAAAATCACCTTTCATGATCATAATCGACTATCCTACTATTATATAATAGCTGGAGAACGTATAAAACGTATCAAGGAGAAAGCAAAAGTTCGCTTCGATGATCGCTCGAAACAAGAACCATACGAGTTCAAAATTGGTGAGAGGTATATGTGAAAGAAAAAAGAATTGGCTCCAAATTACAAAATGAATGCAAGATATGTATTCATTGCAATAAACAACTTATTTTCTTATTGAAAAATAACAAGAGCAATCGGTTATTTTCATATTTTCCTAAAAGAGCCCTCCTCCTTCGGAGTCGGGCTCTTTCGACAAAATATAAAAATGAACCCATGCAGTTTTTAGACAACATACTTTCATGGAAAATTATTGGTAATTTTGAAGCACTTGTGTAATCACTCCCGAAAACAATTCGGATCTACCACTTCAAGAATTACCTTCGTTTATTCTTTCAGATGAAGAAGACATAGAACTATCCATATGTCGAAATTTAGCTAGAACACCCGATCGTGACCAAATCTCTATTATACTTGACTAGCATCACAATGGAAAAAATAATCTCCACCAAGGTATTAACAAAACATTACGAGGAATCAAACAAAAATATGACTGGCAAGGAATAACTAAAGACGTTGAAAATTCCATCAACAAATGTGAAATTTACCAAAAAAACGAAAATTTGTAGAAAAAATCCACGAAACCCTTTCGTTATAACCGAAACCCCAAAATCACCTTTTGAACGAATCAATATTGTAATATTACAAATTCCAACTGACAACTACATCTTGACTTTACGAGATGAACTCACAAAATTCACTTAAGCTCACCCTAATGCCTTTCTTCCAACATTATGGAGCACCCCTTCGAATCAATTGTGATTCAGGAAAAGAATTCAACAACACTTTTATGAAAGACCTTTGCAACTCTATGACATAAAATTGTCATTTTCAGGTATCGATCACCTCCAATCAAATGGATCCCTGAAACGTTTCCATGCAACTCTGACTGAAATGATCAGAGCATATTTATCAGAATACCCTAACGAACACCCTTTGAATATATTACCATACGCTATAATAACTAATCGCATAACAAATCGCATGTTTCACACCATACGATTCAATTTTCGGTCGTACATTAAGTAGACCGCCGCGCCGGAACAAACATATAACCAAGGATAAATAATTAGTAAGTAGGTTGGAGATTTGAATAATCGAATATCCTACTATTATGAAATAGCTAGAGAACGTATGAAACGTAGCAAGGAAAAAAACAAAGTTTGCTTCGATGAACGCTCGAAACAAGAACCATACGAGTTCAAAATTGGTGACAAGTATATGTGAAAGAAAGAAGAATAGGCTCCAAATTACAAAATAAATGTGTTGATATGTGAGTTGAATTGCGCTTGTCTATGTTCAGCATTCTGTATTATTTTGATTATGGTAACTAACAAAAATGTTATGGATTGGTGATAGTATTTTTTATATATATGAACTGTCACTGTCACGTTGGGTTTATTGAAGTTATTTTACCTCAAGTGTTTATATTTCCTGCGATCCAGAGTTCCATTATAACCCTCAACAGGTTATGGGCCCAGAAACACACTAGTGGAAATTCGGCGGTTCAAATCGAGGCAGAAATATAAACTTTAATTCTGAGTGACATATTGTAATTGTTTGTCACTGAGTTGCTGGTGGTTGCAGTATTCCGGTTCTATTTTTCGAAGCATTAAGAGATGGATATTCCCAGAGTGTTGGTCGAAAAATTAGAAGGACAGTCCAACTGGCTTGATTGGAAATTCCAAATCAAAATACAGCTTCATGCAAACAATGTGTGGGATGCTGTTTTGGGTACCATCGAACTTCCTGAAAAACCAGCAGAAACAGCAGAAGAAGATGTAAAAAACACTCACAAGGTTTTGATGCTGTCTGTTAATAAAATGGAGTACACTGCTCAGAATCTCATTGTATCGAGTTTGAGTTCACAAGTGAGGCAATTGATAAACATGTGTAATAGCTCCAAGGATATGTAGGATGAGCTTTTGAGTATTTCCGAGCAGAGAACAGAACAGAGGCAAGACAGATTGTTCAACAAATTCTTTGGAATAAGAGAAGAAGATCCCTTGGAGAGTATTACTAAGCACATGGCAAAACTTGAAAAGTATTGGATGAAACATGGATAAAATAAAGTTACCAAAGTCCTTATTCATCAATAGAGTTCTGAATACTTTGCCACAGGAGTACTTTGAGTTTCTGAATGCATGGGAGTCCGTTCCAAAGGATCAAAGAACTATCCAGTTGTTACGTGAAATACTTTGCACGGTAGAAATGAGACTTCAAGAACAGGAAGACACCATGGATTGTTCCTCCAAAACAGCATATGTAGTTTCAAATCGAACCTTACCGAAAACATCACTTCTACCCAAGAATGAACCTACAAAGAAGAAATTCATTCCAAAATGTTATCGATGTGGACAAAAAGGGCATTTGAAGAGGGAATGTACCAAAGATATGAAGCAGAAAACAAATGTTTGTGTAGCACAAGGTTCGGCATTCATTTCACATGCGTTTTCATTGAACTTAAATCCAAAAGATAGTTGGATCGCAGACTCAGGAGCTACTCAACACATGCATCGGAATTGGTTTTCAATTTTTGGAAAATTCCCAATCTCTCAGTGGGTTCTGGTTGGTAATGGTCAGAGTGTGCAGGCAATTGGGAAAGGAAATATAAATGTCGAAATGTTCATTGATGGAAAGTGGATCAGAAATTACCTTCAAGATGTCTGGTTCGTACCTGAAGTTGGTAGAAACCTTTTCTCAATACCATCTGTAGTTGATAAAGGTATGACATCAAATCTGATTAGAAATGGTTGCACTATTTCTAAACTGGAAAACAAACTGGCAACTGGAATACGAAAGGATGGATTATATATTATGTATATGCGAGTCATTGTCCCCGAAGACGCCGCGGAAGTTCACTTAGCTGCAAATGATACCTTACAGATTTGGCATGAACGTCTCTGCCATCAAAATAAGGAACATGTTCAGGAGTTTCTCAAAAGGAGTGGTGTTGCAGTAAGTCAAGAAAATGAAATTTTACGAAACTTGGTTGAACATCTAGAGAAACGTATTCGTGATCAGGAAATTATCATTAAATTAACTTCATCAAACAATCCTTCATTCAGTACTGAGACACCTATTGGGAGTAACAACACTCACTCCTCAAGTGAAACGAAATATAATCAGAAATCTACAGTCGAGAAGCAAAAAGACACAAATGTTGTGCCCTCTACTAGTATGACTAGCCAAACTTTTGCAGACATTCTGAAAACACCGAATCATCAAGGAACTGACAAAAACAATGAATTCTTCCGAACAAAAACGTCATCTGAGCCGACTGCGACTGATAGCAAAACAACAGCTGACCACTGGAATCACCAACACAAAAAAAAACGTAAACAAAATATTATCATCGGAAGACAGAAGACTAACGAGATTAAAACAGTTCCGAAATTGGGATATTTGCATGTCTTCAGACTCTCTCCGAGTGAGACGGAAGCCTCTCTCACACGTTTTCTGAGGTCCTCGGCACCAGGAATAAACTTCGCTTGCGAAAAACTTAAAAGGAAAGATGACCGCTCGGCGTCCTTCAAAGTTGCCTTTCCACTTTCGAACGTTAGAGACGTATATAATCCCGACATTTGGCCGGAGGAGTGTGCTGTTCAACGCTACAAATTTCCAAAAAACTTGACGAACCCTGCTCTATTGAACCAGGGAGTGTGATAAAAAGTAACTATGAAATGCATAGAATTTTGAACATTAATATCCAATGTTTGAATAATAAGATAAATGAAGTCGAACAATTCGTAAGTAACCAGAACTATTCATTTCTCATGATATGTGAACACTGGTTTCATGACAAGAATTTAGAAAACATATGTGTAGGAGATTTTAGACCGCTTACCCATTTTTCTCGCTCGAAATATAAAAGGGGAGGATCTTCCATTTTTGTCAGAGATAGTATATTATCTGAATGTCTTGTGGTTGAGCCTATCAAAGCTTTGAGCATCGAAAAAATCGTTGAATGTTGCGCTTTATCTTATAAAAAAGACTATTGTTTGGTTAATATTTACAGACCCCCTTCGGATGACCAAATTGATACCGAATCTTTCTTCAATCAATTTTTCAAGCTTTTGTCTACAGCAGTCAAAAAATTCAAATACATTATTATTGGTGGCGATCTCAACATAGACCAGTTCAGTAACAGTATAAACACAAAAAAATTATTTGATATACTGCATTCATTTGGGATGACTTCATTGATCACGGAATACACTAGAGTTTTTACTAATGCTTCATATACTAGCTGTACATCTATAGATTACATTATAACTAATGCACCACATATTCTTAAAACATCCAACTTTGATCCTGGACTTTCCGATCATTTTTGTCAAACAATAGAGTGTGAATTCCCCTCAGTAGGCCCTGACCTGAAAAATTTCAGTAAAATGTATAGCTATAGAAATTTCAACGAGGATTCAATGAATGAATTTAGGCAACAGCTTTCTGATCTGAGTTTTGATATGGATGATCAGATTGATGTGAATGATTTTTTTGAGAGTTTTCTTTGCGAATTTCTTCGGTGTTTTAATGCCACGTTTGAAAAAAAAACAAAAACAATTACAATTGAACCTAATAAGCATCAAAGAATAAAATTTTCTAGAGAACTCATCGACAAAAGAAAACAACTGAACGACTTGGATTGGTTACGTAAGAGAGTTTGGGACGAAAATTTGACAAAAAGATATAAACTCCTCAAAAAAGAAGTTCATAAAGATATTGAATTTGAAAAAAAGCAGTATTATCAAAATATCATTGAAAATTCAAATAATAAAAACAAAACAGTTTGGTCTATAGTCAATACAGCCAAAGGTAAAGTAAAGTCCACTAAAATGACAGAAATAAACCATGGGGGTGAGATAATAAGAGATACGAAAAGAAAAGCTGATGTTTTTGCTGAGTATCTGTCAACTACCATTGCAAAAAAGATTTCAGACCATTTTGGTAACAATTCAAGCAATGAATGCACTAAAGGTGAATTCTCTACAAGTTCTATGTTTTTCATTCCAGTTGTTAAGGAAGATGTTGAAAATGTTATTCTTTCCATACCTAACAAGAAATCAACAGGCGTAGACGAAATTCCAATTTCAGTCATCAAGTACTCTAGTGATGTAATTTCACCAACCCTCGCACATATCATAAATATGTCGATAATCCAAGGTAAATTTCCTTCCAGTTTAAAGATAGCCTCCGTTATACCGCTTTTTAAAAAAGGTGACCCAACTAGTGTCGAAAATTATCGACCAATTTCTCTTTTGAGCGTTTTTTCAAAAATAATCGAAAAGGGAGTTGCTATGCGAATTGAAACCTACCTGAACTCATTCAATATTTTAACAAATTGTCAGCACGGATTCAGAACTGGATTTTCAACAGAGACTAGCATGGCTGAATATGCGCAATATATCAGTGGAAAGTTGGATGTTGGGGAGTACGTGGTTTCTGTCCTATTTGACTTGACAAAAGCATTTGACACTATTGATAGATCTTTTGTATCGGAAAAACTGAATGCGCTGGGTATTCGGGGTTGCATTAACGAATGGTTTTTATCTTACCTGGAAAATCGTAAAATTATAGTTAAGATTGATGATGTCATCTCGAGTGAATTTAATATGGATCTTGGAACACCTCAAGGCAGTGTGCTAGGGCCACTGATTTTTCTGCTTTTTATTAACGACCTTCCAGGATATCTTACCGAAGCAAAAGATCTCATGTACGCTGATGATACATGCACGATCATAGCAGACAGGGATACGAAGAAACTTTCTGATAAGATTAATCGAACATTGAAACAATTCGAAAGTTGGTGCCTCAAGAATCGGTTGATTATAAACTTCAGTAAAACTGTTTGTATAGAATATCACACTAGTCAAAAAATACCCGCAAACTGCACTGTTTCATTGATCAATACTGATTTAAGATTTTCTCGATCTGCCAATTTTCTTGGTGCTGTATTCGATAGTAATATGTCGTGGGAACTACAGATAGATAATGTTTGTAAAAAGATTAATCAGTGCTACTTTTTATTAACTGTACTGAAAACTATGGTGGGAAAGGAAACTCTGTTAAACGTGTACTATTCCTACGCATATTCTGCTATTTCTTATAGTATTATTCTATGGGGACAAGCTCCAGACATTCAGAGAGTTTTCATATTACAAAAACGAATTCTACGACTCGTCTTCAGTTTACCTTTCCAGAAATCGTGTCGCGAGGTATTCAAAGAAAAAAAGATTTTAACTGTTACTAGTATCTACATACTGAAACTGTTACAATACATTTACAAGAAAAAAGACAATTTTGACAAAAATTGTGATATACATGAACATAACACAAGACATAAAAATGATCTGGTCATCCCGAAAACTTATCATGCATTTCATAAAAAATCGCCCTTATGTGCTGGAATTTGGTACTTCAACAAACTCCCCGATTACATTAAAAATAGTGCTACATATAATATCTTCAAAAAACGGTTGAAAAAGTTACTATTGGATAACTGCTTTTATGACTTGAGTGAGTTTGATCTATATCTTTCCAATCATCCCAACTGACATTGTGGTACACACTGAAATTTGTCTCTTATATAAGTGAGATGTTTGGTTTGTTTCTCAAGCCTTTTGCATCTCAACGATTTATCAGTCCGTCACCTTGTTTTGTTAATCTCCTTTTGTTCTGTAGCGACATTGAGATAATAATAATTATCACAATCATTCATAATTATTTTATATATTTATTTATGTTTCTTTTTTTCGTATATTTATTTCTTGTATTTTATATGCTTGTAGGTACTTTATACGTAGGTATATAAGTAATTTTGACATTTTGTGACTCGTCCAATCTATTTTTTGTAGTAGTAAAAGGATTCAATAAAATTGAAATTGAAAATTGAAAATTGAAAAGTTGAAGTTGAAATCGACAAAGAATTTTGTGATGCGTGCATGTATGGAAAGCAACACCGATTTAGTTTTGGCCATAGACTAAATAGAGCTGAGAAACCTGGAGAACTTGTTCATGCTGATGTTTGTGGACCAATCAATGCATTTAATATCAATTGGTGGTGCACGATACTTCATAGTTTTCAAAGAGGACTTCAGCAACTTTCGTTTCGTTTATTTCATCAGAGAAAAATCTGAGGTGAAAGAAAAACTGGAAACTTTTTTGTCCGAAGTGAAGGCATCTGGCCATACAGTCAAAGAATTATTGACAGATGGTGGTAAAGAATTCGTCAACAAAAATGTGAAGAACATAATCGAGAAATATGAATTACATCACCGAATCACAATGCCGTACACACCTGAACAGAATGGAGCTGCAGAAAGGGAAAATCGAACTCTTGTTGAAGCTGCACGTTGCATGTTGCATGCGAAAAATCTTCCTGAATACCTTTGGGTGGAATCCGTAAACACTGTTGCGTATGTTTTGAACCGAACCGGCCCTACATCAATCGAAGGAATGACACCGAACACGATTTGGACAGGAAAGCAGGTTCCTGTGAGTCATTTGAAAATATTTGGAACAGAAAGCTCCGTTCATGTCCCGAAACAGAAACGTTCCAAATGAGATAAGAAAAGTGAAAAGGAATTTCTCGTGGGATATAGCGGTGACAAGGATGGTTATAGAGTATGGGTGCCTACTAGAAATGATGTCGTGCTAAGTCGAGACGTTGTATTCAAAATCGAGGAAACTGTCAAAGAAAGTATTGTCATATCTGAAGGAGACGTCAATCATTTTCCAGTCGAAAATCAATTATCTTCCATGAACGAGAGCTCGAGTATCAGTCAACTCAGTCCTGAATCACAGATAGAAAACGAACCTGTTCCAGTTGTGCTCAGAGATAGATCCAGATTGCGAAAACCTGAAAGATATGATGCATTTGCTATGTTAGCTTCTGAGGAGCCAATTTCAGTGGAGGAAGCCCTTTCATCTCATCAATCTGAGATGTGGAAAAGAGCAATGGATGACGAAATGCAATCTCTATCAGAAAGTGGTACATGGAAGCTTGTAGACTTACCGATCGGAAGAAAATCATCAAAAATCGTTGGGTATTTTCAGTCAAAGAAAGCTCAACTGGTGATATTCGATACAAGGCAAGACTGGTTGCCAAAGGATTTGCACAGAAAGCAGGTATTGACTTTGATGATACTTTTGCACCAGTTGCCAGATTCGATACTATCAGGACACTTTTGTCAGTTGCTGTATCAGAAAATTTACATCTGTCACAATTTGATGTTAAGACAGCTTTTTTATATGGAATGCTCAATGAAGAAATTTATATGGAGCAACCAAAGAACTACCATGATGGCATTCAGAAAGTGTGCAAGTTACTTCGAAGTTTGTATGGTTTGAAACAGGCACCTCGTTGCTGGAATTTTCGGTTCACCGAATTTCTCAAGAATCATGGGTTACAGCAAAGTTCATCAGATGCTTGTTTGTTCATCAGAAAAGTTGCAAGATGAATTCAAAATATCCATCTGCACTGCGAGAAGATATCTTGGAATTGAAATGAAGAAACGGGAAATCGGAGGCTCATTCCTGGGACAGACACTTAATATTAAGAAGATTCTGCATAATGTCAATACGTATGAATGCCATCTCGTTTATACTCCAATTGAGAAATGCCATGTAAGTGGAGTATTCGAAGAGAAGTATCTTTCTCCAAATATCCCTTTTCGTTCAGCTGTTGGAAGTCTCATGTATTTGTCGGTGGCAACACGCCCTGATATCGCTTTCGCCGTCCATTTTGTAGCACAAGCTATATCGAATTCGAAGTGTTACCATTGGGACATTGTGAAAAGAATAATGAAGTATCTTCGAGGAACTATTGACCATGGTATAACTTATATGCCTGATGCATGTTCCCTTCAAGCCTACAGTGATTCCAATTATGCATGTGAGTTATCTACACGAAAATCGACGTCTGGTTTCGTTTGTGAATTGAATCATGTTGCAGTAACATGGTTTAGTCAGAAGCAACGTTCTGTTTCATTATCTACAATGGAGGCAAAGTATATTGCTGCAAGTGAAGCTGCCAAAGAAGTCACCTGGCTATCATGTCTTCTGAAAGAAATTTGTAGTTGTACTACAACATTACCAATATTATGGATTGATAATGCAAGTGCTGTTCACAATTGGTTCACAATCCAGAATTCCATAAGAGGTCCAAGCATATAGACGTGCGTTATCATTTCATCAGACAACAAGTTGAAGAAGGAGTATTCCAAGTACAGCATATAGCGGGAGAGAATCAGATAGCTGACATCCTCACCAAACCACTGGTCAAGTCTCGGTTCGAAAAACTCAGAAGTCAACTATTGACTATTGCCCCTGTGCGCAGCACAATACACACTTCGACTAATACAAAATACAATTTGAATACTGTTTGAACGTCATTATTTTCTTGTGAATCAATATTTGTTAGGTAGTTTTACAAACCCAGGAAACTACGTAACACACAATTGGAATATACTACAACGATGAAGGTTTTTCCAAAATCTCCAACGACCAATGGACATATATTAGTGAATAAAGATCTAAGCCCAGAAAGACATTCATTAGATCATAATGACCTATTTCTACACTGATGTGAAACCACTTCTCACAATGTTGAATCAAATAGCGAACTCTATTGAATCAAAATATTTTCAAATAAAATATGATAATGAAGAATACTCGCGAAGAACGAAACGCGGATTTATAGATATGGAAGCGTTTGGAAAGCAATATCTGTCAATTTTGACACTTCAGATGGGGAATAGAGAGTTATTGCAAACTTGCTGAATGTATACCATATACGTTACACCTCAGCACTATATATCGATGTACGTACGACGTTATGAATTTGGTTCACTATTGCGCATGCGTACATGTCATGTAAGGCATACCGTATACTCCACATGATGTGCAATCACTCTCTGCTATTTCACTAACTCTATCAACCAACTATATAGAGAAGAACATCGAATCGAAAATCTACTGAGAAACCAAATCTTAGTAACCACTTCAGTAATTAGAAATTTCAATGAAATCATACAAAAATTACAAGTCGATGAAGCAACATTCAATAAAAATATTGAAAATTCAATATATAAACTTTCTGACTGGTTGAAGCTAAGTTTAAAACTATTGACATTTGTGAATCCCTAATGGAAAGCTATGTCCATTTAGAAGATTACGTTAATGATATCGTGCAATCAATTACTTTTGCTCGATTGAGAATTATCTATACATCGATAATTAGACCAACAGACTTAGTGAATGCCCTTCAAGAAATCTCTCAAACTTTAGAAAAAAGTTATCTTCTCATATAACCTAAAATAACTTCAGTCGCAAAGTACCTCGACTTGATTGAACTCTCAGCTTTTCAAACTGATTCAAAAGTTGTCTTTATTTCGAAAATACCCCTTGTTGAACCCGAAGTATACACCATCTAGCGACCTTATCCCATAAAACCTATAAATGAAGAGGATTCCAGAGCTCCAGCGTTCATTTGCTGTTTAAAAACTCAAATGTATCCATCAAAATTGAATTGTATTGAATTTTTTTTCATTTTTTAAAAATATCTCAACAAGGAAAGGGATATAATATAAATATAAAAATGTAAACTTCAAAAATATTTCACAATAACATCCGAAGAATACAGAAGAATTTTGACGGTTTCTTGTTACCTCAACCAATTGAACTTTGAGCAAGAAATTATCATTTCCACAGAGACTAAGCAAATAGCAAATCATAACTTATACAAAATTGAAGGGTACAACTCAATATATAAAGGGGACAGATATAACTGCACACATGATTTTAATACTTCGTTAAGGAATTTTCTCCTCGAATTCAAAAAAAAAGGTATTTCATTTTTTATGAATATCGATATACTCGACGAAACGATGAATATATCGGTAGTAGAGTACTTGAATGCTCTCTGTGAATTCATTTCATCTCGCTAATGAATTGATATACCAGGGTTCGAAACTTCCAAATCCTGTTTGGATCATATATTCATCAAAACAAATGGAGATACTTAACTTCTAATCTCCATTATAATAAAAACTAAACTAACTGATCATTACAGTACATTTTTGCAAACATGTATGGAAGACAAGCCTTTCAAGCATGAGAGAGACACAACTCGAGTAACTAGAATGATTATAAGAGTGATAAGATGTATCAAAATCTTCTTAAAAATCCAAATAATGAAATACTCCGAAGTAACTACAGACAATTTAGAAAAAGGTTGAACATTACATTGAGAAATGCAAAAAAAAATATTATAAAAAAATATATGCTTCAATCAATTTAAAATTGTGGAAAATAGTTAACGAAGTGGGTGGAAAGAAAGGGCACGGCCCAGCTCTTCAGGTTGACTGACAGTCATTCGATATCTGGAGTTGAGCAGCGCCAAGTGCCGTTTGTATTTGAATGGGTGCCCTCATGCAGTGAAAGATCGCTCATACAACTGCAGCAAAATAGCATATCATAGCTCGCAGACAATATATCAATGAGCACAAGATATATTGAGGATATGCCGTCCTTCGGAGGGGACGTAAAGCCGTAAAAAATTCCTACCTCGGGTCGGAAGACCAGAGGGTTCGGCAAAATTTTGGTTGGGGAAATGTGCTCATCCGTGTCGGTGATTGGCCTTGGTAGCGGCAAACTTCTCGCTATAAACTACGAAAAAATCCACTACTTACCTATTATCTCCTGTAATCGACACTTCCCTCCCTTCCATGACCTTTATTGTTTCCACAGAAAACGGGGTTCCACAAGGATCAACAATTAGTGTACTCCTCTTCGCTGTGGCCATCAACCGAATTGTCGACAACCTTGATCCTTATATCGGAAGAAGTTTATGCGTAGATGATCTCACTATATTTTATACGGACCTATCCATAGAAAATATGTGAAGAAGGTCGCAAAGAGCCATAGATCAGTTATCTCAACAAGCGAACGAACTAGATCTCAAGTTCTCTATGAACAATACACACCTTGTCCAATCTTGCTGCCTGCAAAGTTTTTACCAAGATCTAAAGCTTTAATTGTAAGAAGTGAAATTGGAATATAAAGATTCAACTGAATATCTAGGACTTACATTCGACGAAAAACTAAACTGGCGAGCATATATTGACGATTTGGCTATAAAATGCCAAAAAACACTGAATGCAATAACATCTGTTGCTAGTATACAAAATAGAATACGGATGTTCGATATACGGATCAGCTCGAAAATTCAGACTGAAGGTCCTTGACTCAATTCAAGTCACCGCCTTGACTGGCATTGGGAGCATTCTGAACTAGCCTCTACTTATCCCTGCTGAAGCAGGAGTTCTGCCACTGAAACAGAAGAAATCAATTCCTCACAAGCTACGGAATTGAAATAGATTCTCTATCTGACCATCCTAATTTCCCTCCAATACCATACCAAAAAGAATGTGAATATATAAAAGGAGGCCTGCAATGATTCTCCCAGCAAATTACCGATTTGATGAATTCCTAGATGCCTCTTGAGTATCATTTTCGAGATATGTCTAACATCAAATCATGCGAAAGCCAACCTTGGATTTACAGTCCTGTAGATATAAATTTGCAGTTAGAAAAACTCAAGAAAGCAGATCTAAATAGAACCGTTGCACGTGTTGAATTACTCTGACTCATTTTTGGATACTTCCAGTATCACATATTATATACAGATGGATCAAAAACAGAAGAGGAAACTGGTTTCGCCTTCATCAGTTGTAATATACCCTACTCTGACTCTCTTCCGTGAAAGCGTATTTACTGCTGAATTGTATGAAATTCTCCAAGCCATCCGATATTCTGAGTTTGGAACATATAATAAATTCCTAATTTGTACTGATTCCTTGAGTTGCCTACAAGCATTGAGTGATGAATTCAACAAGGACTCCTCGTTACAAACTATTCTATCAGCAGAAGAATCGATCAGTGATCAATTGAAAATTATTCAATTCATGTGGATTCGAAGCCATTGTGAAATTTCTGGAAATGAACAGGCAGATCAGGCTGCTTACAGCTTTCCTATCAAGAATAGAGGAGAACACTCCCATCAGAAACCAGAAGACCAAACTCTACCTGAAGGATGTATCTCTCAAGTTCTGCCGAAATGAATAGGAAAGGTCAGACTCAAATCTCAAATCACTGAAACCTTCGGTTAAACACGGTTTTTGCCTCCAAATCCAATCCACAAGAGAATCGACCGTTATAACCCGGCTGAGAGTAGGTCATTCTAATTCTAATCTCACGAATATTTTCATGCTGGGGGAAGAAAGGCAACCGAAGTGAGAACTCTGCAGGAGTAGATTGCCTGGTAAGCATAAACCATCTGCTTGTCCTGAATATACCGAAATTAGAAACAGGCTCGGCATTACAGACAATATTGATAAACATCTGGGCGGACTCTTCACCAAACAAACAGGAAAATTCAAAAAAATATAGATATGTACTCGATGTTGTACTCGAACCAAGATAGACCTCTTATAACTCCATTTTTATATAATTGTCAAATATCACCAATTTACAATAATAACAGACAATTCAATAGAGGAGAAAGAAACAATTATAATACAGAACAAACCAAAAATAATAAAAGGAAAAGATAAGTATATTTTTAGAGACGAACTAGCGTATAGACAGAGATTTAGATAGGAGATAACATAAAAAGACACAACATGAAAAAAATGTACAACAACTGTCTACATCAACCGAACAACAAAATTTCAATAGAACCATATGTAACTAGGCTGAAAGAACAACACATTTTTGAACATCCGATATATTTTATAACATATCCATATTCAATACAGGCAGAATAATTTACAGAAATGATAAATAATTGAAGGAGAAATGGAAAAAATATGAAATATACTTAAAGATAGAGGTTCAGAAGTCTCGTTAGTGAAGGAGAATGTAATAGAAAATCTCATCATACAAAATAAAATAATTAAAATGCCAGAAAGAATATCACTACTTTTGTTTGGGTTTGAAGAACGTCGTTTTTTGGAATTTCTTCCTGACGTTTTGCTGGTGCGAGAGGCTAGCTTCTTTAGAGGCTCATACATCTTTGACTCAGTCATTGGAGTTATCGGAGTCAAACTCGAGATTTAGGAGCCTCTGAAGAAGCTCCTTCTTCTTCGTTAAGATGTCTATTATTCTTGTGAATAAGTGATATTCAACAATTATATAAAAATTTAGTTATAAGAGGTCTATCTTGGTTCAAGTAGAACATCGATTACAAATCTATATTTTTCTGAATTTTCCTATTTGTTTTGCAAAGAGGCCGCTCAGATGTTTATCAATAATGTCTGTAATGCCGAGCCTGTTTTTCATTTCTGTATATTCAGCAGCAGATAGTATATGTTCAACAGGCAATCTACTCCTGCAGAGTTCTGACCTCGGTTGCCTTCCTTCCCTCAGCATGAAAATATTAGTGAGATAAGAATGACCTACTCTCAGCCAGGTTATCACTCGAGATGTATGAGTCTCTGAAGAAGCTAGCCACTCGCGCCAACGAAACGTCAGGAAGAAATTCCAAAAAACGTCGGCCTTCAAACCCAAACAAAAGTATTGATGCCGAAAACCTCAGCCGCGAAAGCCTTAACCATTTTGTCAATAATAATCAGATTTGATGCTAGGAAAATAACAGATAAATTCATGAATATTAAAGTAGAAATTGATGAAAAAAATGTTGGTTCTCAATTATTAGTAGTCAGAGAAATGGTATTTGATGTAATTATAGTTACCGACCAACTAAATAAAATGACAGCTATAATTTACTGTGAGAAAGAAGGTATAATAATGGATGGTATATGGTTTTAATCAATGGAAAACAAATAAGTAAAAAAACTTTCAAAAAAATATTTTGGTATGGAAAGGATGTATGAAAATTATGAGTGTTGGTATGAAAATGAAGAGAAAAATAACAATAAGAAATATGAATGTGATATAAAATATAAAGAGTTTATAAAATAATTACTTAATGAATATAAAAATTATGTATGAATGAAGAGTAGTTGAAAAATATGTGCACAAATTAGAAGTGAAAGAAACAGATGGATTCAGATACAAAAACTATTCTATTTCAAACTCATACTGGAAAAAAGTTGAGAATAGTGTTCAATGAACAAAGAACATGTAATAACATCAATCCAATATAATAGGTGTGGTTGAAGAGAGTGGGGAACTGATATTATGTTTAGATGCGAGAGAACTGAATGAAATAATCTTCAAATATTGAAACAATCTCTGGTAAGATTACAAATGCAAATTATTTTTCCGAAATTGATCTCCTCGAAACATAGTTTTTGGCTAATACCTTCACATGAAAATTCTTACACGGAAGGGGTAGTTTATAGTGTATTTTTTGTTTAGTTCCATATGGTCTATAATCTGCCTGTCCTTTATTGAAAAGAGCATTACATAAAATTCTTGACAAGGGACAGGGCACAAAGCCCTATGGAAATGGCTTTCAGAAAATTTTGATTATATTTCGATATTTTCTTCGGCAAGTTAGGAGAGGATCGCATGATTAGGAAAGCCGATAGAGGGCGACAAAGTTGAATAATTCAAAATGTATTTTTTAGTAATTTTCCATGAAAAAAATCATTATATACTTGATTCAAAAGTGTACAGGGAGCACCAGAACTCAATAATTCAAATAACTTCGGAATCAAACCACTCAAATCAATAACATGATTCAAGTGACTGGTCAATCGTTTACAGAGTTCTCGAAGTATACCGCTAATTATAAGAAAAGCGAATAGTCGCTTGTGGAGGAAAGTAAAAATATACGCATTTCTTTCCTAAATTGATAAAAATTGAAAGTAATCAGAAGTGGAAAAATACACTCCTATGCATAAGAAAGGAGCAAAAAACTGATCGAAAAGATAGACCTCTTTATCCTTTTTTTAATTCACATTTAAAAAGAATTAGAGGAGAAAGAAAATTAAGAAAAAAAGGAGTTTTTTTGAGAATGGTATAGAAGAGATTTAGATAGGAGATAAATAAAAAGAAAAATGAAAAAAATGAAAAACTGTTGTTTTGGTGGGTTGTTTGGGTTTTGTTTTGGGGGTGTTTTTGGGTTATTTTGACTGTTTGGAGTTTGGAGTTGAGATTTGGAGCTCTGAGAAGGTTATGGATGGTTTGGTTTTGGAGTATTTTTTTTGGTGGAGGTGGTGGGTTGGTGGTTTGTGTTGGGTTTTCCATGAAAAAAATCATTATATACTTGATTCAAAAGTGTACAGGGAGCACCAGAACTCAATAATTCAAATAACTTCGGAATCAAACCACTCAAATCAATAACATGATTCAAGTGACTGGTCAATCGTTTACAGAGTTCTCGAAGTATACCGCTAATTATAAGAAAAGCGAATAGTCGCTTGTGGAGGAAAGTAAAAATATACGCATTTCTTTCCTAAATTGATAAAAATTGAAAGTAATCAGAAGTGGAAAAATACACTCCTATGCATAAGAATGAGTTGCAAAAAAGTTATATTCATTATTATTCAGGATATACAACATCGATAATAATATTCCAAAATAGAAAACCCAACTTCGTACTTTTCTCTGTGAGACTAGCCAAAATACCGATAATATTTCAATTGAAAAACTGTTTTTATTCGGTTATATCAAATGAAGTCTATCATTCAAATTATTTGGTGCAACGGCTCGTGCCTATATTTGCAACATCAAATATAGACTGCAGTAATAAATGCGTTGGTGAATACTTTATACGCTCTTTATGTCCAGAATATCCAAGGTACCATAAAGTGCTTGCTATATGAGCTCATGTACTGACTTATGGAATTTTCATTCCTGGTATTGCATTTCTTAATGTACCTCAAAAATGAATGCTATAGTTTGCCATTCGGTTTCTACATAAAGATCAAAGCAAGTCAACTATGAAGTGACTCGACTGCAGATACGAACTCAAACCAGCACCTAAGCATTTCCAATCTAGTAATAAAGAAATAATCAGAATGGAATTGTAATAGATTCATTGAGAGAACAGCAGCGTATTATTAGGCTGAGATTGTTTTTCAGAATCAGAAATGCATAAGTCAGTACATGCGTTCATATATCAAGTGCTTCAAGGTACCTGGGATATCATAGATATGAAGAGCGCATTAAGTATCCACCAACGCACTCAGTCTATATTTGACTATCAACCCGCCCCAGCCTCGCAAGGATGGAAAATGGTTATTGTGGGCTATTCCTGAGTGATAGACATATACCATCGCGAACTTTTTTGTAGACCTCTCAAAGGCGTACAATAGTACAATATTTTGATCTATCTCGTAAGGTTCAGCCAGCGTATTTACGACATCACATTAGAAATCTCTGGGATTAACAGCTTTTAACTAATATATCATACGTGCAATATATATATATATATATATATATATATATATATATATATATATACAGGGTGTAACTGAATAAGTGTAAAACATTTAAGGAGGTGATTCCTCATCGAAAAAAAGATAGGATCTTTCATATAAAGAAACTTCATTCAAATTAAGAACAGAACAACAACACACAATTAGTATTGATTCAATTTCAAAAATTCACAAACTGACAGCTTCATACCAATTCAATTGTCACCATCGCTAATTGCGACCTACTAGATAGATTAGTTTCGTATTTTCACATTTATGATAATGTATCTTTGTAGTTGTTCGTAAAATATTTTTTTGCTGCGAGCTGGTTTATTTTGGGCAGAAAACCCAAGAGACATTTTTCGTTTAGAATGAAACAGGCTATCGGAAATACATTTTTAAATGGTAAACCAATAATAAGAAAAAAGTTCCATTGGAAATAAATTTCAGGGGTTGCGTTTTCCACCCCTTACAACCATGGGGTAAACCGAATAAATTACTGGCTGAGTGTCTTTTTGGTCATACAAAACGTCAGGTTAATTTCAATATTGTAACTTTCTCAGTTCTTGTGAGAAAAATTGTTATACAAATTTTATGTACCCCTTCAAGGGGCTGTATCTCAACAAGGGATGCTTCAATGAAGTTTCTTTATATGAAAGATCCTATCTTTTTTTCGATGAGGAATCACCTCCTTAAATGTTTTACACTTATTCAGTTACACCCTGTATAAAAAAAATTTTTGAAGTACTGTACTTTCGAAGATGTAAGCATACATAGAGACAGACAGACAGCGGGAAGTTTTATCCTATGTAGTGATGCTGCAAATAGTAACGAGTTTTAGTGATATAGACCCCATTTTATATAATCGAATAATTTTTTATATCGTAATTAAAATATTATCGATAGTTGAGCTCTCTTACTTGAACTGGTTCAATTTGTAATGGACTTAGTGTCGGTTTTATTATGTTGCAGCATATCCATGGAAGTTGTGAGAGGCGTTATTTGAAATGTAGCAGATGCTAGGTAGCCTGGAAGAAGACATCTATGAATAATATTGTATATCTTATCAAAAGCGAATTCTGAAATTCATATGAAGTACCCTACAGAGCGTGAACTTTTTAACAGATTAGGATTTCATTTAGCTTTGAATATTTTCTCTTTCAATGGCGCACTGTAAAAAATTGATCGAAAAAATAATTCACTGCCAGTCGGTCGCTTGAAACCCAACCTTGAGAGAAAATGGAAAGATCATTGATGTTCTCCAACTTCACATAAAATGAAAATAATATTCAAGTATCGAATATGCAGAGGTGAATCGATCAACTCGTGTGAATTATTGATAAGATAAGCAAGCTTGATAAATATATGCTTCTTAATCGGTTTTGTTACACGTGAAATGTCCGAGATCGTGGTATATTTCTTGCATACGTGTTAATTCATAATCTACATTCATTTAATAATTAAAGATGTTTAGTGCTTTTTTGACTACAATTCTCGTAGGGTACGTGACTTCTCTTGAACTCATAACGAGAGGTGTGGTAATCAGCCTCAATCCAACAGAAACTGGACTTGAATTCATAGCATCTGCGAGTGAGTAAACCGAATACCTATGATATGTCATACTCATATAACTAATTAATTATTACTCCTTCCATAGAAGTTTTTATTTCTTTTTTCGATTTGGAGGAGAAGAAAGCGCAAAAATAATCATTCAAACTACTCTGACTACAATTGTTCAAGAACTCCTCACTCCCTACTATCTGTGAAATATTATTGAAATGATTTCAGAGGATTTAAAAGCTGATTTCTGGCAAGTAAATAATGGTATCTGGTAATAGTAGAATTGTTTGGTACTCAACAACTTTTTATTTGAGTTTATCGGAATGTACAGACGTGAGAGCGAAGTAATCATGTAAGGACTCACCAATACTTGATGGCTAGAAGAAATCTGTAATACAAATATCGTCCAGTAGTGGATAGAATAAATAGTTGATGAAGGCAGAACAAAAAAATTGTCATTGAATAATTAGGTATACTTTTATAACCCAGATAACAATTTGTCATTCTCAGTATGTACACAGCATATGGTTTTTCAAAACATGTGCTATTCATATGGGTTATTGGATAGAATATAAGTACTACGAATATGTTACTGGGTACCAATGGGTACTTCTCGTATCTACTTTTCAGAACATTTCCAAAAAGGAGATGCCAAGTAGGATTCGACGCACGTCCATCAGGACGTCTTTTCTCAGGTTCATTCTTTTAACAACCTGAGCTAATGAGTTATTTATGGTCGGTTGAAATTAGCCAGAGGTACTCTCGGACTGTCTAGTCTCACTCACATACTGTTATTGTTTTTTATAAAGTACAGTTTTCGAATAATCATTCGAAAATTCTTGGTCGACACAATAATGGATATCATGGAGCCGGTTTCTCGACGTTATAGATTATTTATAGGCTATTCGGTATCTCATCAGTGCAAGGCAGTGCCATCATCAACATTATTGTCAGGTGGAAAAATTCATTTCAGACCCTTCATATGATTGATGGAGATAGTACTTATCAATTACTCCATTCTCATCCATTTACATCTATGAATCAATTCGACATATCGATATTCTTATCTACTCGTTGTCAAATACTGATAGAATATCATATCATTTTTTCAATATTCTTCAACGTTTATGCTGCGCACGTTTTTTGTTGAATGGTATCAAAACGATATTCTTCAACAAAAAATAGCACATCTTCCTGTACTCAATCAGTAAGAATCATACTATGAACTGAAGACTTCTTCAATAAATATGGATAACTATCAATTATCAATGTTCAAGTATATTTTGAAGATAGTTCATTTGACTACGTTTCAAATACTTATCATTAAAGAATACTTTTCTAGCAAGTACAAACAAAAATATAATTTATTGTAAAAAAAGTTGTTCATATAAAGATAAAACGTATACAATTTGATAACTGAATAAAAACGTATAACATGTCACTGCGTATATAGGCTAGGTAAAGTTTGACGTGAGTGGTTCTACACCACTCTCACTGCAACCTGTATGGTTTTTTGTGGCTAACACTAGAATCATACTCAACCAGATAAGGGTAGCTTCTTGACGAAGTTTATTGGATGAATGATCTTTCAGGTCCGAGGACAAGAGTGGAACTTTGACAAAAATCTAAAATCTGATTTGGTTCGCAGTGGGCCCGGAACTGAATGTATGCTCTGCTGTTTCATGTCTTAAACAGACGTCATGCCGGATCTTTCGACAGTCCAAGTCTCGTCATATGATGATTCAGGCGACATAGTTGTTTTCGAGAAAGCCTGTTAGACCGCGTAGATCATCTTGCTTCCTAGTTATAATTCGAAAATCTTCATCAATGAACAGGGTGCCCTATGAATGTGTGGCTGAGCAAACTTGATTTTTTCTATAAGGAATACTTTATATATATCCACTTGTTTCAATTCCATAGGAAAAGCTCTTGTTGAAAATATAATAATTGTATGACATGTGTTTCTACTGGGTAGATCAGAAGTTATGACGGAATTCATGTCAAGGAAGAAGTTCAATCTGTCGTGTTGCCTGCTAGTAATAATACTCGGGGGAAATTCTGGTTCAGTTTTATTTCTTAGCTCCACACAAGTATCGTAGAATTACAAAACTGTCATCCTGACATAAACGCTTTTCATACCAGGTGTGTGTGTGTGAGAATGCATGTGTGTGTAATGATATATAATAATTCCTTTCGAAGAAAAAAGTATTATCATTTTTAACTACAACTTCAACTAGGAACTAGTTAACATAATCAGCAAAATAAGCAGGTTTTTTAATATTACGCTTCGGTCTACTATGCGTTGAAGGTTCAGAAACTGAATTTTCATTTTATACTTCCAATGTCTCACTTCGAGTGGAACTCTGAGAATATTCTTCTACTGACCGCGGTATACCATTGTTCTCTAGCGAGGCACTATGGGAAAATTCATGGCCTTCGTCATCACGCGACGTGGAAGGTAACTCTCTGCTTGAATTTTTATCTAGAGATATCTGTGGTTGTTCAGTCTGGATGTTTGAAAAATGATACGGCGCATAAATCAAATGCCAACGATTACGACGGTATTGACCAAAATCAGTTTCAACAATGTGCCACGTATTCTAGTAGAACGACTAAGAAGCTGTCCGATTGACAGGTTAAGCTCGCGACTAAACTCTAGTGGAGACGGGAGTGGGTCATACCGACTAAAATATTCAAGATGTTAAAAAAAATGGGCGCCAGTTATATGATCCTGAGCCAACCCTTTAGAATTTATACTGATTCTCATATAACACGACGTCAGTATTTATAATACACTCGGAAGTAACAACAACTAATCAAGTTCAAGTAGGTATGTAATTAGCGTAAAACAATTTTGATATACAGCCAGAACCAAATAAAACTAACTAGGAACTGTTGAAGGGTAGGTAAAACCCAGTTGAATGTCAATAGATGGTCTCATCAATTATACAAAAAAATATATATATAAATATCTATACCTGTACAGGGTCTGGTACGTTTGGTACCAAAAACAAAACCGCAACTACGTAGAGTGCACCTTACCTGTAGCGTTTACAGTATAGTCAACTTGTGACCATTAATGACCATGAATACCATTTAAATTATAATAGAAAAATTCATAAGACTTGTGGTTTGCGGAGGAGACACTAAATACTTTTCCAATTTAAAATAAAATGTAAGTTTTATAACTTGCGGTGATGATGACCATGAGCTATTCAGGAAGTATCAGCTAGTTCCAGTGGACAGTCCAGAGAGTACAGCCGCAGCTCTTATCAGGCATTCACCTCTTCCTCAGGCCCTACTGCAGGAAGACAACTTCTCTGACGTATCGATTCAGACCAGCACACAGAATGATAGCCTCAAGCCACACCATACAAGGATAGCAGTCTAGATCACACTCCACAAAGGAAGCAGTCTAGAACCCACCGCACAAGGATAGCAGTCTAGATTCCACCGCACAAGGACCCTGAAATGAAACTCATGACTCTTCGGTCACAACGTTGAATTGACCTCATACCTTTTCCCAGGAAGGCCTAAGTATAAATGATCAACTAGACTTTCAGAAGGCTTCCTAATGATGTTTCAAATCCTGGTCAAAGGGTCAACGACATTTACTCCGATCAACTGGATGTTCCAGATAGTAATCTACAATGCTTCCAGATAGGTCAAATCCTGGTTCAAGGGTCAACGACACCTGATCTCCTGATAAACTGGATGTTCCAGGTAGTAACCTGAATTGAGCTGAATAGAAGATGAGTGGTTATAGTCCCCTCAGCGGGTAAGTTTCCAAAAATTAGATGCCTCACAGCAATCCCAAATACCAACGATATCAGGAAACTTCATACAGTTGGAAAATAGAATCGCAAACACTGGATGGTTGATGAAATATCAATTTTAACAATTTTCCAACACGATGCCACTCTCTTCAACATCAATCTCAAAAAACAAGACACAAAAACAGCGTCCCTCTAGCATTTCGGTTGTCAATCCCTGTGGCCCTGTTGCCGGATGACCTTCTTCAAGGGCTGTCAAAATTGCATTTTCGATTCTATGTAAATCAGATCATTGAACCAGATTTGCCGATCTAAATTTATATAATACCTAAAATTTATAACATCCTGAATTTATTGACTACCCGAAATTTATAGAATACCCGAAATTAATGTCATACCAAAACCCCTCATGACAGATAACTGTATAATCGGCATAATGTCAAGATACCACCAAACATACGTCGAACCGTCGAGTAAAAAGTAGGATTCCTGTCGGCCATAACTTCGATCATCTCCTGATCTCGAAAACATAATTACCATCCGAAACTCATTGTCGAATGCGTCCAACCTCACTGATTAGGCAAGCTGCAAGCTTATAAATGCCTAACTTCATACTGGAAGGAGGAAGGAACAACAGATTCCCGAATGTTAAGAAGAAGAGGTGGACAGCTGATTTATTAAATGTAAATAATAACCTAAATGTTGAAATACTCGAGATGTAAATAATAATTAGGAGATGAATTACGAATATAGCCAAACAATAGGACCGTAAAGGCACGATGGATTTATCCGAGGCGAGTATGTTTGAGAGGTAAAGCAATCAGAATATTGTAAACATTTTGGCCAACGAACCGTTTCGTCCAGACTAGGAAATATTAACGTTACAAATTCTCCCCCTACTTTAAAGAAAATCAACCGGGAATTGGTTGATTTTGCCTGTCTGAAATATCCAAATACAAAAAAAAACTTATATAAACCCCAAAAAAAAATCTTAACATCCGAACAGGATGGAGGCTTAATATTTACGATGACAAAGCACCTCAACTTTGTCAACCCCCCATCAAAATTTCCATGGATGGAACCCAGCCCGTCAGACCACTCCAGCTATCCGACTCCGCTCCGAATCACCCGAAGACCAGTCATGGTTGGACGAGAGATGGAAGAGAATCCAACAAAACCAAAATTGCACGGCCCAAGCAGCATGGAACGTCTCGTTTTTTGGTCACGTCCAGCCTCCGAACAACTCAAAAGCGAACTCCAACAGCCCAAGCGATCCACCAAGCCGAACCCACACAGAAATTGTCCAGCATCCGGGAGCCGCCATCCTAACAATAGTTATGGCCTATTGTCAGTGCCGAAACTCCCAAAAATTCAACTCGGACCTTGAAGAGGTACTGAGCGGGAGAAATTCAAAAACAACACGAAGAAGGATATGTGAAAGGAAAAGAATTAAACCTGATTTGTAGTCAAGATGGTTCAGGAACAATTACCACCCACATCCAGAGACCAACATGAACGGGGTCCTTCAAATACCGATGAAGCTCTATTGATGGATAACCTTTTAGGACAAAAGAATGATTCTCCTGGTGGTGCTCTCTAAGGACCCAACGTATCCTAGGACCGAACTGAGATCCTGTAGGGAACATTTCATGTTCTATAAAACACCCCAGAACAACCATCCTCCAAAAAAAATAACAAAAATAGGGTGGGAGTTATCTTCATATAACAACAACAGAGAGAGTACAACAAAAGTACGATAGACCACCAGTCATATCATTCGTCGGGATGCTAAGGAAAAGAGTTATACACCAATAACAAAAAAAAAAGAAGAGAAGGAAAGACAACACCCCTTATGAATCATACCTACCGCATATAGTATCCAGAACATAGAGCATATGCAAATGACGGAAAAGTAATAAGAAAGAAGGTACCGGAAGACACAAAAAAAATTCAAAGCCAACTGCAACCAAAACTAACCTAAGACCTCAAACCAATAGCACATATTTCTAAAATGCACCTCAACGATAGTAACAACTTTATGCATTTTGAAATATCATTTCTCAACAGCAGGATTACTGTCATGGACCTGAAAATACCTTCACAAATAATAAGAAAAGAAGTGTATTCTCAGCCACTAGATGGGGACGGTGCTAAGTCCAAGTTGCTTTATGCCCAATGCAAGGGTCAGCCATTTTCTAACCCACATCCAAAAGTCCAGCCCTATTATGATGACTCTTCATCAGGGGGATGAGCTTTGAGATCTTTGACGTGCCAAACTCCACGATCGTTACCAGCATCGTCTTTCAGCTCATAAGTCCAAGAAGATACCCGTTTCGAGATTATGAAAGGACCAACAAATTTAGGAGTCAGCTTGGCGCTAAAATATTGGACAGCATTAGACAAAACATGGTTTCGTCTCCAAACGAGTTGATTAACAGTATATTGAACATCACGACGTAACCGAATAGTTTCGTTCAGTCTTAGTTAGGGATCTACTGGCAAAGGCAATCACACTTTCTTCACCATCATTATCTTGAATCAAAACCGAGCCTAAACCATAATTTGATGCATCGCATTGAATAATGAAAGGTTTTTCAAAGTTGGGGCTTCGCAAGATAGGTGAGGACACTAATGCTTTTTTTAACTTAATGAATGAATCTTCGGCTTCACTAGACCATTTTACGGTCTGGCCTTTCTTTCTTCCCTTCAAGAGGTCATTCAATGGAGAAACTAAAGTGGAGAAGTGATTCATGAATTTCCTGTACCAAGACGTCATCCCTATGAACCTTTTCACTTCGGTTGTCGTCGTTGGTCTAGGATAATTTATCATGGACGAAACTTTGTCAGGGTCAGTTTTCAAACCTTCTGCATCTACCACGAAACCTAAATACTTCAAAGAAGTTTTGAAAAACTCACATTTTTCTAAGTTGATTGTAAGATTGGCATCTTTAAGACGTTCTTTTACCTCTTTAAGAATTTCAAAATGCTTATCCAAAGTTTCCGAGACTATAAGTAAGTCGTCAAGATAACAAAACACATAAGGTTCTAATTTTGGACCGAAAACAGCATCCATTAACCTTTGCAGACATTGTGCTGAGTTGATTAAACCGAAAGGAACCACCGTAAAATGAAAAAGGCCTCTACCTGGCACAGAGAAAGCGGTTTTTTCTTTGCTATCGGGATGGAGGGGGATTTGCCAAAATGCTTTCCTCAAGTCAATACTAGATATAAAACGAGCTTGACCAAGCATACTGAAAATCCTGTCTACCCTGGGAAGTGGATAGGCATCTGGTTTCGTAACAGAATTCAAACGCCTCCCATCGAAACAAAATCTGTATTCATTGGTTTTCTTCCTAACCAAGAGAACCGGTGAATTCCAAGAAGAGTGAGAGGGTTCTGCCACTCCCAAACGGAGCATGTCATCTAATTCTTCGTTCAGTATTTTCATCATGAAAGGCGATAAGGGATACTGCCTAATTTTGAAGGGTTTAGCATTACCAGTAACAATTTCTAGAATTAGTCGATCAGTACGACCAAGGTTGTCTTTCGAACTAATTTCCTCGAAGTCTTTTTTAATTTTTATCATTTTTAGTTCTTGAGCACTGGTGAAAACTTCCTTATCTTCTGCTGTGAAACTACTTAAATATTTCTCATTATCAGAAACCTTCACGTTAACTGAACAAGTATTACTCCGAACATTCCAGGAGTTATCTCCAAAGTCAATTTCTAGAAGAAATTGCTTACAGAAGTCACTTCCCAGAATTATCGATTGTTTCAGAGACGGAACTACCAAAACTTTAATAACATTGCAAATATGTCCTGCTCTAACGGGTAAATAGATTGAACCAATTACGGGTTGTGCAGTGCCATCGGCCGTACGAATAGCAGTTTCATCACTTTCATCTATATTCAAACCAAATTTCTTTATAATGTAAAAAGCCCTCTCCCCAAGAACAGAATGGGTTGCTCCCGAGTCCAGGAGAACCGTAAACGAATGTCCAAAAACAACTATCTCTAAATAAGGTCTATTATCAGTCGGTTGATTCACAAACAAAGGTAATATTTCACTACGTGATGAACAAGATTTATTTTTCAAGAAATTACGAACGTGTTCGAGCCAATTCTGCCAATCATTTTGTGGATCAAAATTTTTATGAAGATTAGCTTTTTCTTTTATGGCCTTGACGCTTGAAGACATATGCCGGCCGATCTCAAATGTCTTCATCAAACGTTTTTTGAACAAGTGCAAGTTTGAGTGGTTTCATTTTGTTTTCCACACTTGAAACAAAATTTGGTTCTTTTAGCAGTACAGTGTCGAAAAGAATGATTTATTTTATGACAATTCCAACATAGCTTCGAATTAGTATCATTATTCTGTGAATGTGAATTTCTTTGAAAATTTCTGCCAAAACCTTTACTTTTGAACTTAGACTCTTCTTGTTTATCGGTAGATATAGTATTGACTGAAATAGATGAAGTAGAGGTCGATGGCTCGCTATTTAGATAGACCAATTCCGGACAAAGACTGGATGTTTTTGGAGGAGAGCGGTAATCATTAGCATACTGTTGACATTCATCAATTTTTCTACACCATTCTAACAAATGATCTACTGTCGTTATTGGGGTAGTAACAACTGACAAACGTTCATTGTAATGCAGCAAAATACCTTTTCTTATGTATTTCAACTTGGTACTATCATGAACAGGTTTCTGAAGATGATGGAAATAAGTTTGCATCACAGCTATGTAAATATGAATAGGCTCTTTTTTACCTTGCGTTCTACCTCGAATATCATCCCAAATTCTATCATCGAAATCAAGGGGCAGAAAGTACGTTTTAGCAATGATACCAATTGGTCCCAGTCTTTTACCGAGTTCGCGATTGACTTATACCAGATATATGCTTTATCTGTGAAAAGATCGGCAGCCGATGATAACAATTCATCTTTAGAAACGTTTTGAGCCTTAGCCAGTTCGTCGACTCTGTTCAAAAATGAAAACAAAAAATTACTCTCACCATTGAACTTTGTTATATTCCATTTATAAACAGGAATCGACTTCTGTGCTGGATTATTGATTACTGACATTCTAGGAATCTGTAAAGTACTATTCATATCTATTGTTGGTGCGACATTTTGTGAAGGGTTCTCATTCACTATTGCACTATCGTATAGCAGAGCTTCTAGTTCAACACAAGTAGCATAACTCTCATTCTTGAATTCTTGAATAGAAACAGCATCTTCAGTTTTAGGAATTACGATTCTTTGAATTCTATAACTTATATATATATAAGTCGCGATCTGATTTTCTGAAAACCTGAATCTGTTTCTGGACCACTGAAATCGTTAATCATTGTTCTAAGTTGGTCTAAAGTATCAATAATAACTGTTTTTTCTGTTTCAAAAACATATTCAGGATCAGTCAACGCAATTATATCATTGTCGTCTTTACTGCAAATAGCCAATCTTTTATTCAAAATTTTTCGTTTTGTAGCTATGTCCTTTTTAGTTACTATATTTCGCAAACGTAACTCATAGTTCAATTCTTCCGAAAGAAGATAAATGGTTTTCATATTCGTTATATCCATGATAATCAAAATTAACGATCAACACGAGCGATAAATAAGGAAATATCTGAAAACTCTAGAGGCCACCCTGTATATCATCAAATGTACATCTAATAATGTTTATCAAAGTTAAGGTGAATGACTTTTCACGAAATAAATCGAACTTTTGTTTCGACAGAGCATATGAAGTAAAGAACTGCGGAATTATTCGATAAAAAACCTACAAACCTTTTTTTCGTTCGAAAGAAGTGTGTTCTCGTTCGAAGGAATGCCGGAATGATGGATATGCTGGAATGCTATGAAAATGTTCTCGAAAGTCTCAAAAATATTCGTATGCATGAAACTCATTGATTTATTTAACTTGAAACAGAAAAATGTTCAAACAAAATCTCGGGCCCAGACGTTGGGAGCCATAAAATGTGTACCCAACTTTACCTGTGGAGGGTACGAAATGTGCCTTGGTACCTCAGATTTTTTTTAAGAGCAAATGGGTCGTGAGTTGTATGATCAAAAAGAAGTTATGAACATATCTAATCAGGAAAAAAGGGCGCCAATTAGTTTGAGCCCATGCATGAATACATGACCAATATAATTAATTAACTAATAAATCAATTATTGTACAGGTGGAAATGATAAAAAAAGGAGAATATTTTTGAGACTCATAATACCTTCAAAAATAGAATATTCACATATATACAATTGGAAATACCGGTACTATTTCTTTGATGATTCGTCCACAAAGTTACCAAATTTGTATTTACCTGGCTAATTGAAAACCAATCATATCGTGAAAGAAGTAGGTAAATTAATAGCGTTCGCATACGTATGTTCAAGCTTCACACATTGTTTGACCAATAAAGTGTCTGTTTGAATTTTCGTTTTACGTAATCAAATAAACGAAATTGGAAAATATTGTTATGAAATGTTACACATTTTCAAATCAGCTGCAAACCTGGTAGTTGATTCCGGACTTCCATTCATCAATCTCGTCTGAAATGACGATCTAGGTACTTCAGCTTTATTCCAGTAACTCGGGACGAAATGAGATCGGGATTTTTATCATTGATGAACGAAATTTTGAAAATGATCTCTTAAGTACGAGAAAATAGCTTTCCAAGCAGATCCAAATATCCTTCCCGATTAATATGTTAGGTAAAATAGAAGAGGCCTGAAAGGGGAACGAGAATTTATAGCAAATTCATTGAAATGAATCGGAAAAAGCTCACCTTGGATTGTGTATGGCCTCAAAGTGAAATATTTTATTCGACAACGAATCTAAAAACTCTGTTGAGGTATTTCTCATTTAACAAGACTTATTGGTTGAAATTTCATCAAATCCATAAACCATGTATCAAATTCAACAACTTGAAATTTCTTGTATGAACTCAACAGTTATGATCTTTCGTCTTTCGAGTCTCAAAATCTCTTCCTCGACATAAATTCTCTTATTCTTTCAGGGGGAATTATTTACAAAAACGCTATGCTTATGAATTATAAAAAGTTACAAACCAGCGAACCTCAAAAGTTCGAGTGGAAATGGTTTCACAAAATAATAGTGATTCATTGATTGCTTGGTATAATTGATATATAAATATCATATTCGGAAGGGACTGATACCTTAGTTACGTAATTAGTGAAACTGTAGCGTACAATGAATACGTATTCATGATATTTCCTATTTTGAAAAAGACCTAGACTGGTAGCAATGAAAACATTTTGATAGTCTTAGTTTCATGAATTTAGTAGCAGACACCACCAAATTCGCAATGAATAGTTATTTTCACCGAAGAAAACTCGATGTACATTCGGAGATATACAGATTGTCCCTTACGTTGAATTATTGTAGATCAATAAATTTCATGAAAAAATTAAAATATTACACCATTTTGATTCAGTTTGGAATAGTCGCAATATAGACGAACTGCGTCCTCTTTATCCACACAAACGATAGGACTCACCTATGTAGTCGGTCCACAGATTCAATTATGCTGTCCAGTTCTACACGTAACTTAGGTAAAGGAGCTAATGGAACTGAACGGGGTACGAACTGCACGGGGTACGAACTGCACGGGGTACGAACTGCACAAACGGCTCTGCGTCAGGCTTAAGACATTTCATTCTAAAACTCTCCTATCTTGCTGAAAATTCCAGGGAATTTTTCAAAAATCAATCTAAACTTAACCCAGATGAACACTCAGTATGTTTCTTTATACTCAGATCTGAGTGATAGTCTCTAATCACAAAAACTTTTTTAGTTGGAAAATTCAAAACTTCGAAACGAATTATTGCATTTCTGACCAAAATTGGTTGCCTCAAGTTTTTAGCAATGTGAATAGCTTCGTTAATTGTAATACCCTCATATGTCAGGTTGATTTTGATTCGCCCCACAGCATCTTGGATCAGTTGAGACACACTCTGCTCTCTCTGCTCTTCTGAATCCTTGGAGATGTCAGAATCTTGATCTGAATCTTAGTGCTCGATAGACCGAACCGACTTCTTTTTATTTCTACACATGGCACTCCAATGGCCACTTTTCGAACAAGAACGGCAAATAGATGATTTTGCCGGATATTTTTTCCGGTTTTCGCATTGGTACATACCGCAGTATGCACATTCATTTGTATCATTATCCTTATTCTTGTATTCGGTTTTGTAGAATTTTCGATGTCTGCTACCTCAATGACTATTCTGTCCCGATTCAGCTGCTCTTTTTCAGTGTCGTTTTCACAGTGCTCTGCTAGAGCATGTGAGCATGTGAGCTTTTCATAAAGTTTTTTACTGGTTTCCCCAGGTTTTTGTACCGTCGCGTTGAACTGATTCCTCACAAAGATGACGTTTCTTCGAGGGATAAAATGTTGCTAAAATTTATTTAATACTTCATCATACGTTTCATTTCCAGTCAAGTTTTGCTGCAGCAAAATTTCTCCTGTTTCATTTCTCATCAAATAGTCAAGCATGTATATTTTTTCCTTTTCATTTTTCTTGCCACAACCGCTAAGGACATGTAATGTTCAAAACGCTTCCTCCATTGAGACCACAGTTGTGGTTGAGCAAAATTATACTCTGATGGCGTCTGGACATGCGCAAATATCTCTGGCTGTGGGGGTCCTTTGCCACTATGGACGTTTGTCTTCGGAATCATGTTCTGATTTTGTTTGAACTTGGATAAAACAAACTCGTGTTTGACGTCAAGTTTTTTAAGACTGGCTCGATCAGTCACTTGTGCGATATTTCTAACACTCACAAGGCACCGCTGCCACCATGTCTTTTTGCCTGCTAGTAATAATACTCGAGAGATATTTTGGTTCAGTTTTATTCCTCAGCTCCACACACGTATCGCAGAATTGCAAAAGTGTCATCCTGACACAAACGCTTTTTATACCAGTTGTTTGATTGCTCCATTTTCATCAAAAATGCATTCAATTCAAGAATCTTTTGAAATCATAATGTAGACAATTTTTGTATTTGGTGTTGGATAAAACATAAGCGAAATATAAACTCAGATCATTCGAAGATAAGTGAATTCACAGCAAATATCAAAAAGTTTATGTTGATGATGTTAATGATGAATCCAACAGAAAGTTTTGTTAGCTGTTTGGATTTATGCGAATCAATATCCTCAATCGACGTCAATATAATAAGGTAGTTTCAGGAGGGCAACAGGAATATTTGAGGAAAGAAGCAGAGAAGTGTTTAGGGTAAGCACTTCAATGAAGTTTCACCAAATTAGGACAAATATTTGGTGGAGATGCTTCGAGTAACTGAGAATTTTCATGTTATAGTTGGAAGAATCACAAGAGAGTTGGACATGGGTCATTTTTTCTTGATTAAGTACAACCATTTCAACATATTCAATTCACTGTATGCTCCATTCCATTCCTATATTCCATTCATATTTTTCATCTTCGAGAATGTCTCTATATGGGGTCGGATTAGAATAACCCTGGGGTAGATTGTGCCTGTCGTAGAAGGCGACTGAAAGGATAACCTAGGTGGAAGATGGTCTTACCATTACCCGGTGAGATACGACCATACCAACTATATGTGCTGTGAACTGTAAAATCACGTTTCAGTATGTGGTTGATATTTCCAATTATTGAATTTGGAAAATGATGATAATGTTCCCCAGAGTAAAAAACTCCGGAAGTGAAATACCTTCCCAATTGGATTTCCAGGTGGGAGGTACTCGGGGAAACCTTCATCAAGAGTATTGAGAATCGATTATTGTAATATTCGTGGTATGAATAAAAATATCAATGATGTGCATCACCATCTGCAAACCGAAAAATCTGACAATCTCATTCTAACTAAAACTCAGGTCAATTCAAAGGTGGTGTTTGTCTATACTCTAGGAATGATTTATCGTGCCAACGCGAAGAAGGGCTGGAACCGAAAGATTCTGACGTGATGTGGTTTAAGCTTGTCAATTACCAACAAATCGAATTTGTATGTTGTCTCCATTTATCACCTTACAATGACTTTTTTGGCAGACTATTCGATTTTCTATCGGAAAAAATCGACTACTTCAAAGAAAACCATCCAACTGCTGGGGTCACCATATTGGGTAATTTTAATGTACATAATTCTTCATGGTTCAAATTCTCGAATACAAAAGATGAAAGAGGACTACAGTCAGAGAAATTTGCTATTACTTATAATCTAGAACAACTCATAGATCAACCCACTCGTATTCCTGATACGAATAACCAATTTGCCAATACATTGGGCTTGTTTCTTACTACTCATCCTGATATTTATCAGATAAAAATTCACTTCTCCTTGGGTAATTCTGATCACACTTTGATTTCAACAATTTGTTCGTATTCGGTTTCAATGAATGGTGAGTTACTCGCACGTCGTGTCTGGCAGCAGACTGAGATGGTCTTCAAATGTTTTCCTCTGATTTTCCTTGTTTTTCATCTGGTGATCCCACTCTATGTCCTCAAGAAATATCTGATACCAGGATTCTGGGAATGGGAAGATTCATTCCAAGTAGTTCAAAGAGACCTCAGTCTGAGAAACCATGGTTCAATAAAAGCTGCTCAAAGGCTGTCACATCCAAACAAGTGGCATTCAATCGCTGGCGCCAAGACCCCCCAGTTTGGAGACTAGATCTGAGTATGTTCACGCAAGATATAAGGGTAGTGCAACAATTTAAGCTGCTGAAGAATCACAATCAGAAAATTCGTTCAAAATTGTTTTCATTGTCCAAACGGTTCTCGTTCGTTTTGGTCATTTGCTGAAGCTGCAGCTAAAAATTTCACTTCTATTTCATTTCCTCCTTTAACCAAAGAAGATGGGTCACAAGCCACCACTGCCCAACAAAAAGCAAATATATTTGCAAATATGTTTGCTGGAAATTCTACTCTGGACTCATCGGTAAAAGATCCTCCGAATATCACGCCTGTCGACAGTCATATGCCTGAGATAATTTTTCACCAAACAAATCTTAGGAATATTTTGATGGACCTGAAGACTAGTAAGGTTTGCGGATCTGATGGAATTGCAGCAATTGTTCTGAAAACATGTGCCCCCGAATTGACACCAGTACTTTGCGAATTATTCAACCTTTCATATAACTTGAGGGTTCTTCCTAAGTCCTGGAGGACAGCAAGAGTTCAGCCAGTTCCTAAAAAAGGGGAGAAAACTTTACCTTGTAATTACAGACCAATTGTATTGCTGTCTATCATTTCCAAAGCCATGGAAAAAGCAATCATCATAAAGCTTATCAAATATCTAGGGAAATCAGGAATAATCAACGATCAACCAGTGACTCATTTGCGTATGTTTCTCATATTGGGCAGCATTCAATCGAAAAATTCGAAGAAACGATAGCTGTTGCACTCGATATTTCAAAAGCGGTTGATCGAGTTTGGTAGCGGAGTCTCCTTTCTAAGTTGTGTGCTTTGTTGAAGAGTTTCTCGTCTGATAGATCTCTGTATGTGGTTGTTGATGGGGTATCATGCAGTTCTGGCGCCCACTTTGTTTCTACTTAATATCAATAATTTGCACGAGAAAGCATCTCGTTCAGTACATAGTTTTGCGGACGACAGTACTCTTCACACCAGTTTCTCTTCCAGATTCCCCATAGCAGCTCGAGAAACAAATATTCGAAGAAACATTCACGTCAATAAAATTAACAATGAATTGGTGAAAATAGTAGAATGGGGTAACATGAATTTGGTGGAATTTAATGCTAGGAAGACGCAGGCATGTCTCTTCTCAAGGAAAGCCGATCTATCATCGTCTAGTATTCAGATGTCAGGAGTAACTATTCCTACGAATTCAAGTATCTTGATGCTAGGAATTACGATCAATTATAATCCCTCATGGGAAAACCATGTGAGATCGATCGCTAAAGGTGCTTCTCAGAAACTTGGATTCCTATTTCGTGCGAAAAAATACATCACTTCCCTTCAGCTTTTAATGATCTTCAAGGCTAAATAAGACCTGTCTTGGAATATGGTTCTCATGTGTGGAGTTCTGCACCGAAACATTCATTGAGGCTTCTCGTTTCTATTCAGAGAAAAGCAATCCGTCTTGTTGGTGTTTCTTCGCTCACAGACTCGTTCACTCCATTGGAATATCGTAAAAGGGGCGGAGACTTGTCTCTCTTCTATAGATATTTTCACGGTCGGTGCCCTTCTGAATTGTTATCAATCGTTCCACCCTTGGCAATATCTACACGGATGACTCGACGAGTACAGAATTCCCCCCCTTCGTTGTGAATTTGGAGACCTGGCGAACCTCTCTTGCTCAGGGATCTTTTTTCAATAGAACAGCTCAGCTTTGGAACTCCTTGCCGAAAGAGGCCTTTCCTGAGGCTTGAAAACTTCAAAAATTCAAAGTGAATGTTATTTCGTATCTCCTGTCCCTTGGTTCACGCGGTGTTCTCTGAACATTAGAGGCCTTCCCTTTCTTGTGAATCTGCACATAAAAAAAGTACAACTGAGTCGTCTCAATGAATGAAACAACGATTATAATTCATATCTGCCATTTATACTTATCTAACGGTTGTAGGACTAATGAAAATAATTTTTTAATGGCTGAATTAACTTTTTTTCAGATGAGCATAAAATACTTGTTGGAACTTTGGGCGTTGGTAGGAATTTAACTGAACTGCAACGCATTGGGGATTCCATTTTCGTAATAGATGACTTGAGGATTGAATCAAGTGGAGATGGTTTGAATCTGAAATGGGAGACGCGAAATGAAGGAGCCGTTTTTCAAGACTGCTTCAACCTTCAAGGTGCAAATTGGTATGGAGGACCACAAAGACGGGTACAAAGTTGGCCGCTAGAGAAAATGAACATTGACGGCAGCAAACCATACATATCCAGAAGAGACGATAATCATGGTGTTGCTGAGAGGTACTGGTTGAATTCCTATGGTGCATTCATTTATTTAGGAGAGAGAGTTCCATTATTTGTCGACCAAAATACAGAAACAAAGAAAGTTTGTTTCATTGCCGAGAAGAAAGACCCGTATTCTGCCAGAAATAGGGTAAGATGGTTGTCACTATTTTCTTAGAATTTTTGGATTGTCGTTGGGATGGAATCAAATCCCAATGGGTAACAGTGTGATGATTTAAATTCGTGTTATTAGTTCATCTGGATTCTCATGAAGACAGAAACGTGTATATATATACAAGAGATATACAGAGTGTCCCAATAGTGTGTAGTTGCCAGTATATGGATAATGCGAAAATATACGAAAAAAAGTTTCAGATAAAAGCAACATGATATCACAGTGGCCACATGTTGTGAAGTTAGTTTTAGATTTACGGGTTGTTACATTTTTCCGCACTCAGCGCTAAATTGCCAAGTTACACTTTTATTGTAAAATTAGGAAGTGAAGCCGGCTCTGAATGAAATTGCTGTTATTGAGTTGTTTCATGGAAGATTTGATGAGGTGGCTCAGAGAACACTAGAATAGCATGTAATGGTCTGAGAAACATTTAAGGTCATACAGGGTGCTTCAAATGTTACTTCGATTTTCGTCAACTTCAGTTGAAGTTTGTGCGATTTTGTCAAATGGAACAAACTGTCTTTGCTTTTTTCAAAATATTTACCAAAAATAATCAGACTTATGATACATTTCCAGGATGTTTTTCATTTTTTTGGAAAAATTGATTACAAAACGTGACAGATTTTTTAATACTGACGAAGTGATGTGCATATATCCTCAATTATACGAAGAAAGGGGTAATTGGAATGGTGTATGCAATGGGTGCATGTGAATAAAATTGTTTGTTGGCTTTCTGTATGTATGCCACAAATTATCCAGATACATGTCATCCACAGGTGAAATGTTTTGAATTATTAAAAGAACGATTTGAGAGTACAGGCCATGTCGAAAACAAAAATAAAGTTGTGCTAAAACAGTATTGACCGATGAAATCCAATAAGCTGTTAATCTTGCAGTGGTAGGAAATCTTTACACATATCCAAATCTTCATTTGCCAGAAGTTTGAATGATAACAAATTTCTTCCTCACCACGTGCAACCACACCAAGAGTTGGTGAAGACAGATTTTTCAAAGAGACAACAGTTTTGTCGGACGTTGCGAAGTCAAATCACAAAAAATGAAAAGTTCCTGAGGAGAATCGTGTTCACCGAAGGAAGTATCTTCCACTGGAATGGATTTGTCAATAGGCACAGCTACCATCACCATAATAGTCAATTTTTACATGAAGTGTATGCTAGTCTTCAACATAAATGGATTCTCAATGTATGGGGAGGGATTGTGGATGATTACCCTGTCGGACCATATTTTTACGAAAGAAAATTGAATGAACGACAGTTTTTTCGTTAATGGAACACCTACATGATCACATCAAACATGAAATGTGGCATCAGGTAAATGGGGGACTAGCACAATTATCGGGAAAAGTACGTGGTGAGCTGGATGCATTGTTTTCAGATGAATGGATTGGACATAAGTATTCCTTGGCGGTTGAGATCACCGGACCTAACATCAATGGATTTTCATTTATGGAAAACAGTTCAATCGTAGGTTTACGGTACTGCCGCTAATTATAATTCTCGTTCACACAAAAGGGTTTTTGAAAACTTTTTATTTGAACAGAGTAACAACTTAACACTATGAAATATAAGTACTGTTGATTATAATTCAATTGATCCTATTTATATATAAATTATTGCCGACTTTGCAGATATCAGCATAAATAATTGATGTCGTCTTCGGGTCATCGAACAATATCTTGCTGATGTAAGGGATTATCGAACTGTAACTTCTCCATCCCCTGGGGAAGTCTTGTAAGGGACGAACAAGACTGAAGAGATGCTTCGTATTCGGGAATTGGTGGATCTTCCTCGGATGGTTCTTTCTTCGTTTGCCTTTTCAATCTATAAAATACGTATAGAATGAAGATGGTGAGTGAAATATAAATGGGAGTCATCCAGAAATGGCTAAAATCAGATTGCCTGGTTTCTTCTGGGATGAGTTGTAATCTTTCTTCTTCCAGGGTCAAATGTTGTAGTTTCTCCAATGGAATCTTGTCCAGTTTCAGCGGTTTGAATTTCAACGAAGAGTTGATGTGGGCTGTCTTGATATTTGGTAAAGTGAGGGGTTCGTCCAAGATGACCGTTTTGGAGTTCATAAAGGCTTCGTTGTTAGTTTTGAATTCACAACCTAGTGGAAGTTTTATCAGGTGCACTCCCTCCAGAACCATTACTTTCGTGCTGGAACAACGAGTCGAGATCTTCGTGGCTTGTGGAAATATTCCTATGTAATGGGCTGCTGACATCTCCAGAATCAGGGTTGAATTCATCGAAACTGGAATGTGTTCACATCTTACTTCTTCACCTGTTACTTCCAGCATCTGGGTGACACAGTCAGGGGATCTGCCAGTATCTTGAAGGAAATATTCTTCGCAAAGGTATTCGAGGCCAATTCGTTCACAAGGTGAATTCAGGTATTGATAGAGATAAGGACTTACTGTTAAGTAAGGAGTAGGTGGAATGATTATCGTCGAATTTTGTGTAGGAAATAAGTGGAAGTAGGTGAATGTATCGGGGAATATTGAGGGAACAAGAACGATGAAAACGATTTTACGATACGTGTGGTAGGCGTCTATTTTGATGACGTCGTAGTACTTATGGATGTCATCCTCCTGGTTATAGAGTAACTGGTTCTCTGAGTGATAGGTGAGCAGTGTCCTTATGATTCAACTCAAATCTTCGCTTTTAAGAACGCTGTTATGGACTGTATTGATCCTTGCCAGAGATACTGCAGTTTCTGAGTCGTTCAGTGTTTGTGAAATAACTTGAAGTATCAGGTTGATTTGATCCAATACGTTTCTGGTTTCTAGATAGTGATTGAAGTCAAAAACGAGTCTGTTGAGGTCGGTTTCAATTCTTTTCACTTCTACTGAGATGGTATCTTGATTATGTGTTAGTAATGAGATGATTTCATTATAACTCTCCATTATTTTGGTGTTCAAGCTGATATGTTGATTCAGATGGCTTATTAAGTTTCTTTGATTATTTTCGAGCGAAGCAATAGCGTTCTCATATTTCCTAGCATCTTCTTAGTCCAAGTTTTCAGAAATGGCTTTGATCACACTTCCTAAGCCATCTATCAGTCCTCGTTTGGGTCTACTGAGAGGATAAAGGGTCTGTAGCTTTTCTTTGGCAGTTTTCAGCTGGTACTTTAGTCCTTGATCGAAATTCTGCAGGTTGAAGAAATAAGGATCGCTTAGTCCGTTACGAATTTCTGTGGAGACGGCATCATATTGGGATTCTATGGCAAGTATTTCATCGTGGATTGGTTGAAGATCGTAGTGGTGGATGAAATCGTGGGTGCTAGTCTTGATCTTTGCTTGTCGCAGTTTGAGGGGAAGTAATCCTGGATTGCTCTTGAGGTTTCGGATCTCGATTTCCTGTCCTCTCGTCAGATGAAGGCTGTAAAGGGGCGAAGAATTTAGTTATCTTATTGGGCAAATGTCTTATATTTTTCTTATGGATGTTTGCATTCTCTGTCTCGACAGTTACTGTGTGGTTTTTTTGGATGGATTTTGGGAAGAAGGGCGAAAGCAGTTTGTTTCTTTTCGCAGTTTTTTTTTGTGTACACTTTAGTGCAGAATTTGTAGGTAATAGGAGTTTCTCTTTTCTTGTTTCTCTTCTGTATGATGTTTGTCTCCTGTTTCTGTGAATTTTCCTATATATTTCCTTCGTTTTTTCTCTGTGTTGTTGGACGTAGTTGTTGATTAAGGCTCGTCTTATATCGATATCAGATGGATCTTGACTATTGAGATGTCCGTTCAGAATATCCATGGGTTTCTGTCTTGTTGCTGAATGGATGGAATTATTGTATCCTAGGATGGCATAGAGCATCTGTTCTTTGATGTCTCTTTTCTTATGCGTTCCTCTCAATATTCTCAAGTGCTCGATCAGTGTGGAGTGGAATCTTTCAACTATCCCGTTTGACTGAGGGTGGTATAGTGAATATTGACTTTATGTGTGTCAACAAATTCTTGGATCAGTCCGTTTTTGGATTCCGTTCCATTATCTGTAACGATCATATGTGGTATTCCATGGTGGTTGATGAATACTAAGAGAGCGTTGAGGGTCTTGATAGAATTAGATCCCTCTATTGGATACGCTTGGCCATATTTCGAAAAATGCATCCACAATCGCCAGGAATTTTTGTCCACTAGCCTGAAAGGTATCCATGTGTATTATTTCAAGAGGCTTTGTTGGGGAAGGTGTTAGCATAAACTTTGGCTTCTCTGGTCTTCGATCATACTTGTTGATTTGACAGATCTCGCAAAAGTTGATAGCATCTTCGATATCCTTTTTGATATTGGGCCAATAGTACAATGTTTTGATTCGGGTTTCCGTTTCGGTGATTCCTCTATGATTTGTTTTTCCTTCGTGCTGCTGCGTAATTATTTCTTTTTGTCTAGCTGGACAATTGACATCTTCCAGAACGCGGTTGCATTTTATGAGATCGAAAGAAGCGTGGTATCTCTTCTTATTCGGGAATATTTCTTCTTTCACCGTTCTTGCTGGGTTATAGCTCACTCGTTTGAAGCTGACTTGATTATTGAAGACATTGAGAGGTTTTTCCAATATTGGTATTTCCAATTTTGGACTTTCTCTGGCTGTATGGTTTGTGATGCCACTAGTATCTTCATCTGGGGTAGCTTCCTGGCTCAGATTCACACGTTCCTTGTCTCCTTCGGGTGAGGGTTCATTCTGAATCTCCTGTTCGTGCGGTACGGGGTATTTATCTTCATGAAAATAGTGACGGAAGCAATCTTCAAATATATCGCTGATGATGTCATCCGCAGACTCGGGAACTTCTGATGGAGGATGGTTGAATAGAGATGCCTTGTCGTCTTCGTAATTTGCTTCATGAAGCTCATTCGTATGTATCTCTATTCTGGAGAGCGCATCGGCGTTGGTATTACTCGTGCTTTTTTTGTAGACCACTTCGTAGTCATACTCTTCTAACTTCAGGCGCCATCGGACAAGTTTTGAATTTGGATCTTTGAAGGAGAAGAGCCACTGGAGGGGTCGGTGATCTGACAGAATTTTGAATTTTCTTCCGAAAATATACGGTCGAAAATATTTGGTAGCCCAAACGATTGCTAGCATTTCCTTTTCGATGGTGGAGTACTTCATTTCAGTTTCATTCAGGGTTCTGGATGCGTAAGCTATTGGTTTGTCTTTTCCTATGGGGTCTTGGGATAGAACGGCTCCTATGGCGAAAGTACTAGCATCTGTGGTCAGATTAAAGGGCTTTGTGAAGTCCGGGTACTGTAGCAGCGGTTCATTGGTAAGCAGGTTTTTGCAGGTTTTTGCAGGTTTGAACACATTTGAGGAATTCTCGCGTATGTTCCATATGGACATCTTTCTTAAGACAGAAGGTTAACGGTTTGGTTATCTCGGCGAAGTCCTTGATGAACTTCCTGTAGTACCCTAGGAGTCCGAGGAATCCTCTGATCTCTTTGACAGTTCGAGGTACAGGGTAGTTCATGATTGCTTTGACTTTTGCTGGGTTTGGTTTCATCCCATTTGGAGTGACGATATGTCCTAGAAAGCTGACTTTCTTTTTTAGGAATTCGCACTTGTCCACTTGTATCTTGAAACCAGTTTCTCGTAGGCGTTGGAAAACTTTTGTAAGGTTAACCATGTGCTCCTGCAGAGATGTAGAGAAGATGATAATATCGTCCATATAAACCGAGCAGATAGTCCCTTGTAGGCCCTTTAGGACGTTGTCCATAACCCTTTGAAAAGTCGCTGGAGCGTTTTTCAGTCCAAAAGGCATCCTCAGGTACTCGTAGTGCCCGTTTTCGGCGTTGAATGCGGTATTAGGGATGTCTGCCTCTGCCATTTCTATTTGGTGAAAGCCGCTTGCCAAATCCAGGGTAGTAAAATATTAACATCTTCCCAGTTTGTCGAGGATGTCAGAAATGTTCGGAATCGGGTAGCGGTCGTCTATTGTCTTCTCATTGACCTTGCGGAAATCCACAACGATACGCCATTTTGCTTTTCCAGAGGCGTACGTTTTTTTGGGAACAACCCAAATTGGTGAAGACCAGGGAGATTGGCTAGGTCTGATGATACCTTGGTCCAATAACGAAGATATTTGCTTCTTGACTTCTTCTTTATGCACGTATGGGTATCGGTATAATTTGGTGTGAACTGGAATTTCGTCCTTGGTTCTTATATGGTGCTTGACCTGATTGGTGAATGTGAGTGAGGAATCTGGATGGTGAAAAATATCGACATATCTCCTGCATAATTTTCTGATGTGCATATCCTCTTCTGGATTGAGATGGTCTGTTCTGATTAGATCATCTATATTGTTGATTGGGTCTATGTTTCCTGATGGGATTATATCAGTGGCATAGATATGATGCTTTTGAAGATTTATTGGGTTGCTGCGTACTGGTAAGGCTAGAACTATTTGGAGGTTTTCTGGACCGAAATTAACAATTTCCGTCCAGGCTAGATAGTCACAGGCATCGGTGAGAGCTTCTCGGATGTGAGCGCCTTGAAGTTCTTATCTTGGTATCATGATGGTTCCATTCTTCTCTTTTACCGGTAGTCGTACTTGCGTCACGCTGTCTGGCTCCAATTGAATAGAGTAGAACTGAGTCTTATTGGTTTCGTAGTTACTGGATTGGGAGAGAGGAGTGCTCGGTTGAAAGGGAGGATTCAGGGAAATTCAGTTCAGCTTTGAGAAATTTCAGATTGTCGAGTCCAATGAGGCCATCAAAAGTTTTGTGGAATTTGAAAAAGTAGAATTTGAGAATACCATTTGAGTTGAACTCAGGAAATATGAGAATTCCTGAGTCTTGAGAATAGTTTTGGAAAATGGAGGTGACGACAAAGGGATCTTTTTTAATGCAATCCTTGTAATTTTGGAAAGCTCAATCGGGATTGAGGAAGGATTCTGTTGATCCGGCGTCAATGAGGAGTTTGAGAGGGGGATTTGAAATGGTTATATAGGGAAGTTCTCTCTCATCGTCGAAGGTATGCAGTTCCACTATGTTTCTGGATTGTGTCTTGGATCCAATGGAAAATTTACATCTGGTTCCTGTTGGTGTTCTTGAACCTGGAATTCTTCAGTTGTTTCTTGGTTGGGATAAAAATAGGTTTCTTCATCGTAATAGGGGTTCGCTTCATATCCAAAGTCTTCGTCGTGCTGCTCAATGTTGAACATGGGAGCTGAATTGAAATTTGGTCTTGCTTGGGGTTGGGTTCTCATGCTCCTAGTTGGTGCTCCATAAGTATTTCTGGTACTGATGCTCATTGGTGTTGGTTCTTGTCCGTTCTGTCTATGTGGTTGATTCTGTGCAGACCGTTGTGGTTGGACTGAAGGCCACATTTGTCTCTGTTGAGTGTTTGGTTGCAAATGTGGTCTGAAGGTCGGTTGTTGAAGCTGTGGTTGTGGTCCCATTGGTTGATGAGATTGTTGTACAGGTCGTTGAAAGTGTTGCACGGATTGGTACATCCGCTGTGGTATTGGATGTTGAGCATATTGGTGATTTGTAGCTCTTTGTGGAGTCTGGAGTGGTTTCTTGGAGACTTGTGGGGGTCCTAAGGTCCTTTTCAGATAACGGATATTATTTTCCTCTTGAATGTACTGCATAGCTTTTGCCAAGTCTAGTGGTTTCATTGCTCTTATGGTGGATCCCATGGGTTCTCGTAGTCCGGCTAGGAATGTTGTTAGAGCTTGTTGTTGGAAAAAATTCTTCTTGCTGGTCTTTATCGTATTGTCGGCAGTGTGTAATTCGATATAGTTTGATATTGTATTCAAAAGCCCCATGACTTTTTCGTTAAAACGTTGTGAGGTTTCATTCTGATCTTGTCGCAGGTTCACCAAATCTTTTGTCAAGGAATTTTCATTCCGTTGGTCAGCGAAGTTTTGGATTAAGGTTCATTTGATACTATTCCAGTCATTACATTCATAAACTGAGATGACATCTTTGGCTCTGCCTCGTAGTTTGTTGAGTAGTCCTTGTATCAATATATGGTTCTGGCAAAAACCGGGATCTTCAGTATTCCAGTATTCATTCAGCAGCATTGTTGAAACGTTGATAAACTGGTATAATTAATTCTTTGAGTTTCCATCGTATTCGGGTACAATGCCATGTTGATGGGATTTGTAGGTTGGTCAGTTATTTGAGTAATAATTGGTGGGATAGAATTGGTATTTGTAAGTGGATTTGATAGAACTAGGGTAGGAGGACGTTAAATATTATTTGCAATTGGTGATGAGGTTGGATTCATTTGTGCTTACAGGATGACGATGATGACTCGTTGCATATTCGGTCACCAAAAATGTTCTGATAACTTATCCCTATGTCGATATATTTCTTGATGGTCGATAGCGAAGAGGTATTCTTGTCTACGGCCGAAATTCTTCTTGGAGTACTTGCTTCTCTATGGAGAATACTGGATAAACGTTTGAGAATGACGAGGATCTTCTTAGGGCTCTTCTACTATCCTACTGACTGCGCCAATTATAATTCTCGTTCACACAAAAGGGTTTTCAAAAACTTTTTATTTGAACAGAGTAACAACTTAACACTATGAAATATAAGTACTGTTGAATATGATTCAATTGATCCTATTTATATATAAAGTATTGCCGACTTTGCAGATATCAGCATAAATAATTGATGTCGTCTTCGGGTCATCGAACAATATCTTGCTGATGTAAAGGGTTATCGAACTGTAACTCGCTCCTACACAAAAGGATATAAAATTGAGAATTTGTTAGGCATTCTCATGAATTATGCCTACAACAACTGAATTTACCAAATGACCTCTCTTCCGTTCGGCTTGGCAAGCGCGCCGCTGGCCTTTTCACGGGTAACAAACTGGATAGCATACATACTGAGATCGATGGGTATCCGAGTCCTGGTTCACCTGAACGACTTTCTCTTTGCTCTCCAGAAACCTCTAATACTAGAGAAGCAGTTTTTTCTGGCTTTTCATTTCCTGAAATCATAAGGCTAGACGGTAAATATAAAAAAGTAATCGTCCCTTTGGGACGTCTTTTTGAAAGGAGACTTCAAAGGGCTTCAAGAAACCTAACCGAAAACACAAGGAAGAGGCAGAAAATCACAGCGGAAGCCATGAAAGACTATTTGTGGTGGCTAAAACATCTGGAAGCTCCGGGCTGGGGGATCCAGATGGACACATTAAACCTGTCCGAGAAGTGGTCCACAAGGGAGATAAATTGGCATATCAACAAATAGAGCCGTTTACAGTTATGATACATTTGAAGAAATTCCAATCTGAAACACAGACATGTGATTATCCAATCCGACAATCGGACTGTTGTGTCTCATATCAGAAATCAGAGCGGAACCAGATCTCTAGTACTGTTGAACCTTGTGAGAGAAATATTGGTTCTGTGTCAGAAGAGCTCCATTTAGTTAGAGGCCCAATATATTCCGGGACGTTACAATCTAATTGCGGATTGTTTATCCAGGGGAATACCATATCCAGAATGGCATCTAAAGGCATCCTTCACTTCCCAGATCTTCAACCTGTGGGGAGTGCCTCAGATAGAGCTGTTCGCATAAAAAAACGCGAAAGTTGTTCCTCAATATGCGTCAATCGACCCCTTAGACGCCGAGGCATCCTTCACGAAGGCTTTCAGACAGACATGGCACTTTCGTCTAGCATGGGTATTTCCTCCACCCCCGTTGATCCCGAAAGTTCTAATCAGTTGAACGCGGCGAGAGGGACTTATCTGTTAGTCGTACCGAAATGGAAAAAAGTGTTTTGGAGAGCAGATCTGATGAGCAGGGCGACAACAATCAAAGTTCTCAATATGAAAACCCATCTTGTGGACGTAACAACGAGTCAAGCGCCACCGAGAGCAGAAGACTTGCATTTGGAATTTCGGAAAATTCAGGGTGGGATGCGTTGACTGAAGGCCTGAAGAGAGAAGACGTTACTCTTCTGAAATCAGCATGGAGAGATTCGACGTGGAAAACCTATAGGTCAGCTTGGCGCCAATGGTTGATATGGTACAATAAACTATTCTTGTTCACAAATCTCAACAAATTCCAGCATCGGAAAATTCCATTAACGGGCACCCTTTAATCAAATCAGTTTTGAAGGCAATACAGCTCAAGAGTTGAGCGAAAAATTTGCAGAAAAATGAAGGGTGGTATATAAATATTTCAGTTCAATGGCAAAGGAAAACCCCCCGACATATCAAGTCTCTTTCAAGTTTCGAAATATTTAGCCTTTTTACTTCTATTATCCTCGGGAAGAAGAATCCATGATTCAACCCTTTTATATGTTGAAAAGTATTTTTGACTACGACTCAGTTACTTTATATTTTTAGTTTGGCTCCAAAACAGACAACGCAATCAGAAGGCAATCACGGTGGAATTATAGCAGCTCAAAGGAGGAGTTTTTGGACGTGGTTTGATGGATCTTAAGGGTTATCAACCTGTCAACGGAGAGAAGACAAGCAAGAAAGGGGTTAAATAATTCATTCATTTCAATCAGAGGGGTAGTAAGTAGTAAAAGCCGCCTCGAGAGCAGTCATTGCAGGGTGGTTAAAGACTGTACTGAAAGCTTTAGGAATACCTACAAGCCCGAGTTCGATTAGATCTGCGATGGCTTCTAACAACTATGAAAACAATATGCCCCTCGACAAGATCTTCAAGTGCGGCAATTGGAAGAGTTCTGTTAATTTCTTCAAGCATTACTGCAAAACCTTAGTAGCTAGCTCAAGTATTAATCACGAAATAGGCAGTGGATTCGAGCTTGTTTGAAAAATTTTTTTTTTAAAACTTGTCATGTACATGTTGCTGTTCTTTTTCATCATTATCATTCCTGTTGCTGATCTTCATCAGTGAAACAGTTCTAGATCATGAATTATATTACTTTTCATGAAACCCTGATAAGGATATCAGATAAGTTTCATATATTGAAGTCACAGTACGCAGACTTCGTCGGCAGATTACAAACATCTTTCCGAAGGGTCAAGGGAGAAAAACGCTCATTTTAAGTCTTGCCGAGGCTTGACCCAACCAATCCCTTACCGGCATGCTTTCGGACCCGGTGCTGAAGAATCTCGCCGCCGTGGCAGCTGCTGCGATGGCGCGGAACTAGCCGGCGAGCGCAAATAGGAGAAATGAGAGGGGAGAGCTCATTATATCATACATAGGCTAGGTTTAGAGATGTAAGTACATGAAATAGTCAGCAGATAATCTCCGAATGGTCAAGCCTCGGCAAGACCCAACATAAGCGTTTTCTTCCCTTCTGAAAAGAAATTACCTTTTTTAAGTTTTCTTCAAAGGTCTTTTTAAATTGTCCATATACGCTTTCTCGTGAATTTCTGTGGAAACTGCTTTCATAGTTCCATCAACTCCTGTGATTGTAGTGGGATTTTCAAATTTGTTTGCTTGTTTTGTCGCATGTGCATTTTTACGTAAGTGTTGATTTTGGTTCGAAAATTTCTGGGTTATCGCGTGTTTTGTTAGATTTTTGGATTACTTCTCCTTTCTGCTCAATCAGCCATTCGCTAAGTTCCGCATAAAGTAATTTTGTTCTTTCTTTATGGTCGGTCGTATAATCGTTTAGGAGAATATTGTCTATATCGATATTGAGAAGTGTTCTGGTTCGTTAAATATCCATTGATCATATCGTTGGTTTTCAATTTTGTGGTCGAATGTACGGAATGGTTGTATGCATAAATCATTTTGTGATCCTCTGATATTCAGGAGTATGATGTGTTCAATGAGGGTAGAGTGTAGTCTTTCAACCGTCCGTTCGATTGGGGGTTATTAGGTGAACAAAATTGTACATTGATTTTGTGCAGTTTGAGAAGTTTCTCAAAAATTGTATTTTTGAATTCTGAATCGGTATCAACCATGATTTGAATGAGTACACTGGTGTGAGAAAAATGTTGAATGTTTGTCACTTATATCGGTTGCTGATAGAAAAGGCAAGTGATAAGCTTGGGCATATTTCGAAGAACTAATCTCTTATTACGGTTGAGAATTCAGTTTTTTCTAGGGTATAAACATCGATACGAATAATTTTGGAAAGTGTATTTCATATTCACTTTGTTGGCATATTTCACATTGATCATTGAATGTTTGTATAGAATTTTTCATATTTGGCCAATAATATCGCGGTTCAAGTCTTTTCTCGGTTTCATCGATACCTCGATGATTACTTTTACCTTCATGATATGCTTATATTATGTCGAGGATTTTATTTCTTGTTTTAACATCTATCAGGTTTGAATAACATGAGTTGAATTTTAATGATGGTCATTTGAAGTTTTCACGAAATACTCCGCAGAATAGTTCATACGTGTCTGGTACTCCGAAATGAAGATATTGAAAAACATTTGGGACAATATATCCTTTTCGTAATCATTGGAGGATATTTGAACATTGTTTTCAATTTCGTTGTCGACATCAGAGCTTGTACTTGGTTGTATGTCAATTAGACTTATCGTTTTGGTTGTGTCGAATTCCCTTGCGATTTCACCTGTTGGTAAAATGTCAATAGATGGTTGATACAAAATGGTTGAGGCTTTCGCGGCCGAGGTTATTAGTATAACTACTGCTCTTCGGGCTTGAAGGCCGTCGTATTTTGGAATTTCTTCCTGACGTTTCGCTAGCGCGAGTGGCCAGCTTCTTCAGAGGCTTATTCATCTCCGATGACTAAACAGTTCGATTTCTCAAGGCGTATTTATATTGATGCAGGTAGTCTGGAGTGTTAATTACTTCTGTCGGGTTCGGGGAATAATCATCATTATTAGTTGCCGCACTACCTGCTGTGATTTCATTAGTTATTCTTGATTTCTTTAGAATCGGATTCCAAATTCTGTTTAGAGTCAACGTTTCTTCCTTTCTGTTAAAATTGTCCGCATGTTTTTGGATCTCTATTGCCTCCCGTACCAGTCGGCTATGGTAACCCTGGTTGGAGGCAATCAGTGTTGCATTTTCGAACAGAATCTTGTGGTCGCCCTCGCTCAATGCGTGTTCCGCCACCGCCGATTTGTCGGTTTGCCCCAGCCTGCAGTTCCTTTGATGCTCTTTGAGCCTTGTACCCATGGATCTTTTCGTGGTACCGATGTAAACCTTCCCACAGGTGCACGGTATGCGATAAACCCCTGCCGCTGACAGTGGGTCTCTTTTGTCTTTAACCGACCTGAGGCTTTGCTGGATCTTCTTGGTCGGCTTGAAAACTGTTTTTATGTTATATTTCCCCAAGAGTTTTCCAATTCTGTCAGTGACTCTCGGGATATATGGCAGATATGCATTCGCAACTACCTGAGAGTCATCCCTGTTATGAACCGTGGGACTCTTCGGTTTCATGGCCCTGTTGATCTCAGATACACTGTACCCATTCGACCTCAAGGTTACTTGAAGATGTTCCAGTTCCTGCTCTAGATGTTCTGGTTCACAAATCCTTCGAGCACGTTCAGTTAGGGTAGATATGACTCCTCTCTTTTGACTAGGATGGTGGTTCGATAGTGCGTGCAGGTACCTATCCGTGTGCGTGGGTTTTCGGTATACTTTGTGGGTTAGTCTAGCGCCACATCGTTCAATCAGAACATCTAAGAAGGCTATCTGCTGGTTCTGTTCGGTTTCCATGGTGAACTTGATGCTGGGGTGTTGAGCGTTTAGGTGGTCCAGAAAAAGGTTCAGAGCGTCCCTTCCATGTTTCCAGACGACGAAGGTGTCATCCACGTAGCGTAGCCACAAGGTCGGCTTCAAATCAAAAGCGTCGATTGCCTTCTCTTCAAACCGTTCCATAAAGAAGTTGGCTATCACTGGGCTCAGTGGACTTCCCATCGCCACTCCATCCAATTGCTCATAGAAGTTTCCCCTCCATTGAAAGTAGCTTCCCCTAAGGCATGCTCTAAAAAGTCCGACAATATCACTTGGGAACAGGCAGGCTATCTCCCTCAGAGAGTCTTCCAGTGGGACGTTGGTAAACAAGGACACAACATCGAAGCTGACCATGATGTCGGTCGGTTCCAAGGTCAAGCCTTTAATTTTACCAACGAAGTCTGTTGAATCCTTGACGTCGGAAGAACAAATTCCTACGTCAAGGATTCAACAGACTTCGTTGGTAAAATTAAAGGCTTGACCTTGGAACCGACCGACATCATGGTCAGCTTCGATGTTGTGTCCTTGTTTACCAACGTCCCACTGGAAGACTCTCTGAGGGAGATAGCCTGCCTGTTCCCAAGTGATATTGTCGGACTTTTTAGAGCATGCCTTAGGGGAAGCTACTTTCAATGGAGGGGAAACTTCTATGAGCAATTGGATGGAGTGGCGATGGGAAGTCCACTGAGCCCAGTGATAGCCAACTTCTTTATGGAACGGTTTGAAGAGAAGGCAATCGACGCTTTTGATTTGAAGCCGACCTTGTGGCTACGCTACGTGGATGACACCTTCGTCGTCTGGAAACATGGAAGGGACGCTCTGAACCTTTTTCTGGACCACCTAAACGCTCAACACCCCAGCATCAAGTTCACCATGGAAACCGAACAGAACCAGCAGATAGCCTTCTTAGATGTTCTGATTGAACGATGTGGCGCTAGACTAACCCACAAAGTATACCGAAAACCCACGCACACGGATAGGTACCTGCACGCACTATCGAACCACCATCCTAGTCAAAAGAGAGGAGTCATATCTACCCTAAATGAACGTGCTCGAAGGATTTGTGAACCAGAACATCTAGAGCAGGAACTGGAACATCTTCAAGTAACCTTGAGGTCGAATGGGTACAGTGTATCTGAGATCAACAGGGCCATGAAACCGAAGAGTCCCACGGTTCATAACAGGGATGACTCTCAGGTAGTTGCGAATGCATATCTGCCATATATCCCGAGAGTCACTGACAGAATTGGAAAACTCTTGGGGAAATATAACATAAAAACAGTTTTCAAGCCGACCAAGAAGATCCAGCAAAGCCTCAGGTCGGTTAAAGACAAAAGAGACCCACTGTCAGCGGCAGGGGTTTATCGCATACCGTGCACCTGTGGGAAGGTTTACATCGGTACCACGAAAAGATCCATGGGTACAAGGCTCAAAGAGCATCAAAGGAACTGCAGGCTGGGGCAAACCGACAAATCGGCGGTGGCGGAACACGCATTGAGCGAGGGCGACCACAAGATTCTGTTCGAAAATGCAACACTGATTGCCTCCAACCAGGGTTACCATAGCCGACTGGTACGGGAGGCAATAGAGATCCAAAAACATGCGGACAATTTTAACAGAAAGGAAGAAACGTTGACTCTAAACAGAATTTGGAATCCGATTCTAAAGAAATCAAGAATAACTAATGAAATCACAGCAGGTAGTGCGGCAACTAATAATGATGATTATTCCCCGAACCCGACAGAAGTAATTAACACTCCAGACTACCTGCATCAATATAAATACGCCTTGAGAAATCGAACTGTTTAGTCATCGGAGATGAATAAGCCTCTGAAGAAGCTGGCCACTCGCGCTAGCGAAACGTCAGGAAGAAATTCCAAAATACGACGGCCTTCAAGCCCGAAGAGCAGTAGTTATACTAGATGGTTGATAGTTGAGATTTTCGAAAGAAGGGGATTTTGATTGCCGAATGTGACAGATAAAGCCAGACGATCAGACTCTTCTAGAATGTCGTCTAGTTATTCACAATATGTTGTGTCTTTTGCGTGAACTCCGATGCTTGAAAGACGCATCAGGATATGTATTGGCTGATCTTCTTTTTATAAATTATGTTATATTGATATTCCTCGAGTTTGATTCTCCGTCGGAGTAATTTCGAGCTTGGGCCTTTCAATGAAAATATCCATAGAAGTAGCCTCAGCTGTGATAATATCAAATCTTCTGCCTTGGAGCATATGCCATTGGGAGGTCTTTACCAATAGATCTCTAGCTTGATACAGCACCAAAGGGAACATTTGACGCATCTGTAGTTAAATTGAAAGGTTCTGAAATATATGGTTTCCGAAGAATTGGCTCATTTATCAACAAATTTTCACAGGTTTCAAAACACGATAAGAATTCTAGATGATGTTTGATTTTTGAACATTTTTGAGACATTCGGTGAGTGGCTCCCTAATTTTATACCTTCGATAATATAAAAGGATCCCTTTTATTTGTTTTGTTGTTTTTCGAAAAGGATAGTTTTTTATTCAATTCATTTTATCTAGATTAGGTTTGCCACCAGTTGGATCAAAATATGGCCTAGATAGATAGATAGAAAGACGTCTTTCGTAGAAATTCCGATTTGTAGAGTTGAACTTCGATATTTTCCTCTCTGAACCTTTGAAACCCGTTTCTCAATGTCTCCAAGTTCTTCTGAAAGAGATGTAGAGAAGATAATCATATCGTTTGAATAGAATAAGCATTTTTCGTTTCGTATACCTCTTGAAATGTTTTCAACTACTTTCTCAATATATATTCGACACATCCCAATTTGGGAAAACTATACGTTTCAGTATGGACGGATATTTCTTCAGTGGTCTTTATAAGGTATTTAGTTCTATTCGTGAATGTGAGAGGTTTGTACTAGTGATAAAAAATGTTGAAAAATTTAAGGCAAATTTTTTTTTAATTGAATTTTTTTTCGCATTCAAATTGTCAGTCAGGTAGATTATATAAGTCCAGTTTACGTTTGTCTGTTCCATCAAAATTATCAAGACTGAATCCCGGTATGCGCGTACTGTCAAATTTCTCGACCACCATGGGTTCTGATGAATCTAGTGTTATCTTCTCGGTAAAGTTATTCAATGCGGTTATTACCTACTCTTCTCCGTTTCTCGCGATCGACAAACTCTCCTGAATTTCGTAGTTATTATTATTTAACCGTACTTCTTCGTTTCGAAGTATAAATATGAGAATCAAATCATTTTGTATTCTATGATAGTGTAATTTAATTTGGAAATGTGGCGTGGTCAACTGCCCTTTACTCAAATTCACACTATCTCGGCGTAATTATGGAATTCACTATCAACTATTTCAAATCGTGTTCTGGTAGGATGATGTATGGCGATTCATCAGAATTGAAAGACTTCATCGATATTATAATTGGTTTTATATTTGGATTATTGCTTGAAAATTTTGATCATTGGAATTCTGCATATTTCTGCAAATGGTTTTGACTTTTAACTCCATAATCTTGCAAATATTAATATATTCCATTGATCTCCACATTATATTGTTTTTCTGGAATGGAATTATTTTCCGGTGGTTTAGGATAATGGATCCAGTTGGTTTCTATTGAATGTTCGCCTTGTCGAAACATTCATGGGTGTTTGATTAGGAAGTCATCGATTGGGATCAGGCTTGAAAACGTTTTGATTTTGTACAGTTTGTACGAAAACTTGTGAATTTGTGAAGAACTTCCGTGATGGAGTATTGGTTCTTTGCTGAATATTTATGGGTTGAGAGGAAAAAATGTTTGTGCTTGAAATTGACTATTTTGAGGTTTATATTGCTTATATGATGAATGATTATGGAATTAATCATTTATTATATGTGCGTTGGTTCTGCGTGAATGAGAGTTATTTGAATTTTGATGAGGAACTGACCTAATTTGGCTATTATATTGTCGATTCGAAATTCTATTCGATTGAATTTGGTAATCAATGACGTTTTTATCATGAAATATGGATTGCAGGGCCTGATTCGAGTCATTAGGTCGCATACAGAGTATTGTTGTAACTAGAGACTTATTCAAGTCTGTTAAGAATGTTTTCGAAACAGGCAAGTTATACAGGTTCTGTTTGAGAGTTTTGACTTATTATCGTTTTCATAAGAATCGATATAACAGCGAATCATATTGAGTATTTGTATTATACGATCGTTGGGGTTTTTCAGACGGATATTGTTTCGTCATTGCCATATCCCTATTCAAACATGCTTCATCACGTTGATCTGCAAAATTCCTAGGCAGAGTGTTATCAAAACGTTCCAAGTAGTGACATTTGTATTGCCTGAGCCAGTTAGCGACTATGTTTCAAGTTGTTCAAAAATATTTTCAAGCGACAAGTGTACTCAGAATGAAATTGTTTTCTTAAGCACTATGAGAAATCTGCCTTGGTTCAGCAATTCGTATCTTTGCCAAGTTATTTTTCCTTGCAGCTTCGGCAATGGGTCTTCTGCAGGTCCTCGATTGACTGGGTTTCCTGAAGTTCTAGGAGCCTCTCTGCTTCCAACATCAACTTGTTCTTCTCTCTGAGGATCGATTGCCAATTGATCGTTGAAACGAAAATCACCCGTTCGATTCGAGTGACTTTGACAATCCTACAACCGACTGCGCCAATTAACTATGGACGGCACAAAACTTACTTTTAAAAAAATATTTATTGATACAAAATTCGGAAAATTCAAGTGGAGAAACGTACGTGTTATTACTATGAAAACTGGAGACTCACTTATGTTGCCAAGTGAAGTTTGGAAGATTTCTGCTTCCATGAAAACTGCCTATTCAGCACACCGGATGGGGTGGTGGTATGCTAAGTCAGCGAGATTTCTTCTAGGTGGTGACAGAATTAGTGCCACAAGAAGTGGCTTCAGTATCAGCTTTAAGAGAATTTCATTTTGCAGAATTAGTTTTGAAAATATCATACAGATATAATTTGATTCGTTCGAATCAAACAATTTTGAGAGTATATTGACAGAAAATGAGTTGAATGAATGTGGCCTCACTGATACAGATACTTTATGATATTTTCATTCGATTCAGGTGGAAAAAAAGTTATTCATGACTGTATGTTCTTATATTGGTATTCGTTGGTAGTAGTTTAAGAAATGTTCTACAATGCGTATTCCATAACTTTTATATTTTTGTAGAAACACCCATTATTTGTCGATGTTCGTTAATTTCGAAACAGATGATTCGAAATTATATACTGTGATACGCGAAAATTTTTAGGTAATTTGCAGATTTAATTGGTCAAATAATTCCAATGGAAAATCTAATAAAACACTTGTGTGCTCAAGTTACTTGGAACCAATGGGTGCAATAGATCTATTTCACTTTTTCGTAGAAATAGACAATCATGAGGGGGTACGCAACATTTCAATTTTCCATTGAAAGATACAGTCTTTGAGCAGTTTCTGCATAGGATGCTCAAGCATTACATATGCAGAGAAGAATGTCAGGTAGAGTGCAGGAACACAGAAATAACATAAAGACAAAACAAAAAACAAACATCTTCCGCTCTCTTCCAACACCACGACCAGACGGGTCACACCGCAGGTGAACCATTTCAGAACACGTTAAATTAGGGAAGCAATCGAGATAGCAAAGTATGGAGAAATCATCAGAAAAGACGAATCCCAAAACATACAAAATGTCTGGAAAGCCTTTATCAAAAAACAAAACAGTTCAAAAAGTGATCCTTTGATGGATGCAGGACGTACCAACTCTAACGGATCATCATCGTCTGAATAGCCACTAGCCATAGGACCACAACTGTAATCGATACGACCGCAAATTATACGATGAAATTCAATCAGAGCCCTCTTCGCTATAATTTATGGGTGACAACCTAGTCAATATCTTTCAAACGACAGTTACTAGCACCTTATAGGAGCTGTTACATTCTTGAAAATGGCAACTGAGATGTTGGCGAAACGTCGAAACCTCTGGAGTATTATAAATAGTACTCGCTTGGAATATCATTCGATAAATTCTCCCACTCTGGCATTCATAATATATCATGTGATTTTTTTTTTTCAGACGATTCTTCAATATCATATAGGCTTTGAAGATGACGCAAAGAAAGGGCATCTTCATGCCATAAACAATTATTTGGGCAAACCTACAGGTGAGAAATAATTGTTATTATATCCGTTTTATATAAAAACGCACACATTATTTCAAACTCAAACCTCATAGGAATTTGAAAGTTGATATATTTTTTTTTAATTTGAACTCATTTTTATATCCTTCACGTTTTTTGGCAGGGCATTATAAGTAAGAACTCTCTAGTAGAGCAGAGATTTTTTTTTGATATTAATGAAATCCAAATTATTCAACCTGTATTATAGTTATCTTCATCATTCCGTACCTTCATCAATGTTCTTGGAATCCACCGACGATCAAGAAATAGAAGATTTGATTCTCTACTTGGATGACAAGAAAACCTCTGGCTTTGATGACATCAGTGTATCCAATGTCAAAAACAATTGAAATAACGAAATAAATGAAATAATATTGTGACAAGAAAATTGAGGTATCGAATGTGAAATACTAGTCAAAAAATGTAAATTAAGAAATTGAATGAAATGTTATGAAAAAATGTTGAAACCAAGATTACTGGTATCCGCAATCGTCTTCAGGTGACGAAATTTTTTTTTACTCATATGTCATATTCGACATCTCGATTTTTGTAACAACAGTATTTTTCGTTATCAATCAATCCCTAACTCCATTATTGATCAAAAATTTGATTCCGATTTGATTTTCTCACTTGATTTGTATTTCAATCCTTCCGTTCTTAGCAACAGGTTTCAATAGAGTTAATAATATAAACAATGGAAGTCCGAACCATTACCATTCTGGTGGAACTAAAATTGGACGGTATTTAGCCATAATTTCTTTCTTGCCATTTTCAAAAATTGGTTTGACTCTAGTAATTTCACACTTATTGAGAAATATGCATGTTTCAAAGCTGACATTTATCAATTCAATGAAAACTGGAGAGATTTCTGATCTAACTGGTTTTACATTGAATACACTGATGTCATCAAAGCCAGAGGTGTTCGTGTTATCCAAGTAGAGAATCAAATCTTCTATTTCTTGATCGTCGGTGGATTTCGAGAACATTGATAAAGGTACGGAATTTTGGGGGAAATCAATGGTTACTGTTTTAGGAATATCTGAAAATAATTTTGGACCAATGTTAACAAAATGATCATTCATAGTTTCGCATATTCAGACAGAATCTTCATCTTCTTTCTTGATGATGAGGTTTATAGTGTCTCCTGTTTTGCTTTTTTTCTCATTATACAAGGCTCTGTGGATGGTTTGCCATACTGATCTTGGTGTATCTTCTGAAAACTGGTGTTCGAAATACTCTTCTTTCAATTTTCACTTTCATCAACTTGTAAAATTAATAATAGTCTTCAAAATAAGCCACATCTAGATGGGTTTTCTTCTTGTAAAAAAATTTATCACGAATTTCTGATAGTTTTTTGATCTCCTTATTTCTCCAGGGTTTTGAATCAATTTTGAATTTCACTAGTTCTTTGTGTGAATTAAGATGGAATACGTCCATTATTCTGTCGTTCAAGTCATTTGGGTCATTAATATTTATATTTCTCAATGAATTCAGTTCTCCTTTAATACTATCTGTATTTTACTTTTGATATTCCTATAGCAGTGTTCACAAATGGATTCAGTTGAATTTCTATCAATGTCAGTGATAATGATTTTATTGTCACTGTTGCAGGTGTTGACAATTTACAGTTTTGATGACTCAGTACTATTTTTTAATACATGATCGATTAAACTTGAAGAATCAGTAAGTGAGTCTCTCGTAGAAACAGTTTCATTGCATAAATTAAAAACCATGTAAAAGATAAATATCTTTCAGTAAACTGGATTCAGAATTGCTGCTTAAGATATCTATGTTAGTGTCTCCGAGAATGAATTTTTATTTTTTCAACCCATTAGTATTCTGTAGCTCCTCGTTAATGAAATCCAAAAATACTTCTGCGTTTCATTTCGGTGGTCGATAAATTCCGGTAAATACCATGTTATATTTTATCAGAGTAATAGTTACATAAGATATATCCATTTCTTCTGTATCATTCACGTCATAATCGATTCGTTCCATCATAAAAATCTCAACTCCATCTTCTCTTTGTTCTCTGAAAGAATACACTGACTCATAATTTTGAAAGATATAGTATTTTGCCTCTTCTTTTCTTAGCCATGTTTCAGTTATTACTATCAGATCTGCTCTTATATCATCTACAATGATTTCTAATCGATCGAATTTATTTTTCATAGATTAGGCATTCAAATATAATAATCCTAAGTTATTAAAATTGTTCAATCATTTATCGAACTCAAGGAGAGATGCTTACTCAGAAACTTTCGAACTATCGAACATTTCCATAATCTAGTTGGGATAGGTAGTGACTTTTTTTTTTATTATTAGTCATCATCAATTGCTGAATGATCATAAGGATGTTTCGTTTTATACTCCTTATTTGAATATACACAATTGGCACAATTGAAAACGTATTTCTTGCAATTTCTTTTATCATGATTGTCTCCACAGAGAGGACAAACTACTTCATTTCTGCAATGTTTGGACGAATGATTGAATCGAAGATATTTGAAGCATTGAGTGATTTTATTACTCTCAGAAACCCTCATATTTTGCCATTGAAGAAATGATTTCCATGATTACTTCCATTATTTTTTTTCCTAGACGCTCTTTTACTGCGAATATTGTGTAGTAATCTTGGTTTGGAACACACTCAATGAAACTTTTCTTCAGTGAGTCATCTTCATTGATGAAATGATTTTGTTCCCTGATCATTTTTTGTATAGACTCTTTATCTACTGGTTCTTCCTGTTTCGAACCAACCATTTTTATATTCGGCTTGAGCAATTTCTGGAAGCCCACAGAATGATTTTCTTCCACGTTTTTGTGAGTTGCTTCTTTCACTTTGCTGTAATCCTCCTTATTTCGACAAATGACTTCAAATCCCGCTTCTTTAACTTTTTTCACTACCGCTATGTCGATTTTCAATTTTCCAATATCAATTTTTCTAGATAGGTCAGTTTTGGTGATCAGGTGATCATAAAACTCTGTTTCAATTCGGGTCTAACCATAAGTTATTCAGAAGAAAATTTTGTTATTTGGAGTTGTTATCACTTGGGAGTAAGTCAAAACCTGCATTGGATTCTTCAATTTCCCCAAGTGATCTGTCTTGTTACTGATTCTATTCAAACTCTCCTCTATGGTTTCTTTATCGAAAATATTCATAGTGATCAAATCATAATCATATTGAATTCTCTTCTTTTCTTCACGCATTTGGTTGATGCATTTGTCTTTCTCTGCTAGTGAGAGTTCTTTATCTTCTATAACCTTCAATAAATAACAATTTTCCTCCCTTAACCTAGCGATAACTACACAATCATAACCATCTTGACTCCTGGAATATTTATCTCCATACCTGCATGACCTGCACACATTAAAAATCCGTTGAGTTACTAGTGGGATCGTTCACGTTCAGATTATTTCGGCTTTTAGGACTCGTCATCTCTTCTGATTTTTTTTGTCATACATTCACTGGACTAATATAATTATTAATATTAATTGCTCCGTTTGACATATTGGGAAATGACTTTTCTCAAATGCCATGAAAAAAATCTTTTTTATGTGTATTATCAAAATATTAGTGTCGAGTGTGTTCTAGTTTTATCTTCACTGGATACAGCACTTTTTGTAGAACACTCCGTTTTTTTTCTCAACTACTGGAAGTTTCGATTCCCTTTTATGGATATTAGTTTTTATGTTATACAGAATCACTGACGTGTTCCAAGCTTCTGAACCATCGGAAACTAGATATTTGTTTCTAGTTTATTGGAAGTCATCGGTACGGCATACTAAATAGCAAAAATAGCAAGCGTTACGATGTGCAACACTTGATAGCAACGTTTCATTAACACCAACGGGATCAACCATCAGGAACTAGAGAGTTGAAGTGCTGCCATGAACGTTAACGTAAACGTACGAATTGACAGCTACGCATGCGCAGTTTTTCATTGTTTACGTTTACGTTGAGAACTTGAGACATTCAGCTAGGGTTGCATCGTTGAAAGGAACGAGAGTGAAAAATAAGTGATTGAGAATGCAGTTTCTTGAATAATCTAGATTCAAGTACCCACTGTTTCCATCAGTAGGAATCAACTTTCATTATCTTGAAAGTGAAATGCAATATAAATAGTGAATTAAATATTCATTGGTATATTTGATTACGATTTCCAGTAACTATATACTGAAACCAAATTACATTGTGAGGCTTAGTGCCGATTGTAGATGCCCAATCAAGTCTACTCTGGTGGCCTATTGATTCCTGATTGATTCTAGAATATTGAAAAATATTCAAGATTGGAACCAAATGCAATCATAGAGCACATCAAAAATTTTCAATAAACCATTTTTTTTAACTTTTCGGGAATTGAACATTATAGCATATTGAAAAACCAGTACCTACAAGATATATTCCAGAAATCTTGATGGTGCATCATAATATTTTTTTATAACAGTCAAGATCCACCAGACCTGAATATGTAAAATCCACATGATTTGAGTAGAATTGGATAACCAGAATTGTTCATCTCAATGTTTTATTTCATCACTATTCAATCCATATCAATTTTTGTATACACTACCTACCGCATGGTAAAACACACAATGGTAAAACTGGAAAATGAATCAAGAGGACAGGACATCTAGTGATGCAAAGCTCGAGTGTTTTCATTGAAATATAATCATATAACAGGTATTTTATTCATAACAGAACAATATTATGTTCAATGATATATGAAAATATCCTGATTCAAATAGAAATATTATTTTTGTTCGGGAGTCAATACGTTCAAAATCTCGGAATCCACGCAAAATCCTCTCAAACGTCTTATTACTCAACGATTACTCCGCAACGTTGAAAATGCTCACAAAACGGCAGCACTGGTTAGCGGCTAACAGTATCGTCATATATGGTAGCGACTTCAACTCAATTTCATGAAAACCCGTAAACGTTATATTTCATAACGTTAACGTCTACGTTGAGGTCTACGTATTGCAATCACTTGAACTCTCTACTAACTGCATATTTGTGATTATCATCCGAAGACATCGTGCTTACTAGGTAACTAACGACGTAATACGACTAATATAGCTACAGATACTTGCAGAACACGTACTGACCAGTAAAAGAACAAACGAAGTCGATGGATATTGGGTGACGTTGAAACAACTTTGGCACATGTTCATAGCTTCCAAGTCGTCAACACGTAGATACGCGTTTTTGACTCATTAGCTCTCATGAGTGCGATAAAGCAAGCGTTAAGCTGTTAGCAAGGTCTTAAACATATGCGAATAAACGCGATCGACTATCAGGAAGCAACTACACATTTGTGGTTATTATCGACAAAATCTCATGCTCACTTAACAACCAACGTAATACCACTAATGCAGGTACATCTACCTGCAGGACACGCACTGCCCAGAAAAAGAGACAAAGTGAATGGATATCAAGTGACGTGGAACAACACCGACAGAAGATTATTAGAAATGAAATTCAGAAATAGAGGATACAACCGCAGACACTTGTTCCAAGCTTCTGAGCCATCTGAAAGCAGACACTTGTTCCTACCCGTCATTGGTGCGGTGTAACGAGCGTTACGATGTAACAATATGTTATACACACTGTGGTATGGTTGTTGATATATGCATGATGCAATTTGCGTTCATTCGAATAGCTGTATTGACTAAGTTGAACAATAACTCATTACACGATAGATTTCATCGCTATTTCAAATTGAGATGATCACATGATAAAAAAGTGTCGAAACATATAAAAAATACGGAATGTCCGTAATACTACATCTCTACCAGGGTAGAAGAATATCTTTGTGGAGGTCTTCTGCTTCTAGGAGGATTTCTTCTCGAAATAATATCTGGACTCGAGACAGGAGTTTGGACATGCTTCTATGAAACAAATAATTCATTGTTAGCTGAATCAGTGGATTGAGAAGTATTTTCGCCAGGAGCAGAGTTGGAAGTCTCTAGATATGGGTCAGGTCACCTCTCGGTCGTAGTATTCTCCTCCCCGTAGAAATCGTTATTGTTATGAGGTATCTGCAGCAATCCCCTTTTTTCTGGATTAGCAAATTATTGAATCTCATTTTTGGCTGGATGGGAATGTTTTCATCAAGTTTTCTCAGTTGATTTGCTTGTTTTTTTCTGTGAACTCCATTGATTCCAACAATATAAGAGGGAGGACCAGTTTCACCCAAACACTTTGATGTTTTTCAAATTCCTTGACACATACTCTTCTATCATTATTGTGCTTCTGTTTGAGCTTTTGTTTGTCCATTCTTGGAGGAACATCTGTTTTCAATATCACGCAAATGTTGGCCAAACAACAGTTCATTAAGTGGTCGACCAGTGAATCTTTGGTATTTAGGTAGGAAAAAAGAAAATTATGCAATCGTTCTTCTAACGAAATACTTCTGATCACTTGACCGCATTCGTTCCTTGTAAGTCTTCACTGCCTTTTCAGATAATCCATTCATTTGAGGATGATATGGAATCGTTTTTAGATGTGTGATCGCATTCAGCTTGCGGGAAATTGGAATCTTCTGATGTCATCTGGGGTCCATTATCGGATACAATTATTTTCGGATATTCAAGTCTGCAGAATATTTCACGTAGAAAAGATAAAGTAGACGAGGAAGTAATGTTTCTCATAGGTTATATTTCCAGCCATCTTGTGTAGACATCAATTACGATCAACCACATTATACCTTCAAATGGTCCAGTGAAGTCAATATGAACCATGCACCATGGTTCCGGTGGGGCCTCCCAAGGATGTAGGGTGCTTTTGCTCTGCCTCGATTCTTGGCATGATACACAAGAACTCAAATAATTGGTGATATTGTCATGAAATGCCCAAATTTGGAAAAAATCATTAATTATTCTTGCTATCATTTCATTGGGGAAATCAGGGCGAGGATTATTTTGTTATAAAAACCTTGCGACAAGTTCAGTAATGTTTAGAAAAACATCAGGCCATCAACTCGCACTGCGAGCCCGTCCATGTTTTGGAAAACAATCATGGTAATGATTCGTCACGTTCGCTTGAACTTGAAGATTCATTATAAATAAACGGGAGGATGAATAACGGGGCAGTAGTGACGTTCGCTGATCGAGTTGCTGACTGATCTCCTGAAGAAAGAAGAGCCCGGAATGCATCCTATCTCAATGTAAGAACCATTTAATCCTAACTATTCTTTTGTGAATGTTTTCCGATGACTTATATTTGCTATTGTGTTTTATATGAATAAATGTTACTTGGTTAATCTGGTGTTTTGGTGATTTGGGTTGAACAGAGAGTACAGACCGAGATGAATCATTGAGCCCTAAGCTCCCCTACGAATAACTACCGGGAGCAAGCCGCGTTCCCGACATGGTGGAGGCGCCGGACCAATAAAATGTAGACCCTACAAAGTTTCACAAAAAGAACGGACTATTATCGACAACCAAATCGAGGAAATGCTCAAGTACAATATCATAAGATCATGTCACTCACCATGTTGTTTTAGTCAAGAAGAAGGATCAATCAATTCGTTTTTGTGTAGATTACAGGAAACTCAACGAAGTGACAAAGAAGTCTTCGTATCCTATACCAAACATAGATGATATCCTCACTTATTTAGGGGGAGCAAAATATTTCTCAACGCTAGACATGTTCAGTGGTTATTGGCAAGTTAATGTTGCAGAAAATTCGAAGCAGTACACAGCATTCACAGCACAAGGACATGGAAGTTATGAATTCAATTCTTTGCCGTTTGGGCTCTGTAATGCCCCCACCACCTTCCAATCTCTAGCTGATATGGTATTCAGAGGATTGAAGTGGAAAGATGTGCTCATATACTTGGATGATGTAATTGTTTTTTCGAAAACACAGGAGGAGCATCTGGAAAAACTGAGGGAAGTCTTCAACCGACTCAGGGATGCTGGTCTGACTCTCAAACCCAGTAAATGTGTCTATATGAAAACATCCGTCAAAATCTTAGGGCACGTAGTAGGCAAAGATGGAATATCGCCAGACGAGGAGCTGATTTCATCGATAAGAAATTTCCCAGTCCCGAAAACGGTCAAACAAATCCAGAGTTTCATTGGACTCTGTAATTTTTATCGGAAATTCATAAGGAATTTTGCCTTGATAGCGCGACCCCTTCATACAGCGACAAAAAAAGATAAAGGTTTCAAATGGGAACAAGAACAACAAAAGGCCTTCGAGGAATTGAAAGAAAAATTGACAACAGCACCTGTCCTACAACATTATAATCCCCAGAAAGATTGTGAATTGAGAGTCGACGCAAGTAAGCTAGGCCTCGGTGCAATCTTATTGCAAGAAGGAGAGGATAATTTATATCACCCTGTAGCTTACATCAGCCGAAGTTTACAGAAGTGCGAAAAAAACTACACAATCACAGAACTCGAGGGATTAGCTGTAATGTGGTCACTGGGGTACCTAAGACATTTAATCTACGGAAAACCAGTGAGAATATGGACAGATCACCATGCTCTTTGTTGGATACGTTCACTTAAAGATCCCACAGGCAAGTTAGCCCGTTGGTCTCTCAAACTAGCGGAATTCGACTATCAAATAATGCATAAAAGTGGAAAATCTAATGCAGACGCAGATTGCCTCTCGAGAAACCCTGCACTAGAAGCGGAAGAACTCAACCTAGTAGATGTTGAAGACATCCCGACGTTTTTATTACAAACAACCGATTTAATAGCAGAACAAAGAAGAGATAAGGATATTAGAGAACTTCGACAGGCCATCGAAAACCCTTCAGACTCGTCGGTATCTATGGGAGTGGCAAAACGAGCGAAAAACTTCCGACTGATTAATGGAGTTCTATATAAAATAAACCCTCTTCCAGATGGAGTGGAAAACCTTTTAGTAATCCCAAAACATTTAATAGGAGAGATACTATTTTCTCATCACTCCGAACCTCTAGCAGGACATCAAGGGATCGCGAAAACCCTCCAGAGAATAAAACATCGGTACTACTGGTCGAGTTTGCAGAGGGACGTGGAAAGATTTGTAAAAGGATGCAAAGATTGTCAGGCGCGGAAAGGAGAAAAAAATAAGAAACCAGTGGGATTATTACAACCAATAGAAGTGGGCACACCATTTGAAAGGGTTGGAATAGATATACTAGGACCTTTCAGAAAAAGCAGGAACGGAAAAACAGTTATCATAGTAGCAACGGACTACGCCACACGATGGGCTGAAACAGAAGCGCTTTCCTGTGGAAAGGCAGGCCCAGTTGCAAAATTCATTTTGAACAAAATTATAACTCGTCACGGTGCCCCGAAATATATACTCAGTGATCAAGGAAAAACTTTCCAGTCGGAACTCGTTCGAGAATTACTGAGAACTATGGGGACTATGAACCAATTCACGACGGCATACCACCCAGCTTGCAACGGACTCACAGAAAGGCTCAACAAAACGCTGGCAGATATGCTAGCAATATTCACCAGTACAGACCAAACGGACTGGGATGAATTCCTACCACACGTGACTTGGGCATACAATACGGCTACTCAGGCAACAACGAAGTTTTCTCCATTCATGTTAGTGTACGGAAGAGAACCCATCCTACCAACGGAGGCAAATCTCATGCAGGAAGTGAACTCACCAGACGCTAGACAAATCAGAGAAAGAGCACTCGCAGTGAGAAGCCAAGCAATAGAAAATATTAGCAAACGACAAGTTGAAGACAAAACGAGATATGATAGTAAGCATCGTCATCTAGAATTCGAAGTGGGAGATTCTGTTAAAGTTTTCACCCCCGTGAGAAAAGTTGGCCGCAGCGAAAAACTTCTTCTAAGGTGGTTTGGGCCTTATTACGTGATCAGAAAAATAAGTGATGTTAATTATGAAATACAAAAAGGCCCCTCAAAGAATTGTAAGAAAGACATAGTACACGTGAGTCGAATGCTCCCGTTTAACGACCCGTGGACTCCCGAGGTAATCCCGGAAGAAAGCGAATGAAATATAATAATAATAAGAAAATATCACGACACTTCATTTTTTGTAGTCTCTTTCAGATCACTAGTTTATAATAAGTAGTTTCGTTTATTCTTAATATATTAAAAGTATATACAGATATATAACTATAATTTTTTTTAAGGTTCCTGTGGTTCACAATGGTACATGGGTATCAAAATTTGGAAGTAACAGCGGGAGCATTTTGGAAACCTCTGGCAGAATCAGTGTCATACGAGGCAACAATCCCGCTGGTGTACAAAGCTAAGTGGTATGACGGCATCAATATGGAAGAGGTAGTCAACACACGACAGTGTGACGAAAATATATCAAAAGAATGCGCCATACTTCAATCCCTCGACGGTTTGCAGAAGGCATATGCAACAGAATTTCTCTCATTAACTAGAAGCTGGAGCCCAAAGTTCATGGAGAACTGTTCATATCCGTCAGAGAGATACACACGGAAGAGAAGGGCGCTGGACTTCCTGGGTGAGGGACTTTCTTGGTGCTGCGGAGTGGCAACACAGCATAAAATGGACGCACTGGTAACTGATGAAAATAATTTGAAATCACAAATATCGAGACTTAACGCAGCACTCTCTAGTTCTATCAAAACAATTTCTGAGAACTCTTTGAAATTTCAACAATACGAAGAATCCGTAGCAAATTCTTTTCATGACACTGAGGGACATATTCACAAGTTGGAATATGCCTTCAACAATTTACAAAATAGCATCAGATATAACGAAAACCAACAAGAACAATTTCTAGTTTACGCTTTAGAAAACCAGTTCAGAAACTTGAAAAATACTATCCAGCTAACGAGAGCAATTAAGAGACAGGGTGTATTGTCTTCCTGTAGACAACATATCATTCCCATAAATATCTTAGACCCGTCAACTCTGAGTCATGATCTAAAGAACCTCAGAGAAGAAATTTTTTCTTCCGAACAAGATCTCGCAATACCATTGAAAGATCTGTCTAGATATTTTCAACTTCCAATTGCTGACTGCTCATTTTCAGGGGACGACATTTATATTAACATTCGAGTCCCGATCATCCAAAGCGGTCAGAAATGGGAATTGTTCGAGCTAATCACCACCCCATTCGCATGGTACAATCAGACATGCAAAATCCAACACGAGACTATTTTTCTAGCCGTATCTGGCGATATCAAACGAAAAAATAATCAGATACGCCAAATTTCAGGCAGCGGATTGGGCCACTGCAAACCAATGCACGACAAACTCTGTTTTCTACCAAGATTTTCTGCTGACCCCTTTCAAGGCCCAGGGTGCGCCAAAAAATTATTCAATGGAGCAACAGTGGACGAAATAAGCCAACACTGCCCAATGAATTGTCACAGGTCAAATTTACCTCTAATTTCCGAAATCGAAGAGGAAACTTATATAATCACCCATCCAAAACCCAATACGCACATTATTTGCCCACAGTCCACTTTAACTATCCCGTCTGAGGCGTATTCAACACCAGGCGCCATTAAAGTCAGTGTACCATGTAAATGTTACCTTCAAATGGGTAGCGAAGAAATTATTCCCAAAAGATTCCCCTGCAACTCTGCAATTCCACCCACCGCCTCTGTTACTCATATCATTCCGGCAGCATGGTCCAATCTCAAGTCGTTCGTTTTAAACCCAAAATTCCAACATAGCACACCAACATTTCAAAACATTGAGGAATGTCTTAACACAAATTGGACTTTAGACACACCACACATAAACCTAACATCGACACGAGACAACATTGAAAAAATTTTAAATAATATGGAGGAACAAAATTTGATTTCATATGCGAATGTTTACAGTGCACACGGAGATTCAGTTTTTTTATTATGGAATACAATCCTATCACTTGGTATGTTATATTTATTGTTCCAAAATCGACGAATGTTACCAGTGTTCGCAGCGTTGCCAAACCCAGTACAAGCCCAAACGAAAACACCCACACACCACAGCGTAGCATTTTATATGATCTGTGTAACATTCGTAATTTTCATAAGCTACCTCGTCATATGGTTAGTGTGGCTATGGTTAAAAACCAGACTATCTTCAAAAACCTCGATCAAAGTCATCGAGCCAAGAAATAATCCAGAGACTGAGTCTCTGAGTACAAATTATGTCTTGGAGTTTGATAAAATTCAAGGACTCTCCCTCACCCCAGGACAGAGTATTCCTTGCATTTTGAGAGAGGTAGAAAAAGAAGGAGCAGTCACTCTGCGAAACCAGGATTGAATATATATATATACATATATTGTTTTCATATGTGAGAGGATTAAGAGATGAGTATGAAAGTACCAAATGAAAAAAAAAGCGAGTAGTAAATAATGAGTCAAAAGGAAAGGATATTTGATTCAGCCAAATTTGCGAACAGGTATAATTTTTCATTTGTAAATTACTTTATCATCATAAAGAAAACTAGTCTAGGCAAATCAACAGTATATACATACTGATATATCGCTTGCCACAAAGTTGAGTAGATCAAAACACAATTGACAATGCAATTTTTTTTTTCAAAAATCCTCGGAGGAGGAACCTTCATAAAAGTATTTTCAAAAGAATTGAAATTAAAGGAAAAAATAACTGGGAGAGGAAAACGTGGAAAAACCGAATATGATCACCACTCATCGTTCACCTCAACCAATTATTTTTTGAGTTCTTCGTATTTTTTTATTCAAGAAAATATAGAAGACGATTTTTGAAAAATCGATTATTCTTGTCGAATTTTCAAAAGATTACACAGTTCACTATCAGTCACGAATGCGGTCAAAACCATTATTCAATGTTCACAGATGATGCTCTTCATCTTATAAAATTCACGTACGAATAGCAATATTAAGGAAAGAAAATATTCGTATTCCTTGAAAGAGGCCTGCAGCCCGTAGAAAAAAAAAAGAATAGTGATATACCTAGTTGCTTGCTAGGTATGATTCATTTCGAAATAAATAGCAAATAATTTTTTTTTTTGTTTGTTAATGTTTAGAAGAAAAATCGGAATGAGAAGAATACCAACCGATTACTGCAAAATTTTAGAGAATTCAGTTTTCAATACTCCATTTGTATAATGTCGTATATTTTAGATATAATGAACATTGCTTAACTTCTTATCCAATTCTATATAAATAAAAATATTCGATATATATGTTTATATACTTGATAAAGAAACGTAGGCATTAGTATTAAGTAGATCCAGGGCCAATATTCATATTTCACTGGAAATATTTACTCTCATCACTACTAGAGATAGGTGATATAGTATAAATACATAATACGTATTAAAAAGAAAAACATTCGGCAATTGCCAATAATCTACCTTGTTTTGTTTTTTCATGTGAGGGGTACACACTCAGAGCCTAAGTCCCGGCCAGAAGCAGCGAGCCCACCAGACCTGGAAGGAGATAGGGCGTTTCCAGAAGGACCGACGTCAATAAAACCAGAAAGCTTGCACTCGACGTACCATGCATGGTCAATCACGGGGGATGCGGACAATTAAGGCGAGGACGCACCTGATTTACCCTGGCCTAAGTAACTTCTCCCAGATATAAAATGATTTGGAACATCGCATCGAAAACACATACCGAAAGCCGACTCAAATGCTCATCTAAAATAAGAAACGAATCGAAAAACTCACAACAAACTCGAGTTTTCGTTTATACCGCAATACTACCAGGAAAATATAGAATGCAGCAATATTTTGCGCTATAAGTTCAGACGAGCAATCTAACCAGAATAATAAACCCACTGATGTCACAAGGTCAATACTCGTTGCAACGGCCACGATGATCCAAGACTCAACGAACTCGTGGAATTCGCATAGTCTGCAAAATACACGAACAGACCAAGCCAGCGACCCAGTATTATCAAAACAATAAAAGCTAATTGACATGCAGCAGTCGATGAACTCAGAGAAATTGCAAGCTAGCAGTAGGACTACCACAACAGACGCCAATGTCAACCCCTGGATGTATCCAACGGACGGAGAGGCGAACATGGTAATCGGGCAAAGAGGCGGACGAGGGTTCTAGAGAGTGTATGCCCAGAGCAGACAGCCAGTTACCCATTCTTTGTATTTATTTTTACGATATTCAAACATCAGGTTTTACTTGACGTAGTGAATTAAATGATAAAAATAAACTAGTATCTAAAGCTGGGGGCCAGCTTTCTTCGGGGGAGGAGTCATGTCATGAAATGCCCAAATTTGGAAAAAATCATTAATTATTCTTGCTATCATTTCATTGGGGAAATCAGGGCGAGGATTATTTTGTTATAAAAACCTTGCGACAAGTTCAGTAATGTTTAGAAAAACATCAGGCCATCAACTCGCACTGCGAGCCCGTCCATGTTTTGGAAAACAATCATGGTAATGATTCGTCACGTTCGCTTGAACTTGAAGATTCATTATAAATAAACGGGAGGATGAATAACGGGGCAGTAGTGACGTTCGCTGATCGAGTTGCTGACTGATCTCCTGAAGAAAGAAGAGCCCGGAATGCATCCTATCTCAATGTAAGAACCATTTAATCCTAACTATTCTTTTGTGAATGTTTTCCGATGACTTATATTTGCTATTGTGTTTTATATGAATAAATGTTACTTGGTTAATCTGGTGTTTTGGTGATTTGGGTTGAACAGAGAGTACAGACCGAGATGAATCATTGAGCCCTAAGCTCCCCTACGAATAACTACCGGGAGCAAGCCCCGTTCCCGACAATATCGGTGTCGATATTTGGCGGTAGATTGCATTGCTGTAATGCCAGGATATCTATTATGTAGCATGACTGGAATATTGTTCTTAAGTTACTTTGGAATGCATGTACGACCTTTCCAAAGAATAATTCAAATGCATCTTCAAATGAAAGTTCATCTTTCTTCTCAGAAATATGCTACATTCCACGAGGAATTTGAGATGTTTAGGGCCAGTATTTTCGAAGATACCTGACAATTGAACAGTACAGAGAATCTTTTGCCGTTTCATCTTGCAATTTTTACTTTGTAATGGGTGAATGATGAAGACGAAGTGTCAATAAGTGTCCTCGTGGTGATTGTCTGATTTGTTCTGCTGATGATGACTCTGTACTTGATGAAGGTAAACGAGATAATGCGTCAGCAGGGGAATTATCTTAACACTCGCCTGATACGCTATGTCATAATTATAACTTAATATCATTGCCCATCTGAGTAGTCTGTTGCTAGCTACTTTGGGTGTTTTCCGGTTTCTACTGAATATTCGCTCCAAAGGTTTATGGTCGGTGTGAAGAACAAACCTCATTCCATAACCGTCTGGAAATTTGTGAAAAATAACTGCTCCGGCTTCTTCGCTGTTAGCATCGCCTGTGACAACTTTAGGCAAATCTGGATCATAGTGAGCCAAGATATCAGATGATGTCACATGACAAAACAAGTGTCGAAACATACAAAAATACGGGTTGTCCCTAATACTACACATACGAATTGGATCAACCGCCAGGAACCAACTGAACATTTGTTAATACTATAGAAAGACCTCGTGTTTATGGGGTAACAGCCGGAATAATACCCCTAAAAAAAAAGTAACGAAGTGAATGAATATTGAGTAATGTTAAAACAAAATTGGCAAGCTTATGAGCCACCAAAAATCACACACTTGTTTCTAGTTGATCAACCATCAGAAATTCTTTCTATTCATTTGAAAATGGAAATCAGCTAACGACTCAGTCAGATGTGTATATAACACCAGCTTTGCCGACTTGATCAAAACACCGGGATACAGATTAACCAAATCCCAGAAAAATTCCCTCTATATCGAACAGTACAACTGTTCGCCAGGTGATATATCGAATCTTCAACCAACAATATGTTCCAATATGCCACCAGAAAGCTGATTCTCTACCATTGTTTTTGTACCATCGATGAATTTCTGAATACACCTGAATCGTCGTAGTAAACTCACATAGAGGAGTTCAACTTAGACCACGCTGTTCAAGCTCTTTCTCGGAGAGAAGGGGGAAACAGATCCTTTGACTCCTCCAGGAAGCATGATCAGCGCATACGCAAGATGGATGCTAATATCAAGTCGGATCATTTACGCAGTTCGGCAAATTGCTGCAAAACTGCGGATATTCCATCACACATTCAATCGATGGAGCTGCTAACCATCAAGTAGCATTTCTTTGAGAGGGTATGGAAGCTGTTGACTGCAAAAATGTCACTAGTGGGCGAGCAAGGGCTTTTTCAGAGAAGAAACAGTTTCGCGAGAAACCCTCTCGTCTATTCCAATTACCTCCCCGTGTTGTGGATTATCCGCCGGCCGCTGATCGGGTGAAACCCTTCTGGAAGGGTATCTACGAGCATCTGCAACCACTCAACCGAGACACTCCAGCCCTGACGCAGTTCGAAGCTTTATGTAGAAGACTATCACAAGGCATGCGATACAACATCACATCAATTGTTGTTGTACTTATTTGAGTGCCTTGCAGTACCCGATCAAATAGTCAGATAAATCGAACAACTGATGCCGCTCTGGAGGACTCGCTTCATCAAAATATCAGGTGAAAGCAGGGTCCAAACAGAGGCTATCGTCTTAGAAAGAGGTGTTTTCCAAAGATATTTCCTATGCCTCCTTCTCCGCTGCATCTCTCTAATGCCATTGTCCGTTACGCTAAGAAAACCTGGGATATAACTACGGCACCCCTGGAGACTGGTACTGCCTATGCTCCAGGGCAGTACCGGTATACTGAAATTTTTGAAACTTTTCATTCCTCACCCTCAGACAAATCCTAGCATATAAGCCTGATACAGTCCTCTTCGACCACAGAAGTAATGCGATATTCCTTATTGAGTTTTCGGTCCCAGCCGAAACGAATATCGTCCAACAAGAGAAGGAAAACGGCCAAAGTATTAGGATTCACCTTACCAACTCCGCAGGCTCCACTCGGACTATTCTGTCAAATCAGTGAATCTGATTATAGGTATACAGAAGACCATTATTTACAAATCTCCGAGCGAGTGATCACTTACCTCGCGGTGCGGAGAGTGGACATTGTTTAATGATACTAGCGCGTTCGCCCACTGAGTCGGAGCAGTGAGGAGTACGGACTCGACTAGGTTTGTTTCGACGACGATATATAATAATAATGATAATAATATAGATTTATTTCAGCGGATTTTCACAGATATAAACACTTCCACGTCCATATAAACACATAATTTATAAAATTATGGATATTATATTTGGTTGATTACTCACTACTGCCAAATTATGTTCATGAATTTGGATATTGGGGGTATTTCTAAGATTATATGTTTGATATGTCATTTGGAAAAATAAATTGATTTTCAAATTTTTTATACGCGTGACACAGTTCAAAATGTACTTACATGTAACGGTCAGAATATTCAGATCTTTGAATAAGTCCTTACATGATGGCCTTCTATTCCTTCAACACATTATACAGTAATTTTTAATAGAAAGGATATGGGCAAAACAATTTGTCTTCAATCCATCGAATGAAACAAACCTTCTCAACTGCCACAACACACGACAGTGACTAGCTCGCCTCGAAGTAATGAAATCGATGTGATAGATCTACGAAAGATCATCGTCGACATGAATTCCTAAGAATTACACAGTTTTTTTTTTGACATACTGATTTGTTTTCGGAACGGACTGAAATCGACTTCGATATTATATCTTCATGGGATGATGATACTGTATCTGGTTGTGATTGGGAAGAACTTCCTGAGATCTGTTAAACATAAGTAAATGATCAAATCCACGTCGGTACTCGACCTCTTATGCCACATAGAGATTGGACAAGCTGTAACTCATGCGGTTAACTTTTCCAAAAGCCCTCGAAAGAGAGAGATGTCTGGAGTTGAAGATTCTGGAATCATGAAAACACATAATTTTAATGAGTACTTCCGTTTACCATTCTCTCCTCAAAGAATGATTTTTGCAAAGAATTGAACACTCCATCATCGAGAAAAATATGAGAGTCACATAATCCAGAAATTGCTGAAGGAACTGTTCTTCCAGAATTTTGTGTGAGAATACACTTATGGGCTTAATGGACCTTCATAACAAAATGAAGACTGTGGTTGACTGGAAGGGGGAATGTTATTTGAAACTATATGGGTGTCGGACGGTATGGAAAATAGTACCGTATCAGGAGGAATGTGTTGCGGGCAATCTTTAATTCAATTTATTCATCGATATATCACACCAGGTTTTATTGTATTTGCACTTGCTTGAATTCCCAAATTCATGTGTCATCGAATGTGATCATCAAAAAATTATTTTTTTTCAGGGCATCCAGATGCTAGAATGGTATCGGAACCAATCTGGACCACTTGGGCTAAATATAAAAGGGATATCAATGATTATCTTGTTCTTGAATTCGCACGAAATATAAGAAATAATGGTTACGAAAATGGTCAATTGGAAATTGATGATCAATGGGAAGTGAGTATAACATATATTTTCGAAATATTGTTTCATTTGTCTTCTTTACGTCAATATATTAGCAAATGCTTTACAATACTTTAGTGAATCCTACATTGAGTTGAGGAACAACTTTTTTTCACAACTATCAAGAAAAGTATCCGTCATTTTTGTGAATTCAAACAGTCAATAAAATATTTTACCCACATCCATATTCCAGAGCCGGCATAGAGGGACGGTCATTACCCACATCCATTACTCGTGGCGAACATAAGGTGCTTCAAAGCTGCATGAATTCGATGATTTGTTTATATTTTCGACAACCTCATCCAAATATAACTCTTCAGCCAAGGTTAATCACAAAAACATTACGTGTTCATGCAATTCTGAGCTGAATTTCTTCAAAGTTTTTTCTACTATTTGGGAGGAGAACCGCAAACGTCATTCATTTGGTGCTTGAAGGGTAGTTTTTTATTTTTTTCGAAACCACCGGACTTCATATTCAGTATATGAAACTGATATACAAAACGTGTTAATTTATGAATCTACGCTTCTCACCAAAAATGATGAAATCACGAAAATAGAAATAATCCGAAAAATAAATGTAAATGAGCAGGAATTCAACGAAAACAAACTAAATTGAATTTGAACTGTGAAATCAAACAAAATGAAGGAGATGTTGCAGAAACTAAGTTTCCAATTGAGTGAACCTACTCAAGACGTTTTCGTTATATATAGTAACAAAAAAGGGTCATGATTCTGAAGCTTTTGGAAAAATATTTGCAGTGGTCATTGTATTCAGCCTCACCTACAAACCCAATACATTTTTTAACAATAATGAATGATTTCTCAGAGTGTGGGAACCATCCCATATCAGAATACCATGGGCCATAACACACTGGAATACCATGATTTCCTGATACCGCTTACTAAAATCTAGCGATTCTTTTCCAATGGCTTCTAGGCTTTCATTCCTCTTGAACAATAATGATATTCGTTCAACACTAGTTTTTCAGGGTACTAAATAATAATAATATCGTAGGGAATTTAATCAAGGAGTGTTTATATTTTTGACGTTTATTTTTGCAATAAACAGAGCAATAGGCACCAAAGCGGTTTCAAATAAAAGTTATTCCACATATATTTCATCATGGAGTCTTCAGTATATTGAGATGAATGCATAATAGTAGATTATACCAAGAGTCAATAATAATGGTCATTATGCGATTAGTATACTCTACTTCATTTACGACTAATTTATCTATCATAAATGAATGATTCTTCAGTTTTATTCATCTCAATACAAATAGACAAACACTACTTACGCGTTTGACCTTGACACTTTGGAGTTTGGTTATATCGTTTCCATGGTAATATTCCAATTCGAAAAATTTTGTGATAGGACTACAAGGGGGATAAAGACATTCACTATTAATCCCTCGCCATTCTTCCCAAAGGCAATAATATATGGCATTATACTGCAGACAGAAACCATAAGAATAATACTCACATTATGCATTAGTCGTAAATAAATGATTTTTTGAAATCTCCCACATTACAATAAAAATATAATTCAACTCGTGATGAATGAATTACCAGTACCTTCATAATAGTTGATGGTGTACATTGAAATTTGTGTTACAGAGATGTTATGGTTCTCAAGAATTCACTAAGGAGAGATTTTCAGATATAAGCAATACTGTCCGCAAATTGAAAGATATGAACTTCAGAGTTACCCTTTGGGTACATCCATTTGTCAATAGTGACTGTCAGAATAACTCCAATGAGGGTATCAAGAAAGGTTAGTATTGTTCATAAATTTTTATTTTCATCAACAAAGGTTAGTTCTGTGTTATTTTTCATTGATCCAATACAAGTTAAAAATCAGCAAATATTTCGACAGCTCTTCTAAAAATGTGATCTACGGCTTATTAAACGATGAGAATGAAACCCTCGTTGTTGAAGTAAAAACTTTTTGTAGAGATCAATTACCCTAACAGTAAACTGATATTATTTCCACTCGACGCACATTAGCATTTATTCAAATGTCTGTAATATGAGGAAGGAAATTCGCTTTTTTTATCCATCATCCATTGCCACACACTCAGTATAGGTTCAACCCCCTGCCAGACACCCTTAGAATTTAATACATTAATATTCAACCTTTGTCAACTGGATGTGATATATGCTACTTGGGGGCCTATCAAAAGATGTTACCTCAGTTGCCAGACAGTTTCAATGGTTTGTACATGTTGCCAGACACATTGAAACCCTGCAGTAGGTACGAGCGCCAGGTAAAATCTATTCAAGCGAAAGCGAGTGGGATAGTGGGTTTAGTCTATTGTGATCTTTGAAAAAATTCAATGAAAAATATTTTCATTATGTCCAGAGTCATCTTATATAAAGTAGATAATATCATTCAAATAAAATAAAAAGATTGATATGAAGAAATATTGAATTATTCCAAATATATAAATTGTTATCGTCGATATCGTTATCTTTGTGCTACCCTTCTTAGTAAATAACTCAACACCACTTCAGCACAGAAATTAATTTATTATAACAATAACTTGAACAACATAAACACTAATATTGTTTAGCACAAAAATAATCAATTCGCCCGCTTTCTCTCACGTATCACCACCAACTCCCTTGCTTATTCAACATAGAACCGAGAACCGATAAGATGGTGAATCATCCCGATTTCTTCTATTCGTCGAGGATACGTTTCCACATTCCCTCCATCTTCTTCAGCTTCAAAGGTGGGAGTTTCGATGATGTTTTGGCGACATCCTGTTCCATCATTTCGTGCACTAGGGGTCGTACTGCTGATGCTCTATCGTGGGTGTTTGTGGCATCATCTGAAATTAAATTATCCTTCAATGTTTCAGGTGTGGTTGGATGATTCGTATTTGGAGCTTCTGGTTCTGGGATCCTTTTAACATGACTGATATGACGCTTCAATATTTGTCCATCACCTCTTAGGACTGTAACTTCATTTTCTTTTCTCTGGGTAACTGTATATGCCTCGTTATTGAAACGGCTAACAAGTTTATGTGGAAAAATCATATTTTGTAATAGAACTTTATCACCTTCCTTTATTTCATTTTCTTTGGCATTTCTTGCACTGTCTTTCCTTTCCTTCCCTTTATTTTTGTTAATGATATCATTGTCGAGTGATTCTTCGTCTTCAGGTCTACTGACTAAATCATTAATAGAGGGGATTTTATCACGAATATTTCTATTGAAAAGCAATTCTGTTGGGGACTTGCCTGTTGTCCCATGGGGTGTAACATTGTACATCATTGTGAACTTTTGAAGGTCGGTTCGGTAATCCATTCCATTTGCATGAGAAATTTTCAATCTTTTTAATATAGCACGATTCATATTTTCCACCTCTCCGTTTGCTTGTGGCCAATACGGTGGAGTATGTAGCAGTGAAATGTCGTGCTCTTGACAAAAGTCTTTAAATTCTTGGCTAATGAACTGTGGACCATTGTCGGCTCTGATTGATTTTGGTATTCCCAGGCGAGAGAATATTTCCATCAGGTGACAGATGATTATTTTAGACGTAGTAGACTTCAGGAACTTTATTTCTTGATATCTTGAGTAGTAGTCCACTATGACAAATAACTGTTCGTGATTCGGTAATAGCCCCATGAGGTCCACGGCGACACACTGCCATGGACCATCCGGAAATCTGTGGCGTTTCATCGGAGGGGGTTTGTTTGGTAATGAGACTAGCAAACAATCGCGGCACTCCTTCACGAATTTTTCTACTTGTCTGTCTATAAGGGGCCACCACACTTTCGCTCTCAGTCTCCTCTTCATAAGGGTTTCTCCTGGGTGACCTTCATGAGCTAACTGCAGTGTTTGAACTCGTAAACTCTCAGGTATCACGATTTTATTACCCCGTAGTAGGACTGGGCCCATAGTTGTTAGTTCTAATCAAAATGGGAAAAATGGATTTTTGTCCATACTTTCCCAGGATTCTTGCCTCAGTTTTTCAACAGCATTTGAAATGTGTGTGTCCCGTTCGCTTTCCAGGATAATTTGCGATATATTCATAGCCCTTGGTGAACTTCGTTCTACGACCATAAAAATGTGGTGTTCGTTTTCTTTGTCGAATGATGGCTCTTGATTTACCTTGCAAAGTCTTGACACCGAATCAGCTATGTTGAGTTTTCCTGCTTGGTAAATTATTTTAAACTTGAATGATTGGAGCCTTAGAACCCACCGTTCTATTCTTGCTGGAGGTTTTGAGGTTGGTTTGAATATTGCCTCCAGCGGTTTATGATCGGTAACCAGTTCGAACTCAAGCCCTGAAAGGTAGTAATAAAATCTTTCCACAGACCAAACTAGAGCTAAACTTTCTTTCTCTGTTTGAGAGTATCGTCGCTCAACATTGCTCAGACTTTTGCTTGCGAAAGATATCACTTGTGGATTTTCATGCTCATCAAATTGTAGTAGAACTGCCCCTAAAGCAACTGGGCTAGCATCTGCTATCAGGCGTGTTCTCCTTTTGGGATCAAAGTAGGCCAGTGATGTAACACTTGCTAGAGATTGTTTTAGCTTGTTGAAGTTCTCTTGATGTTCATCTGTCCATTGGAATTTTGTACCCTGTTTGCCTAGTTGACGAAATGGTTCTGTAATAGTACCTAAATCTGGTATAAACTTACCTAGGTAAGTGACTAATCCTAAGCAACTCCTCAGTTCCTCTTTTGTCTTAGGTGCTCGGAATTCAAGAACTGTTCTGATTTTGTTTTCGTCAGCATTAATACCGCTGCTAGATAGCTTGTGTCCCAAAAATTGCAGTTCCTTCACTTTTGTCACGCATTTCGTCCGGTTCAGAAGTACATTATTTTCTTCGAATATTTCCATTACATGCCTAAGACATTCATCGTGTTCAATTCATTTATTAATCCCGAGAAGCATTACTGCTTATAGAGGGATATTGATAAAGAAAACTTTATATACATTACAAAGTAAAAAAATATATACAATACAAATCGAAATGAGAAAAAAAATAAGATTAGCAAATCTATAAATTTAAGACCTCATTAAAAAAGTTGTGATAAATTTAGTCAAATCTGAAATAGTTGTGGATGTGGATAATATTGTAATTACTGTTTCAGTATTAAGTGACTCTTCAATTCATTTTTGAATTTACTTTTCAACATGATATTTCTTAAATTTTGTGGTATTTTGTTATATATATCTATTCCTTGGTAATATATTGAAGATTTGCCAAAGTTAGATTTAAATCTCAAGGAATTTAGGTTATTCATATATCTTGTTTGATGATCATGAATATTTGAATTTTGATTGAAAACTAGAGATGAATGTTTTTCACCAAACTTAACAAAATGGATGAAGAAGACAATTTTGAGTTTGTATAAAAATTGAAGATTCAATAATTGCTTTGGTTTGTAAAGATTAACACACGGTTCTGTGAATGGTAATTTATATATACATTTTATTGCTTTATTTTGTAAAGTCTGTAGTGGTTTCATCGTAGAAATATTTGCTGTTCCCCAAATGGAAATCAAATATTGCAATTTAGAATATATTAGACTGAAATAAATCACTTTCAAATATTTGAGGGGAGTATAGTGCCGTATTCTATATTCTATAAAGAATTCCAATCAATGGAGAAATTTGTTTTCTCAAATGGTTTATGTGATTTGACCAAGATAGGGTTTCATCAATATATAATCCAAGAAATTTAGTAGTTGATGTATGTTTTATAACTGAATCATTAATTTTTATAGGTAGAAGAGAATTTGTTGAAATTGTTCTTTTTGATATGAACATTATCGAGGATTTTGAAATATTGAGCATTAATTTATTATTATTAAGCCAGAAAGATATTGTTTTTAAATCATGTTCAATTGCATATTGGATTTCAGATATTTCTTTTGCGAAATAAACAATTGTTATATCATCTGCAAAGAGTTTGATATGTCCATTCAAGTTTAATTTTGATATCGAGTTGATATAGATCAAAAATAGTATTGGTGCAAGAATTGATCCTTGTGGAACACCACAATTCACGATTTTCAGAGAATCTGCTATATTGTCAATGGAAACAAATTGTTTTCTTTCTTTCAAATAACTGTTGAACCAATTATGAATATTACCTCTTATACCAATATGATATAATTCATTCAAAAGTATATCATGATTGACCATATCAAAAGCCTTTCGCAAATCTAATGATGATATTCCACATTTATAGTTGGAGTCAATGTTGACTTTTATTTGTGATATCATGTCCATGGCGGATGATTCAGTATCACTGGATTTGCGAAATCCATATTGCTCAGTATGCAATAATTTTAATTTGTCTACATAATTTCTCAATCTTATATCCATAATTTTTTCAATGATTTTTGAGAATATAGGTAAAATTGATATCGGCCTATAATTTCCCAATTCAAATTTTTTTCCACCCTTAAATAATGGTTTGATTTCAGCTATCTTACAATTACATGGAAATATACCCGTTTCGAAAGATATGTTGATTAATTTAGTTAACAATGGCACTATTTCAGCTTTGACTACCTTAATAACTTTGACGTTGATTTGATCATATCCTGTAGATTTCTTGTTATCTAGTTCATCGATTAACTCTCTAATTTCTTGTTCATCAGCTGGATTCAAAAACATGGAAGAACTGTGTAGTATGTAATCCGTAATAATTTCATTTTCATTACCAGGTATATCTTTGGCCAATTTTGAACCAATATCAGCAAAGTATTCATTCAAGTGTTTGCAAATTTCCATTTCATCAGTAATCTTTTTTCCGTCTATTTTGATGTAATCTATATTTTGATGGATGGTCTTATCTTCAAATGTTCTGTTATATAGGAGAGTATTTATGGTTTTCCATATTGCTCTTGGAGACGTATCTTCAAACATTTCTTGGAAGTAGGCTTTCTTTGCTTTGTTGATCGCTTGTTTGACTGATTTGTTGAAATGTTCATAAGAATATTGGAAATGGAATATATCTGGATTTCGTTTCTTTTTATAGAAAAATTTCTCCCTCAGTTTTATCAATTTGGCAATTTCATTATTGAACCACGGTTTCGAATCTGATTTATATTTGGTTTTGATATCTTTGCAGTTGTTTCTGAAAGTTTCAAGAATTTTGTTGTAAATTTCATCAGGAATGCTACTTCCAAAAACAATAACGTCATCAAGATAATTCAAACAGTTTTTACATGGAGCAAGCATTTCTTCAAGTACTCTTTGGAATATCTCCGGAGCGGAGTTTACTCCGAACATGAGACGTTTGTACCGAAACATCCCTTTATGAGTGATGAAAGTGGTTATTGGGCGGCTCTCCTCATCTAGTTCTAATTGGTGGTATGCATTAGCTAAGTCCAAACGGGAAAAATACTTGCTATTTCTCAGTTTTGTCATGAATGAATCAAATGTGGGCAGGGGGTAATTTTCTCTCAGTATGGCTTCGTTTGCTCGGCGCATATCTACACAAATGCGTATCTCATCATTTGGCTTGAAAACCACAACGATTGGTGAGATCCAAAGGCTTGGTTGTGTAACTTTTTCTATGATGTCTGAATCTAGGGCCTCCTGCAATTTTTTATCAACTTGTGTTTCAATCGAAATGGGTACTCGTCTCACCGGTTGGCGCACAGGTTTAACCTGGGGGTCAATCGTTAATTTGACTTTCACGTTTTTAATCTTTGGGAATGGCATTTTGGCTTCGATGTTGTTAATGTTGAGTCCTAATTTCAATATACCCAGTCGCTTAGCGGTATCTTTTCCCAAAATACACACTTCCCCTTGTTCGACGACGTAAAAAGTTGTTATGATCTCATCTTGTCCATGTAGGCTGATTGTGGTTTGAAATTGGTGACTCACTTCTAAAGCCTTTCCTGCTGCATAACCTCTCAGACTATGAAGAGGTTGTGAATTAGTATCCCATATTGCTGCAGAATGTTCCTTGAGCCACGTCCATGCATTTCCATTTACTATATTTACCCTCGAACCCGAGTCGATCAGAAGGGTTACAGGTACTCCTCCTACCATACATTCTATAACGTCGTCGTTTCCACCTTGGACATTGTTGGAAATTTTGAAGCACTCAAAATTTTTTATTTCTTCTGGGTTCTCAACTTCATCATTTTCCGAGTTCTGACCTCCAATGAAATGTACTCTAGAATTTGGCCTTTTTCGTTTGTTCTGCCTATCAAAATGTGTTGACGGGATATCAGCTACGCGTTTTCCACGTACTGTTCTACAAAGTACTGAATAATGTCCTAGGAATCCACATTTATGACATTTTACTTGTTTTGCCGGACAATTTTTGAAGTCAGACAAATGCCCTGATCTTCCACACCTGGAACAATTCATTCCACCTTGTGTTGTGTCCTTTCTATGACGCGATTGGATTTTATTAACGCCTAGTGATATTGTTGTACTTGGTCCGGCTCCCATATCATCCATAACTTTGGACTGTGATCCAATTTGCTCGTGTATTTGACACAACTCAATTACCTCTTCCAGTGATCTTTCTTTTTCCAACAGCTTTTTCTTGAGCTCCAAAGGTGCCCAGTTGTCAATCAATTTGTCTTTGATATTTATTTCCTTTGCTTCTGGAAGAGAGTTTCCAAAATAACATTTGTTGGCTTGATGTCTAATCTTCAGCAGAAATTAATTAAATGATTCGTTTTCTTCTGGCTTGAGGTTTCTGAAGATGTGCCGTTCAAAAGTTGAGTTTTGCTTCGGAGAAAAATACTGTGACAGCTTATCGGTAAGTGTTTTGAATATATCATTATTGAGGTTCGGATCGAATACTTCTATGGCGCCTGGAATATTATATGCTACTTCCTGTTTGGGGTCTGTTATATCTTAGGCAGCTAGGTATAGTTCTAGTGATCGAAGCCACCTCTCCCATTGTCCCCTGAGTAAGCTTTTGTCGATATCATCGCATAAAAACGGCCTCATACCATTGTCCGCCATTTTCTGCAATCAGAAGGATTGCTATGAATTTTTTTTTTAAATACAACTGAAATGTGTTATAGTCCACCTTTATGAGAAATTATTATTATTATTATTTATGATTTACTATGTTTGAAAAATGCGACACTGATTGCCCCCAACCAGGGTTGCCATAGCCGACTGGTACGGGAGACGATAGTGATCCAAAAACACACACAGACAATTTCAACAGAATATGAAATCCCATCTTAATAAAAACATGAATAACTGATAATAAAATCACGGCCGGTAGTGTTTCAACTGATAATTATTCTCCAATAATCCGACCGAAGTAATTAACACTCCAGACTACCTGCATCAATATAAATACACATAACGTAATCGAAATATTTAGTCATCGGAAAAACAGTCAAGATGAATGAGTTTTTTTGAAGAAACTAGCCACTCGCGCTAGCGAAACTTCTAACTTTATCATAATGTACGAATATGAACTTACGGTAATCTGGAATGTAACTTCCAACTTCTTTGTAGACTCTCTGTCCTTCCGAAGATTGAGTGCTAGCTCTTGTCTGACTCAACGTACAGTTTTCTTTGATAGGGCCCAGCCCTTTCTTCGACTCCAGGCCGTTGAATTTCTTCGGGTCCCAGCCCTCTCTTCGGCTCCAAGCCCTCTCTTCGGCTCAAAGCCGTTATGATTTTTTCAGTTGGGTCCTAGCCCGTTTCCACGACTCCAAGCCGTTCGGCTGCCCTATAAGAAGGGTAACAGCATTTCTAATATATATATATATATACATATATACACATATACATATATACACATATACATACATACATATATAATAGTACAATTTGTTTCTTTTGCTTTTAGCAATATTATTGCTTATGTAATTTTTTTTGACTCACCTTTTTCTTCCAAGTTCGAAATCCTCGTCGCCAATTTGTGCTACCCTTCTTAGTAAATAACTCAACACCACTTCAGCACAGAAATTAATTTATTATAACAATAACTTGAACAACATAAACACTAATATTGTTTAGCACAAAAATAATCAATTCGCCCGCTTTCTCTCACGTATCACCACCAACTCCCTTGCTTATTCAACATAGAACCGAGAACCGATAAGATGGTGAATCATCCCGATTTCTTCTATTCGTCGAGGATACGTTTCCACAATCTTCGATATCTTAATCATCTTTGTGTTCAGTCTTTGGCTTGATATTTATCAATATCGCCTTCCTCATCAGTTTCTGCTAAAATTTCAACCAATTTCTGTTGTTGTTGATTATTCTCAATGAATCTGCTGTTACGGAACGATTATAATCACATCCTGTGATTGCATGGAATCCAAATAAGCTATGACAAATAGAATTTCCCAACTATTTTGGTTAGGTCCACATATCTTAAATTATATACTGTACCCATGAGCATCCAAACATTCGAATCTTCATTCAGGTGATGTATGTGACCAATATCAGTATCAACACTCCTGATTAATATATTTGCTTGATATTTGATGACACAGGCATTGTATAATTTTTTTGTATCTGCTTCATCGTGTGCTGGGCATGACAACTCTTCATCAACACTTCAACAGAACGTTGTTGGAATCATAGATAGTAAAAAGATGACATTTTCTGAAATATATGTGTGTAACTCTGTTATCAATTGAGGGCACCATTTCATCAGAAGCCCAATGCGAAATGGAGAAATTAACCAGAACTTCTTCGAAATTCGAATTCTTCAATTCATTAGCGAAATCACTTCATCGAACTTGCTCAGGCCCAGTTATGGAGTACTCTAACTGCGCAGATCCAAACCTTTGGGAATGCTCGTTATTTTTGATCGATGGTTTGAAGTACTGGTCAAAGATTTCGTCAATTCTCGACGCTTGTAATTGATTCACCATTTGCAACTTTTTTTTGGAATATTTCCGAATGTGTTCAGCTCTTTTTTCATCGTATTCAATAGGAAAAAACATCAATGATTAGAGCATCTATATGAAGTGGTTGCTCATGACCTCTTTTTCTCAGCATCTCGTCAATGCAGATTTATCAGTCTTCAAATATCTGATATAGACATTCGAAAATGAACGTTTCCCGATGATATAGCCATTCTCTTCAATATTCAGGAGGGATGTGTTGTTAGTGAAAGGTGATCATGAATTTCCTGAATTGTTTCTTATTTTTCCGGATTCATGGAGATTCAAGTCTGCTGAAACATCTTCATAAGTTTGTAGTCCCAGCTCAAGATGAACTCGACTAATTATTTAATTGTGGTTTCGAACCCACCGTTGATGAGCAAACATTGAATTTGTGATGTGTATTATAACACGTGTAAGTCTTCTAGCTGCGTCTGCATTTATAGTTTGCTCTAAAACAGGTCAATAGGTTGTCTAGAAAATGGCTTGGTGGTTCGTTTAATGCCAAAGCAACATTGGTTGAATCCTTCATTTGAGTCAGAATGAGTTTCTGTAACTTTCAGCAAATGATCATTATACAACATCACGGTAAAACATGCATAAGTTTGTTGGTTCCATATTAAAAATATATTTGTAATTCTAGGCAATACTGATACTGCAGTATTTGAAATGGAACACTTTGTTTCCTACCTAGTATGTATTCAACAGGTAAGTAGCACATACTGATGGCAATTTGCCGGCTACACACCTACGACTCCGGGGATAGAGGAGCACGTATTACAGTCGAACCCAAGGACTATACAGGGCGAATTCGCTTTACATCACAGATATGAAATGTTCGAAATTCACATTACGAATGCTCAGTGATAGGTTCAGTGATGATGTATGAGATTGATGTATATTTCATTTAAAATTGTGAAGTTTTGCCGTGCTAGCCTTTGAGACATTGTTACTAGTGGATACGATAGAAGATCGTCAATTCCATAAATTCTTAATTTTTTTGTGAGAAAATTATGATGGTTTCAAAGTTTTGTAGTGTTTCAACTTCTTCTATCATATCATCGGCTAATGTTGCATTATCATCTTATAAGAAAAAGTTGAAGTGTACTATTTCCAGTCCAAGTACTATAAAAGGATGCAATCTTCTGCAGCGGTTGAAGTGTTTCCTTCGAGGAATCCATTCACAGAACCGTTCAGCAGCAAACTACTCCCGATCATAACATCTCTCAATCCTCAGCTATTTATCACTTCACAGATTGCTTTCGAATGAGCCATCCCAATTTGCAATGGTCCCAAATGTATGAATAAATTATCAAATTTGGGTTTTTCCGTAACTTGTTTTCGAAACGCTACTTTTGCTATCACAAGATCGTATGTAATCTATATGTAAGGTTGATGTAATTCTTCAGCTACTTTCTCATTTTGTTCCAGTCTATAGAACTATAGATGGGCCGGTTGGTGAGGTATTGATAGGAGTTGAGTGAGAAATGATTTGTTGGCGACTATCATTGTTATAAATCCGCGTACTGAAACAAACCCAATTGGGAATATCAGGTAATTGCAAAGCATGGCTTTATCGTCTATTTCAGTACATAGCTGCGAATTTGTAAGGTGTATATTCGCCTTACCATCAACCGTTGATTGCGGATCACTCGTCATTTTCGGTTTTTTTAAGATATGGATTCTCTTCTGTAGATACGGCTTCAAAAGTTCTCCTTCTTCTCTTTCTTTTTTGTGATTAATTGTTTTCATTATCTGTAATCGGTCCTTCAAATATGTTGAGTTATTCAGATATCTCAGAATCTACGGTTTTATTCGATTCGATGTTTTGGTAAACAATTCCTACTGTCGTGTGAAGTGTCCTTTCCGCTTGTAGTTTCGACAAAACGGCAAAAATTGTCGAATGCCACACCGTTAAAAATTTCAGTGTTTTTCTTTAATATTTTCTGGGCATAAACTGGACCGTTTGAAAGAAGTATTTGTTGTTTCTGTTTCAAATTCCTCAACGTCTTGAGTCCATATATATCAATGATGTCAATGATTTTTCTTCTGCTTGTTGAAATTCTCAAGTCATACCTAACATGATGTGCTTTGACGTCTTCATTTGACCATTATGGACTCCAAAACTCACATCCTGACTATTAGAACAAACTTGACAAGCACATTTTGAGGTTTTTTTCGTTTTTGATTACATCCATCGAGAAGGATAAAGTAAAAGTCCATCAATCGTTGTGGTATCCTGATATTAAATGATGTGCACTGATATTTCCAACCGGTAACTAATCCTTTTCTATTTGCCCAAATGATTTTATCAAAATTGATGCAGCTTTTCGTAAAATATTTTCAGTTTGTAAATTTGCAAGCAGGTACTGTAAAATTAGCGTCCATTGTAAAGGATTTTTTTCAAAGATTTTCTTCAATGAATCGATATATACTTCATGTGAATATACAAATAAATAACAGCGCCATTTTTCGATTACGTCTTTCGCGATTATGCAACTTATTTCATCAAAAGCTGATTGTTGATATTCCTGGTTATGATGCCAATCACTTTCAATTAGAAAGTTAATCCATTATTGAAATCGACTCTACTTTCTATATGATAATATATTTTTTAACAAGACAAAATTTTCCAATTTATATAATAATGGTAGGTATTCTTCTCGACCTCCGACGTTGGGTACTATACTAGATTCAAATTGATTGGTATCAACTTTGTGGAGTGGAACCATTTCAAATCGTAATCTTTCACATTCTTTATTACAAAATATATAAACCATATGGTAGTCATTAGTACGTACTATTACCACTTTTGGTCAGAATATTTGCGTCTTTAGTAAAATCATTTTCTGGTTAAAAATTCCAACATCATTTTTAGAAGTTGTGTATTGTGATTCTATCGATTCATAAATGGAAATTGGAAAATGGCGCCATTTTTTACAATTAGAGAAGGGAATATCAATATATCGAGAGTTCCATAACGCATATTCAGAAGTTATTCGTGAATATTCAGGAAACGAATTACAAATTTTTTTTCAGAATGCCCATCATGCAGTTTTCAAACGAGACTCAACAACAATAAAATGAGGCTCTTTTAATTGGTCCCAAATTACAGAATTATTCGGTTGAAGTTTTATTTTTCTCCAGATTATATGCATTTGTAATGTGTCGTGATTCACGCCAAATCCTACTTATGTTACTGATTTCACCAAAACATTCGAATGAACTTTTTCGATTTTCCTGGTATTCACGTCAAAAATATGCTCGTTGTGAAACAATATAAGTTCTTCCGACCAAAGCTCTTCGATTATCACCATTTTTGTATTTGAATCCCAGCTCTTACAGTGAAAAATTTAACAATGATTCGCACATGAACAATCTCCTTATTTTTCAGTTCATCGTTCAAATATCGAAGAGTTACATGTTTTCTTCGAAAACAAAATACAGCTTCCAGACAGAACAGGGTTCTGCTATGAGAAAATAAAAAAACTACATCATAAAACTAACTATGTAGGTACTATAAATAATAAATTGGAGAATAATATTCATTTGATAATTTGGTGAACATCATTATGCAAGCAAATATTTTTTGAGTTCTCTTGAAAAAAATATGAATAGATTTGGATGATTTTATTTTTTTGGTTGTTTGTTGAAAGTTATCAATGAAGATGAAATGTTTCTTTTTCCCTTCATTGGAATGAATCATATTTAGATGAAAGTGGTTTGATATTTTAGTATTGTGGCCATATAAAGCATAATTTTTTGACATTTTATATTACATTTTTGAAGATTGATATATATATAAATATATTATATATATATATATATATATATATATATATATATTTATATATATATATATATAATATATAAAATATATATCCACAAAAAAATATATATCCACAAAAAAATATATATTCATTATATTTTCGATAATCGGCTAATGTCCCACTACGCACGTCATCTGCCTAAACTTTTGTGAACTGAGGATCAATGAGGTCTTATTCTTCAACGTGTGATTTCCAGTATGAAAAAATTTAAACATGATTGAATCGCATTGCAAAATTTCTCGAATAGAAATCGAAAACTACATTTGGTACGCGACGGGTCAGGCACAGAGTATATCATGCTCTGCTGTTACATTATGTTCTGAGCAGATACGGCATGCCGGATCTTCTTAGAATGAATCCGACCCACTTCGGCATTCAATGGTTATTGATCGAACTTGAAGCTCCAACTATCTTATTGCATTTATTTCACTTCGATATATCTACACTGAATTTGTTTAAGATGGTGGCGGTGGAAATTTGAATTCGATATACCTGTCTTGATGTTTGATTAATTGAAGGCATTTTTTAATAATGTCTCTGTGTGCTACTTGCTGACATGGAATGGAGACCTTTGTGTTTCACGGCATTATTCCCAGTCAAGGCTTGAGATTTATTCAAATGTTTACCCTTCAGCTACTTATGAGATATTTTACATTCGGAATAATGATTCTGCGAACTTTCGGCCCTGTGTCCAACGTAAATAAGTTGTTACTTCTCACTTTCTTCTCCATTGGAACATCTGAACCTCTACATGTCAATTTGAATTGTTGTATATTTATTATTATTATTTTCAGGTTACTTTGTGGCAAATACGACCGGTTCGATCAGTGGTAGTTGGTGGGATAGTACAGATGCACATCAAATCGATTTCACCAAACCAGAAGCAGCTGAATGGTGGGCGAGAAGGCTGCGAAAACTTCAAGATGATCCCAAAATAGACAGTTTCAAGTTCGATGCGGGTGAAACAGACTACTCGCCTCAAGTAAGATTCCTAAAGCCACCAAAATGATCAATATTCATGACAATTCAATAGGTATTCAACTGAATATCTCAATATAGTATACTATAGCTATGTTCATATGAAACGAAGGGATCTTAATATATTGAATATGAAAAACAAAAAAGAAGAAAAAAAATACTTGTCCATAGTCCGTGCATATTCATAACCGAATTGGTGCAATTTTGAGATTCAGCAAAAGTTAGTGTTTCCATCATCCGAGCAATTTCTCCTTCTCACCTCGTCCTAAAAAATGAGAATTCGATAATAAAAATACGTAGTACCATCAAACCGAATATATCAATGAGTCACAAGTGCTTGTAATCGATAAGAACAGCGGATCGACAATCCATAAATTGTTTAGTATGTAGTACCTATTGGAATGATGTATGTGGTTTGCTTGAATGTGATTGACAATATTTCTTGCTGAATGGTATCGGTTCTGACTTCTATCGTTTATATTCACAATTGAATTGAAACGTGTCGAAAAAAATACTCCAAATCGAATGAGGCAATGAAATCCGAACAAGTAGTTTGAAATGGATGTTTTGATCGAAGAATAAAGAATTAATGGTTCAACTGATAAAAACTAATATTGTGACGAAAGAGACATAAATTGTGATATTTAATATGAAATGGCAAAATCAAGAAATTTAAATGAAGAAATATGGAATAATATAAATAAATGTTGAAAAACAGTTTCAAGTTGAGTGTACTCACGTTTCGATCGCTGGTACCTGCAATCGTCTTCAGGTGATGACTGACAACATTTCGAGGTATGGCCGGTTATAAAGACCCAAATTCCCTATGGTGGGAAAAGGGGATGCTAACAACGAGGCAAATCAATCGGTGCTACTAGTAAGGCGGTCTGATCGATTACAGCGGGAAATGGATGTATTGGCGCGAGTTTCTAGTTCGTCGAGCCGAAGTTGTTTCATCCTTTGGATGAAACGTATTTTTGACTGAATGCATTGTTGTTTAGAATGTAGGCGGCTTCCTTGAATTTTTTGTCGAAGCAGTGTTCCTTCCTGCTAGTGAGCATTTCTCCCTGTCTGAAAGATATACTCGATACTTCTTCAATGTTAGGTACACCGTTCTCTCTAGCGATAACGTGGGGTCACTGGATACCGTACTGTATTTTCCTTTCTGCAGCACTTCCCCAATTTTCCTCTTATACTGGTCGGGACCATCACTACTGTGGTGTCTACTGATCTACTGATCAGTGCTCAATGCTTTGCTCGGTTAAAGTTGGATGTCAGATGTTGGGCGCGCTTTTTCATCCTCCCTCTGAACTGTTCCGCCTGAACTTGGTCGATGAGGCAAATTGTTGATTCCAAGGCGATAATTATTTTCAATATAGGCATTGCTTTTGGTGCAAATGCGAATTTCAGAACTTTCCCACTAGTGACTCCCCTGTCGTTGTGAGTGGACGAGAGCTCATTTTACAGCGTTGAATACCTTGTTGCTATCCGGCTTCTGGGATTTATTCGAGTGTCATTTCCTGACCTCCCATTTGCGAAGTTTCGTACATATATTTTTGCGAATATTGGCTCGTTGTCTTCCTGCGTGGTGTGTCTTATGATTTCCTCGAATCGTTTCATGGCGTCCTGTAACAGGTTGGATATTTCTTAGCGGTGGTAGTTTCCATCATGCGTGTTGCTATATTTCCTAGAATTGGTGATTTCAGCTGAAACCCTTCAGGGATGATGTCGTTGTTCCTCGGTTTCAAAAAAATGATATGTGTCTCCTCTTTGGTTAGCCTGATCATAACCTTCTCATATTCTCGAAATATTTCCGGATCCATACTCTATTGAAACATGTTGCGAAGAAAAATAGGAGATTCAAATCAAGAAAGGTAATCGAATCTGAACAAAAAGTTTGAAAAGGATTTTTTGGTTGGGAAATAAAAAATTTAAGGTTTGATTGATAAAAAAAAATATTGTGATATTGAATATGAAATAATAAAATCAAAAAATTTTAATAAAGAAAGATATTAACAGATACCAAGTTTCCAGTTGAGTGTACTAACGACGTTTCGATCGCTAGTATCCGCAATCGTCTTCGGGCGATGACTGACAACATTTCGAGGAATTGTTGGTTATAAAGACCCGAAATCGCTTTGGTGAAAAAATGGGTTGCCAACAATGAGGTGCACCGGTCGGTGCTACTAATGAGACTCATCGATCGGTGCTACTAATGAGGCACGCTTAGCAGTTTCCGCGGGAAATGGATGTATTAGCGTGAGGTTCCCATAATCGAGCCGAAGTTGGTTCGTCCTGTGTATATGTGGTTTCTACACACTCCGGATTTCTACGCTAGGGTGACTGAATGTATCGTTGAGATTGAGGCAGCTACCTTGACTTTTCTTTCGAACTAGTACTCCTTCCTGTGTGGACATGCTCCTCTATTCTCAGTGCCGTGGTTTTTCTTGTTGTGTGTTTCTCTTGTCGCACATTCTCACTTTCAATGGTCTTCTGGTTTATCCTAATTGAGATACCACCATATCAACTATATGTGCTGTGAAGTGATAATTCACGTTTAAGTATAGGGCATAAGTAAAATACCTCAGCAATCGAATTTCCGGGTGGGAGGTACTCAGGGGGATCCTTCATCAAGAGTATTGAGAATTGATCACTGTGATATTCGCGGAATGAATAAAAAAATTAATGGTGTGCATCACCATGTGCATATAGAAAACCCGACATTTCAATTCTAACTGGAACTCAGATCAATTCATCAACGAATGAAGTACATATGCTTTTCCGGGTTATGAATTCTTTTTCCGCTTCCGTTTTAAATGTGGTATATGTCTATGTATACTCTAGGAATGATATGATGATGATATATGAGAGGTGTACCTGAAATTGTAAAGTATGATAGTGAAAAGTTGAGATATATACCAGGTTTATTGTCAAACTGCTGAAAATCTCTGCCGTGAATATTTCGATCTATGATTTATTGTCTGTAGAATGTTCCGGATATATTTTGAGAAAACGACGAGCGAGGACTTGGGATTTTATAACCCATTGATTCTGAAGGTTATGTGCTGGCGGATAGCTTGGATTTTCTTCCATTCCACCAAGTTGATTCCATGTTGAATAGTAGAGGTGTATTATTAGACTTAGTATTCCCCCATGTATTTGACTCAGAGGCGTTTCCAGCTAACCTACAACAAGTTCTCTTCGCAAGGTTTATTTTTCAGTTCATTCATGAAAATGTATATTCATAAAATTTTTGAATTGTAATTATTATTATCTATTCATGAATGAACTATTATTATTATTATTATTATTCACTTTACCCGAATAGCAATCATTAAACTTTTGTGTGAAAAAATGTCGGTTCGGTAGATCCAATACTTACCGACGCCCTGTCTGGATGTCTAGGTCAAGTCGATCGAGTGAAACTGGGATAAATGACTTATTGTCCTTCTCAGATCCCGTTCCGAACATGTTTTTCTAGTGCCGCCACTTTTTTTTTCTCTCGTTTGAATATTTCATTTCTATCAGTCATTTGATCGTCATTTGATATTTTCGTTGAACCGATTGCTTATCTTCAGTCAGCGATAGTTGGCTTCGCGGCTTCTGCCCCGGCTGAACCACACGGATAACAGCAGGAATACCATGCCTTATAACCTACATGAATAAGAACCGAACGTTGAAAACTCGATAACAAGCTGTTCGACTTTTGTTGGCATTTGGTCGGTACATTTTAAACACAGTGGGCGACATCGTACCCATCTTTATCTTCATAAAATACACTATTACAATTTTCTGTTAGATCGCAAGAAAGATTTGTGAAAAAAAAACAGTTTTTTTTGCTTTTTGCGTCCCCCACGCCAGAGGACATGGGTTCGAGCCCCGGCATCGTTTTTTCAATCAGTTCTCCACCAGTCGGTCTGGACTCAGCTTGTGTCACGTCACATGACATCTTGGCGTACTCGTGATGGTGTCGCCTTCAGCTGGTGACTCATAGGTGGCACTGAGATAATGCTTGGTGTACTGGCGAAAATGGAGTGTATGGATCACGTGACAACTTGGGGCGCTCTGACTGGCTGCTGGAACCAAAATTGCCAGAATCTCCATATTAAATAACATGTGTTTTTGTCACAGAACTCTTGCTGCTTCTCCACTGTAGAATTCAGTCGTTGAGAAGCTTTTTCCTGGGAATCCTCCTGATAGAACTCCACTTCTTGCCAACGGCATCAACGCTTATGCAAGTTACGGAAATTTTGATACAAAGGCGCAGAAATCCCCTTATTTCTTTCACTGTTTTTTTTTTGTTTCAGTTTCCTTTTTCCAAGAAATGATACTTCGTGACATCCAATTTCAGCTGTGTGGCTCGTAATCGTTCGAAACCATTGGGATACTCATCAAGGTCGCCTCCACTGAGAACTATGATATCGTGTAGGTGAACTAGACACTCTAGACCTGTCAATTTTGACAAACCTGTATAAATGATTCTGCTAGCTACTGGAAGCATTGCATAATCCGAGCAGAAATCTCTTGAACTAGTAGTATCTGAATATCTCCTAGAGATCAATTACCCTATCACCAAACTGATATTTTTGCACTCGACGCTCGTTTCGCAAACAAGGTTGGCATCTTCAGGAGAAGAAAATTGATCCTTTTTTTTTCAATTTATCAATTTTCTTCTCTTGAAGATTCTAACCTTTTTAGCGAAACGAGCGTTGAGAGCAATTATATCAGTTTGGTGTTAGGGTAATTGATCTCTAGGAAAAGTTTCGACTTCCACACCAAAGGATCCAATCTCATCGTTTTCTAGTAGTATCTATCGGGTGTATAAAATACACTTTTTTTCTTTGTCTCGTATATCCAACTTTATCAATTGGTATCCACATGCCTCATCCAATGGGCTGACTGAATTTTCGGAATATTGTTTCTACTTGTTCTTGTGGAGATCCCCCCCAACATTCTACTCCTCATGATTTGGTCATATCCTTGATGGTTTCTTCTCGCTCAGTTGTATCGATATGGCTTCATCCACTGATTCTGGTTGAGATGATAAAACAATTTTATCATTGTGTTCGATGAGCCAATGACAGGATTTTTTCCACTATTGTCTTGAAATGATATTCACAGCTGGATCTTCCGTAACTTTTAGAGTTAGGGCCACTATTTTTAACTCGCTAGAAATTGTCTGCATGTCTCTTCATGTCGTTGGCGGCATTCTGGAAATTGTTTCCTTCAATCCCTTCTTGAATTCGTTTCATGATTCAGTACTTTCCAACCTGAGTTCTGATTCCAAGAATTTTTCTGCTTCTCCTCGGAATTTCAATCTGACTATCGCGACATCTTGAGTCTCTGCCCAGTTTGAGATATGAGTAGTCTCTAAGAATATTTGTAGAAACTCGAGGACATCCGTTGTTTTTTTCAACGAAACCAGAAATTGAATAGGTTGAACAGGTTCTTACTCCATTATAAAGAAGTTATTTACTTTTCTTTGCCAAAATATTCATTTGTTATTTACTTTTGTGATTTCATAGGGGTTGCCTACAAATTTACCGAAGAAGTCGCCCCGCACTTAACACCATAAATGTCGTAACCTTTTTAATGGCTTCAAGGCGAGCGGACCTTGAATGTTAAAATACCATAGCTACACAAGATAGATTTTTGGAAAGTGACATCTTGGTGGAAAGAAAGAATAAAGACAACATAAATGCATCTCAAGCTGTGAAAAATAAATACATGAAGCAACCAATAATACAGAAGCAGGTGATTGAAACCAATTCTCATTCGCGTATCCGAGAATCTCAGTGTATTCCTTTGTGCATAAAACATACACGAACTGGTCGTACGAAGGGCATAATATGCCAAGCAAGTCCCTGGTTCAGAACCCGAAAACGGAAACTGACATCCCCTCGTGAACAATAATGAAGAAAAAAGGAACGCGAACCCCTAAAACAAGTTCTAAGGTAACTATCAGTAAAACACCGAAAATCACCAAGAGCAAGAAGGATGTTCCTGACAAGTAGCATAAAATCCTCTGTGAATTAAGTAGCGAGGTGCTTGAAGTGAAACGAGAAGACAGGGACTCAGATACCTCATTTCTGAATTTGTTTCGATTTGATTCCAACTCCGAACTTTATCATAGAAAAAATCGCAATATAAAATCTCATTAAAAATCGATAATTCCTCCTTTACACCTACTAAGGAAGATATAAAGAACAATCTTACGCCTACCAGTAGTGAAGGAAAACGGTTAGGCAGAAGATTACGAAAAGTGGTAAAATGAAACCTGACACCAACAAACATAAACGAACAAAGTTTAGAGGAGATGAATACCCACAATCCAACAATTCAATCTGAGGATGAAGAGCCTAAAACCTCAGGGGATCTTACCTTAGAATAAAACACTAATCCATCCGATATCTCAGTAAATAAATACACTAAAACCTTCAATCGAACCTCGACATAGAGAATTTAGAGGAAAACGATACCTCGGAAAATTATTTCACGATTATAGAAGATGGCCACATATTCCCCTTGAAAGATGTGAACATAAGGATGATAGATGAGCAGCCCTCTACCGATGATGAAAACAAATATAAATTATTGCTCGATGATCATCAACATAGCGCTCTCGTTAAGAGAGTGAACACTGAATTCGCGGAACCCGAGACGACGGTGTATATCTGTGAGCCAAGTGACCAGAGCAGGTATTCGATAATATTTCATTGTTAAGTTCTTATTCATATGGTGGATAAGATATAGAAAGGTATTTACTGCAGTTGTTTATGTGGTTTCGCCGAGGTAGGAGTCGCGAAGCCCGCTATCGCTGACTATGCGAGCGTTTCAATGAAAATATCAAATGATGATGAAATTAGATGACGATATTCGAATGTTCGGAATGAGGTGTGAGAACGAGAATAAGTTATCTCATACAGTTTTACCCCGATTGACATGGCCCAGACAATCAGGCCGTCTACATCACTGATATAAGGCTAGTGGGTTGCCCATATACGAACAATTCAGAAGGCATGAGAAGGGAAGAGTCCAAACATGTATTTCCCCAGTCACCATGTATGGAATTTGCATTACCAACTGTCAAGAAGGAGTATAGCAATATTTCTCCACAACAATAGGTATTTCCGTATGTGTCATTCTCCCGAATAAAAAAAGTATGTCGACCAGGAACAACAAGTTTTTCTCTACAGTTATGATCGAAATACAGCGTAAATAGAAATTTTCAACGTGTAATGAGATATAAAAGTTCAAAGACCTCATACCAGCTAAGGTTTTATGACAGAAAGGCTAGAAATATGAAGTATTCTGTTAGCTCAAGCTTAATTCTCAGTACGTTTCACATATATTTTCGAGGTGAAACTTAAATACTCAACAGCATTTTGACCTCATTTGCCTATAGCATTTGATATTTTTGGAGGACATTTTTCATTTTGATAAATTTCGCTGCAGTTATTTCAAAAAGATAATACAACTATGAAGACATTTCTTGTATTATCCGCCTACAATGCGGTTAAAAATGTGAAATTGCCCACCAACACATTGAATAAGCAGAGATATCTTCGAATTACTTCTTTTTTGGCCAAAATGCATTAAGAATACCTATCTATGGATTGAATATCTGACATTATTGCTGAAACATCTTTTTCATCAAATGATAAACTTCGAATACTTGAGTATTTCAACTAATGTTTATCCCCATTATATAGCGAAGCCAGAAAAAATGATCAAAACATAATTTAGCAAGTGAATTGAATTCATTATTCAAACAGCCACCTTCTCTTCGTGAAAGACAATATTGCGGTTTTGATAAAGAGTGCGCTCTGCGATATCGAAGGCCTCGGCTCTGAAGACAGCCAGTGTATTTTGCATCTGTTGAAAATCTACTTATTGTGAGAGAATATTTCTAAAAAATTCCTAATTATCAGCAATATATGACTCTCGAAAATTCCTGAAACGATATTGAGGAAAGCGGAAATGTAATTGTTGGTATATTACTTCGAACATTTTTGTTATCATAAATAATAACATTGGAGATATCTGAAACCCTAGTTATTAGAATTTATTCATATATCTAATGATATTAATTTTCACATAAACGTCTATGGAAGAGGGACAGCTGTCTTTAACCTGTGTCACAAAGTCTTTTTCCATCAAGTGCCAAAAAGTATTTTGACCAGTTCAGTCGAAAGTTGTTTCAATCGAGTATCCACAGTCATATAACAGGATTTTAAATAATTGAAATATGAATTATCGCTTTTTTGACATCGAAAGAAATTTTATCAACGGAATTCAGTGATTGGCGCATCTCATTTATGATATCGAAAAATGTTTGCTTCCTGCTATTTTTCCGCTGAAATCTAGACTTCACGCATGCATTCACGCATTTTGATAATGTAATATTTTCAAAATCCAGACAAATTTTGATATGAGTACCCGCACCATTCTGTGGAACTTCAAATAGCGGAGATGGGGTTATATGCATTGGAAAATGCTCATTCATGTTTCTTGACATCGAGACGAATCCATTGATACCTGTTTCATAGAAATCGAGTTACAGAAAGTTGCAGACTTGGAATCTCCTTGGCATTAGGAACACGAATGTATAATTTGTTTTGCTCTACTATGAGATCCTAGCACACTGCAAGAGATATTTTTCGATGTAACATGAAAATATATCACCGATATCGAATACCCATGCAGTGCCTTTTTAACATGGAAAGATGAAAATTTCGACACGAATAACCCGATTATCTCAGTCCTCAGTTTCTTATAGGTTTTCATCCTGGCTGATAAAAATCAAGTCAGAATAGGGAAGAAACACTATGTTTCGAATCAGCTTTCAAGACGATTTACCAACTGAATAAGTAGAAAATTATTACTCGATTGGTAATGTAGATTTTGAATACACTTGAACTGTCGAGCTGATTGAATGTTGATAGTGAATAGAATAGAATAGATCGATGAAAATGTCAATGTCACTGTCAACATCGTTTTGTGATTCCTGCTGTAAAACATACACCATGCTGAAGTGCACCAACATTCAAATAAAAGTACAACTTTCCATTTTCCTGAGATAACTGCCGAACCAGTAACCGAAAAATCATCCATATCCTTCCACGAAAGACTCACTGATCTGAAACATAAATGAAAAATTGCGAAGAGAATACCAAAAGCAGCCAGATTGCTATCCGCTTAGAGCCTTTCAGATGCTATTGACCAATGTTTAAGAAATAATTCCATTGAGTCCTGGGAAAATCTTCTATTATTCAGTTATAGGAATTTCACAATTCCCCATAATGCTGGCAAACGTAGAGTATCCCTTGCCACCGTTATCAAAAGGAATTTAAGTCAAACCACAGTTGTTACCTCTCCTGTGACTAACCAAAATTATGAATTCATAAATTCTAAGTCTGCTATAGTGAAAAGGGTGAATAATAAGGTCTCAGATGGCGATCTTTTTCAGGAGCTGTGAAAATTTTATGTTCGGATGATGGTTTAGTAAATTTCAATAGAGAAACCCTCCTTGAACTTCAATCCAAGCATCCTGAGGCAAATAATCAAATTTCATATCAAAGCAATTTTTCTCCAGCCAGTTCATTCGTAGTGAACGAGAATGAAGTTCGTCAAGCAATCATGTCTTTTCGTAGCAGTTCTTCAGGAGGTTTAGATTCTTTGAGACCATCCCATCTACAGGATATGATAAGTTACAGTGCGGGTTCTGCAGCAACAAAGATATTATCATCGCTCACTGCACCTTGCAACGTCTTTTTATCAGGAAATGTGAAAGAAGAGATTTGTCCTGTTTTATTTGGTGCTTCTTTGTGTGCACTGAGGAAAAAAGATGGTGGTCTCAGACCAATTGCTGTCGGTAACGTTTTTCGTCGTCTAGCTGCGAAATTGGCCTACTTCAAGCTGAAAGAAAGACTCGGCGATCTCTTTCGTCCTATCCAGCTTCGTTTTGGTACTCCTGGAGGCTGTGAAGCTGTCTCACATGCTGCTCGACGCTATATTAATGAACATAGTTTCAAAAATGGAAAACTTTTTTTAAAATTAGATTTCAAGAACGCTTTCAACATGCTCCATCGTGATCACATTCTAAAAGTTGTTCAAGATACTGTTCCTGGATTATATCCACTGATTTTCCAGTGCTACCATCAGCCATCTATTTTGTCATTTGATGGAAATATAATATCGTCAGAACGAGGAGTTCAGCAAGGAGACCCCTTAGCACCAGCCCTATTTTGTATGGCAATACATGATATAATCAAACATATAAAAACCGAGTTCAATGCCTGGTATTTGGATGATGGTTCTTTCGGAGGAGATGCAGAAGAAGTTTTTGATGCCCTTTCGTCAATTATCCATAATTCCAAAAAGATTGGGCTTGAGCTAAACTTCAAAAAATGTGAACTTTACTTCCTAAGCGAACCCGACTCAAATATTTCTTTCAAATTCAATGAAATTGCTCCAGGAATCAAACTCGTTAATAAATTTGAGTTGACACTTCTTGGCGCTCCTCTCACGAATGAGGCATTTACTTCTTGCTTCGAGAAAAAAATTGATTGTTTCAAATTTATGTCCTCCCGTCTGAGTGAGCTTCCGAGACATGTTGCTTTTCACCTCCTCAGACATTTTTTGGCAATTCCAAAGCTCATTCATCTTATGAGATGCTCTCCGTCTTGGGTTAACGAAGCACATCTGATCAAATTTGATGAAATAGTTCGTGACACACTTCGAAATTCATTAAATAATCAGATGGATAATAACTCATGGCTTCAAGCAACCCTTCCAGTTACTCATGGTGGCTTAGGAATTCGCACTACTACCGACCTATCATTATCTTCATGTAATAAGGTGACTGATGTGGTAGATTCAATACTACCATTATCTTTTCCTGCAGACAGTACCTTGAGTACAGCAGAACAACTCTGGATCACTCAAACTCATCTTGAATTGCCCAATATCAAAAGAGATATTCAGAAAACCTGGGATAGTCCTCTGATTAACATAGCTCTAGAGAAATTGTTACATACGGCTAAAACTCACACAGACAAGGCCCGTATGATGGCAGTTTCTTCAAGAAATGGAGGCGCTTGGTTAAATGCTTTACCAGTTTCCTCCCTCGGTACTCTATTAGATGATGGAAATTTATGGAAATCAATAAAAAATATTTGTAATGAAGAACATCACAATAAATCCCCCAATTTCATCAAAATCAATCAAGTTGATGTTGATGATGGACATCAAATTGCAAACGCATTCAGTGATTACTACGCAAATGTAGGTGATAATTTAGCTAACAAAATTAAATCTCGATTGATAAATAAAACCCCGGAAATGAATAAAATTCCAAGTTACATCGATTCTTTTTTCATAAATGAAATTACTGAAACAGAAGTTATGAATATTATATCCAGTTTAAAAACTAATAAATCACCCGGTATTGATGGTATAACATCAGAGATATTGAAAACCATTAATATTTTAGTAGCAAAACCACTTATGCACTTATTCAATACAATTATAAATACTGGTCAATACCCCGATGCATTCAAAACAGGATTGATAAAACCATTGTACAAAGCAGGAGATATTAATGAATTACAAAATTATCGTCCAATATCATTGATTTCAACATTAGCGAAAGTTTTTGAAAAAATATTGAAAATCAGAATTGATGAATATCTTGAAAAAAATAGTATTCTTTCTAAAAACCAGTTTGGATTTCGCAGCAACGTCTCAACTGAGCATGCATTATGCCATCTCACAACTCAAATTTATGAAGCCATGGAAGAAAAATCCCCAATTGTTTGTTTATTTCTAGATTTAGCTAAAGCTTTCGATTCGGTGAGTCATGAATTATTACTACAAAAATTAGAAAAAATTGGATTTCGTGGATTAAGTTATAAATTGATGAAAAGTTATCTGGAAAATCGAAAACTATGTGTCAAGATAGGTGACTATATTAGTTCAGAAAAAAATTTGAATTATGGAGTTCCACAAGGAACAGTTCTAGGTCCTGTGTTATTCAACATATTCCTGAATGACATTTTTTATGTGAAAACAAGAGGTTCCATACACAGTTTTGCAGATGATACTGTTATAATCTATAAATCAAATACATGGCAATCTCTTAAAATACTCCTACAAAATGACTTTGAAAATATGAAAAATTGGTTCGACAATAACTTATTGACTCTCAATTTCGAGAAATCACGTTATCTCCCCTTTACTTCTTATAGAAATCATCTACCTTATCTTGGACCTATTAAAATAAATGATTCTTATATAAAAGAAGTCGACCATATCAAATATTTAGGCATCATGATAGACAGGCATTTGAAATGGAATTTCCAAATTGATTATTTAATAAAAAAATTACGCCCTCTATTGCCAAAATTCAAATTTCTTCATAATATTCTTAGTAAAAAACACATGGATATGATTTATTTTTCTTTATTTCAATCTCAAATAAATTATGGTATACTATCATGGGGGGGAGTTAATCAGAATTATCTGAAAAATTTGGAAAATTTACAAAAATGGTTCTTAAAAATCATGTATGGTAAAAATATTCGATATTCCTCCAATAAATTATTTTGTGAAAGTGAAAAAATGGATATCAGACAATTATTTTGTCTCAATATAATAACTTACATATTTTCTCATAAAAACTGCTGTAAGTATAATAAACATTTATATAATACACGAAATAAAAACAAAATTACTGCTAAAAATAAAATTTCCAAAGCCAAATCACAAAAAAACTTTTTATATTTAGCATCCTTTATTTACGATAAATTACCAAATTCGATTAAAGTAACAAAGTCGAAATATTCTTATGAAAAACTGGTGAAAAAATGGATTCTTGAAACTCCCAGATTATTTTTCCAGAATCTTATAGAATTGAAAATTTCCATGTGACTGCCAGTGTGCTGATTATACTGTTATTTTCATTTATTGTTCAAATGTTATTATGTTATTAAATCATTTATTTTTAATCCATAATAATTATTCAGAAAATATCTAATCCTTACAACAAGTTCAATAACTTCGTAAGGTTTAAATATTTATTCACATTTTATTTATTTTAAAATTGTAATATTGAGATTTATTGTGAATAAATTGTTATTATTATTATTATTATTATTATGAGTCGTTCAGAGTTGCGATTGGTCTTCGTCTGGGATCGAATATTTGTGTTCAACACAAATGCATATGTGGTGCAGAAGTAAGCCCCCAAGGAATTCATGGATTGAGTTGTAGGTACAGCGCAGGACGTTTTTCTCGTCATCAAGCTGTGAATGATGTCATCAAACGTGCGTTAGTTTCGGCTAAGATACCTTCGATTCTAGAACCTCCAGGCACTTGTCGTGATGATGGATGAAGACCAGATGGCATGACCCTCATCCCGTGGCGAAGAGGAAAACCTGTTGTTTCGGATTTCACCTGTGTAGATACTTTAGCACCATGTCATATTCCATCAACTTCCGTTTCAAGTGGTTCAGCAGCTTCATCAGCAGAAATTTCAAAAAAAAAGAAAATATGAAATTTTGGAAGATAATTTCATTTTTTATGCTGTCGGAATTGAAACATTCGGTTCCTTTGGCCCTCAAGCTTCAGAATTCATTCAAGAAATTGGCAATCGAAACACCAAAGAAACCAATGATCCAAGAGCTACTTCATTCCTGATCCAAAAAATCAGTATCCTAATACAGAGAGGAAATGCAGCTTCCTGTTTCGGAACAATACCTCATTCAAAATCTCTTGGTGAATTATTTTTGGTTCCCATGAATGAAGGAAATTCTGTGAACCCAAAATTATCTCGTGAAACAATCTTAAGAAACTGTCCGGATTGCAAAAATTCAGAGAAGATTTCGAAAAAATACGAGAAAATTATGGTAGCTGATGAATTGGATGAAGTAGAAAATGAATATGTCACATTGAACACTAGCTCCTCATCGAACCCTACCCTACATGAGCAAAGGACAAAATTTTTTGGGAAAGAAAAACTGAGGTCTATCGAAATTCTCGGTCTGAAAGGTTTGAAGAACATGGGTAACACTTGTTTTATGAACAGTGTGATCCAATGCTTATCAAACACAAGATGGTTGATGGAATATTTCAGAAGAAACGACTTCATGGAGGATATTACCAACAACATTTCTAATTCTGAAGAAACCCTAGTAGAAACGTTCGCCAAGCTGATAAGGAAAATATGGTCAGATAATTTAGCTAATAGTGTGGTGGATACAGCATTACTGAAAATCCAGATTCAAAAACTCGCCCCTCGCTTCAGAGGTTCCGCCCAACAAGACGCCCAGGAGTTCTTACTATGTTTATTGAAGGGTTTACATGAAAACGTAAATCGAAGGGGAAAGGAAAAACTTGAACGTATTCAGAATGAAACTAATGAAAATTCAAGTGACGTTGAAAACGCTCGAGAATCTTGGTTGAGTGTCACCGAAAAAGCAAAAGAATCATGGTCGAGTTACCTGCACATGGACAACTCGTATATAGTAGACATCTTCGTCGGCCAATTAAAATCGACGTTAAAATGCACACATTGCGGGCACTGTTCTGTAACCTTCGACCCCTTTTGGGACCTGTCGCTACCTATTCCACAGAGAACCGATCAGCTCAAATTATCTCAGTGCTTGGATTCTTTCACCAGAGAGGAGACGTTGGATGGGGATGAGAAGCCGACGTGTTCCAAGTGTAGAGAAAGGCGAAAATGTACGAAGTCATTATCGATCCACAAGTTCACTCGTGTGTTGGTGATCCATCTCAAACGTTTTTCTCCAACGGAGAGATCCAGAGGAAAATTGAATGTCACCATCGATTTTCCGTTGGGAGGTCTAGACATGAGCAATTACGCTGCAGACAATGGAGCCCATTGCCCTTACAAACTCTACGCGCTCTCCAACCATAGCGGCACTACGTACAGCGGCCACTACACGGCTTACTGTCGACACCCTTACTCCGAAACGTGGTACGAATACAACGATTCCCATGTGTCACCGATCTGTTCAAAATCTCTCGTAAGTGGCGAGGCGTACGTTTTATTCTATGAACAAGAAAACACTTTAAGAGCAGCAGGAAACGGAATTTTCTCCTTGACATTATTTTATATTTTATTCTATTTAATTTATTTCCACTTTTTTTTTCATTTATTCTTTTTATTGTTATAATTTTTATTTTTACTTGTGATTTTAAAATGTCTTCTATTTCATTTCCCAACCTGAAAAGGCAATGACTTAATTGTCTTACAGTTGTAGCATCCGATGGAAAGTTCAATTTCAAGCAATTACAATTCTATTTACCAATTTAATTCCAACCAAATAGAATTGATCAGTGAATTTATGTTTCTGTTCATTCTGGACACCTTCGCAATTGGATGATTCTTCTTTTCAAACAAAAATTGACGTTTACCTCTTTTTCCTCCCCGTGATTGTTTAACAACAATTCTGACAACAATTTTCAAAAACGTAGTAATGGATTCCTTTTCGGTATTTTGTTAGAGATGCACCAACTCCCCACCCATCAGAGTATTTACAGATATCACACATTTTGAGAATTATTGGAGCTATTCATGCATTTGTTTGAATAATATCGGATTTATGAGGTATTACTGAATATTTTCATTCAACCTCTGATGTGATACCAAATTTTGCTAATAAATCGACAATTTCGTCAAAAGGTGTGTTTTTGTGATCGAATGCTGAATATTCCTACTCTGATTTTTTTCAATGCAAATAATGAATATTGTTACTTTGTATATGTAATATAATTTTCTGCCAATAATATACTTTGTATGTGTTTGTAATAACAATTTTGCAACTGCCAATTCCTCGAAGAAACCCTGCATATTTCGACTCTGATCAACACCTGTTTCACCATTACATTTCATATATTCGTTCTGTTTTGCTATGTCTACCCAAACTTTCACAAATTCTGCTAGTCTGTTTTTCGTGAAGAATTGCTGTATATTTTCACTCTGATTAACGCTTGTTTCGAAAGTTATTACACTTCACATTTTCGCTCTGTTTTGCTAGAATGCGAAGATTTTTAAGACTGACTCTTCATTCAAGAAATGAATTCTGAATATAACATACCTTTTCAATTCTTAAACACCACACCAATGAACACTGTTCAGAATCACTCGACACTGATGGTATGGATTTTGCACACAGGTAAAATACAGTTGTTTTTTTATACACTGAGAGAAATGCTCCAAATAAACTGGTGTATCTAACACAATTTTAATTGTGGCTATCAAATGTTTAATTCCCACCTTCAAATCTCAGTCTTCGCTACAATTAAAAAAAAAATCTTGACACTTGAGTAGTTGCAGTTATTGAAGTTCAAATGCCACAATTAATGTGTACATTTACCCCAAGAAACTGTTTGATTGTCGCAGGTTGACACTATAATTGACACTGAGTTCATTTATCAGAGATGGGTTGAGGGTTTATGACAATACATATACAATTTACTATGAGATAAGGAAGTAATTGTGGCCATGAACAATATTTAATAATTAGGGTGGGGGTATGCTATTTCGCACCCCAAATGAATGCGCGTGCGGCGTCTGCGATTCCGTGTCGAGTTTTTGTGGTGCTTGGTTCTCAGTACAGTTTTGAGTCTTTGTTAGGTAACTTCATATAGAAGTTCATGCGTCCTTTTATCTATTATAATATATTATGTGCGGTTGTGCATGTGTACTGCATTTATTGTATCTCCTATATATTTATAGATATATATCAGTGGACACCCTGGACTATTATATTATATGCACGCAGAATGGAATACCAGAAAGTGTTGAAGGAATGTGATACTAGATATGGAAGTAATGTTTATTATTCAGTTAGTTCTTTTATAGTTGCATTACTTTTATAAGTATTTTCAAAACCTCTTTCATCACAGTTTCTGATGATCTAGGATATTGATTTTTTGTTCATTTTACAGTTGAAAATAAATGAGTACTTGAAACCTAGAAATGGAAGAGATGTTTATTACTCTGTTAGTTCTTTTATAGTTTCACTACTTTTATAAGTAATTTTAGAACCTCTTTCATCACAGTTTATAATGAGAGTATCTAAGAGATTATTATTTCGTTCATTTTACAGTTGAAAATAAAATGAGTACTTGAAACCAACTTAGTTTATTTTCGCAATTCACCATGATCTTTTGCAGGTTCATATAATACTGTTGATTGAAATCAAAACATGTGCATGAATAAACAATAAGATTGGAAGCTTTGGTGTGAAAGTTTACATTTTTTTCTAGATTTCTAGAGATAAATTAACCTTACACAAAACTGATATTTTTGCATTCGACGCGCGTTTTGCTAACAAGGTTAGCATCTTCAGAAGAAGAAAATTCAAATTGAATCTCTTGAAGATGCTAACCTTGATAGCGAACAGCGCGGCAAAAATATCAGTTTCGTGTTTGGGTAATTGATCTCTAGCAAAAGTTTCAATTATGTGCATGCTCCATATATATATATATATATATATATATATATATATATATATATATATATATATATATATATATATATATATATATACAGAAAGAGGTATTTGCTATGAAGCAGATGAATCAGGAAAACTGATAAATAGATTATCAAATCCTCTGGTCTATCACAACTTGCATTCAATTCGAAATGCCCACCACAAGACAGCTAGCTGTTTCTGACTTTGGCCTTCATCAGCTGTGGGTTGGCATCTACAACAATTTGTCTCCGATACGAGGACTTTGCCAACCCACAGCTGATGAAGGCCAAAGCCAGAAACAGCTAACTGTCTTGTGGTGGGCCTTTCGAATTGAATGCAAGTTGTGGTAGACCAGAGGATTTGATAATCTAGTTACACACACATATATATATATATATATATATATATATAACTGAAAAGAAAAGAGGAAAATAAGACGTCTATTCGGATCCATTTACAAGGAGAAGACTCATTGAGGTAAATATGTTTTATGTTTGCTGTAAACTGTTCATTCATTCACTATTATTCAACATATTCCTTAGGACAATTTATTTTTTATATCTGTATTTGTCTCAAGTACCTTTTTTTCATTGCTCCGAAAATACAGTGTGATTACAATAACTGAAGTCATTGAAAGCAGCAATTGTTTTCAGCACTTCTTTTAGATCACTGTTTGATTAGTGCAAATGCACAGTTCAGTAGTAGCAAGTACATTTTTATTTGTACTGGAGCCATTCTGTATTCAGAGGCAATTAAAATGTTTGATAGTGTTAATGTCCTAGAGTCATTGATGTAAATAAAGCATTTTAATAGTGATAAAGACCATCTTTGATTAGTGCAAATACCCAATTTAATAGTTTCAAAACCAGACCAATTAAACTATATGTTAGTGGTAAAGTGTTTAATTAATTGCTGTAAATTATCTGTTTTTAATAGTGATAAACACTTTAGTGTATTTGGAAATTGTTTAATTATCGCAATTAAACTCTGTCAAGGTTCTAGTTTCATTTGAGGCAAGTGACTTGTGTCTTAGTCACGTATTTAGATGAACTTTTTGATTGCTACTATTAAAATTTTGAATGTGGTTATTAAACTTTTTTCTCGGTGTAGACGTTTTCGTAAAAATTGATATTTTTATGGTGGATGAATTCAGCAATCGTAACTCTGAAGTCGTAATTCGCAAGACGTAAGAAATGAGTTGGAAGAAGTTCAGTCAATGACTTTTCATGAGCGCGTTCATGCAGGTATCGTAAGTCAGAATTTGTGAGGAAATTTTCAACTCTCACGAGTTACGACTTTCGATTTTTTGAACTGTGCATGCGTTTTCCAGTTTGTTTTAGATTCTCAAATGTCGTGTATCCATGGGCGATTGTCATTTGACATAAACAAAAAAACTACCAATTACGATTTGACAGTTCTCATGCATGAATTGTGTATATTTCGTTACGGACTAAGACGATTTCTAATTTCCGACTTCCGAGCTACGATTGCTGCATGAATCCACCATTAGATATATGAACGAATTCTAAGATCAATACCACCAACCAGGGTATCTGATATTCCCAATATTATTCGTTACCAAAACAAAAAATTTCGAAGTTATATACCAAAAATAACAATTTCCAATATATTTAATATCGTTACAGAAATTTTCTAAAGTAATATTTCACTGATAATCACAAATTATTATTTGAGGTTATTGCATCATTCTTTCAGAATGAGTAGATTTTTAACAGATGCAAAATACACTGGCTGTCTCCGAAGCTGAGGCCTTTGATATCGCAGAGCGCACTCGTTATCAAAACCGCAGTAATGTTGTCTTCCACTAGAAGAAGGTGGCTGTTTGAATAATAACTTCGATTTCAGCAGGTAAATCGAAATGTATTGAACAATTTTTCCGAATTCGCTATGTAATGGGGATAAATATTGGTTGGAATACTCAAATATTCAATTCATTAGCTCTGAGGTATGTTCCCAGTAAGTGGAGAGAAGTACGAGTGGTGTTTATACCTAAACCAGGAAGGATGGACTACACCTTACCAAAAGCATTCCGACCAATTAGTCTCACATCGTTCTTTTTGAAAACAATGGAGAGGCTGTGCGAGCGGTATATAAGAGATGAAGTCTTAGTTCACAATCCATTTCATCCAAATCAGAATGTAAATACTCCGGGAAGGTCCACTGATTCGGCCCTTCACCAAGTGGTTGGCAGAATCGAGAGATCATTGGATAATAAAGAATCCACCCTGGGTATATTCATAGATATCGAAGGAGCGTTCGATAAAACGACCTTCCCAACAATCACCCAGCGACTCAACTCCAGGAATATACCCCTGGTGGTAGGAGAATGGATACTCAAGATGCTCTCTAGTAGAGCAATGAGTATAAATGTAGAAGACATTACTGTGAGAGGACTGGTCATGAGGGGATGTCCGCAGGGAGGGGTCTTATTACCCCTTCTTTGGAACATAGTCCTGGATACCCTGATTAATCACCTCAACAATAATGGTTTCCACGCAATTGCATATGCAGATGACATAGTTATCTTGCAGACCGGCAAATTTGTGAACACACTGTGCGATAGAGCGCAGGATGGTCTCAAATTAATAGAAACATGGTGTAAAGAACACTCACTGTCGATCAATCCCAAGAAGACAGAGATGGTCCTTTTCACTAGGAAAAGAAGCTTATCGGGCTTGAAACCCCCCGAAATCTTCAAAAGCAAATTAAACTTCTCTGAAGAGGTGAAATACCTCGATATTACCCTCGACAGGAAGTTAACATGGAACTCGCACATTCAGAGCAAAAAGAGCATATGTGGCCTATGAGCAGTGTCGGAGGACAGTGGGACGCACATGGAGTCTCCCGTCCTGTGTAGTCACCTGGATCTACACTGCAATAATGATACCTATGCTAACGTACGGAGCCATTGCATGGGGACCGAAAACTCTACAAGCAACGGCCATCCAAAAACTATATCGAATACAGCGAATGGCTTGTCTGAACATCACAGGAGCCATGAGAACAACACCAACCGCGGCAATGGGATTAGTTACTGGTCTGACACCTCTGGACCTGCACGTCAAGGAGGTTGCGCTAATGGCCATTCTACGATTGCGCACGGCTGGTGTAAACCCCGAGGTAGGAATGGGTCAACTGAGGCGGGGCCTGTGGAGGGAGGCACTCACTGCGGTGCCTCTGCTACAGGCAGCCAGTGACGCAATTGAACCCAGGTTTGTGTTTAATAAACCCTACAAAATACAAATGAAACAGAACACTGAGGCGGATGCTACAAATGCAATACGCATATACACAGACGGCTCAAAAACCAAGGAAGGATCAGGATGTGGAGTTTACTCCAGATCACTTAGCCTAAGGATTAAGTGGGGAATGGGAAAAAATACCAGCGTGGTTCAAACAGAACTGGCTGGTATCTCAATCGCCACAAAAGAGCTAACTAGAAAAGGAATTTCTGGCAAAAACATAATAATCTGCACTGATAGTATCACGATCAGAAAACTTGTTTTTCTTGTTAAACATACTTCTTTTGTTTGAGAGAATGACACATACGGAAATGCCTATTGTTTTGGAGAAATATTGCTGGACACCGTCTTGACAACTGGTAATGCAAATTCCATACTCAGTAACTGGGAAAAGACATATCTAGACTCTCTCCGTCTCATGCCTCCTGAATGATCCGTAACTCAGCTAGGGGTTTTCTTATGTGGGTAATGCAGATCCAATACTTACCGACGGCTTATTTGTCTAGGCACTCTAGACCGTATCAATCGGGGTGAAACTGTGAAAGATCACTTATTGTTGTTCTCAGAACCCGTTCCGAACATTCCACTTTCGTCATGTTATTCCATCATCATCTGATATTTTTATTGGAACGCTCGCTCAGTTAGCGATAGCAGGCTTCTCGACTTCTGCCTCGGTGAAACCACAGAGAAACCCGCTGTGAATACATTTTATGTCTTATTTACAAAATGAATAAGAACTAAACGTTTAAAAACTCTTGAACGTATTTGTATACCTGTCGGAGAATATTGTCAGCAAATGGTTTATTGGCGTTTCATAGTATGGATTATGGATTTTGGTTGCATGGTATAGTAGTATAGGTCGACGTATAACTGATGTGACAGACGTGGCAGAGAGGGTGTGTCTCATTAGCTGACCTGTGGCTTGGAGGGAAAATGTGACAGATGAAATAATGCGATTTTCAATTACGTCAGATAGAGCGCACCATCTACAAACTAAAAGCCAAACCTCTATAACAGATGACTCATAGCACCACGTGAAAATGGGGCATGAGGACGTTTGAAGTACCTCACGAGGCTCTAACTGGTATCCCCGAATGTATACCCTCTTTCGGGGCTGTATGATGCGGGTGGACCCTCTTTCGGGGCTGTATAATGCGGGTAGACCTTGGTCTGGGAGGGGGGCTAACTACTCATACTTAGGCATCGCCTCTGGCTTAATGGAGATGGGAAATTCGGAATTTGAGAAAAATTAATAATATTATACGCCGACAAACTAACCTGAAAATAAAAGATTTTCGATAAGAAATATAAACCATTCACATCTGAAAAACTATCTACGATGATGGTGGAAAAACTAATTTTTCACCACAAAATGAGGACACAGAGAGCATGGATTTGGAAGGGAACGAGCAGAATAATCCATTTTCTGGGATGAATGAAAAGATGAAGAGAGATGAGGATCTCCTTGAAGAAAAGAAGGCAGCTTTCGAAAAAAATAATTACATTAAAATTAAATTGCTTGCTCAAACTAGAAGAGATGAATGTGGAATAGACAAAATGGGGAAGAGGCGAGATGGAAAGCTGTGCGGATGATAATTTATTTGCCTCGAAAAGCTACTGCAAAAGAGGGTATGCAGGATCTGGAAAGCGGGAGCGAGACCAGTGGGCCCAGGCGAGTCAGCCGGCGACGACGGCGATTCGAGTTGTAGCTATGACGAGCCTGGGGTCACTTACAGAAAAAATGGGAGAGATATAGAAGGAATGGCTGTAGGAGTAAAAGTGGAAAAAATACAAATGAAAATGAATAATGCAAACAGCATGAATGATGATAATGATAAAGATCAAAATCGAATAAGTGAAAAACATAATAGTAGTAACCCAAATAATAATAATATTAGTGAAAATGAGGAAATTAACATACAACAATGCACCTTTTCTGCAAAACTAATATAGCCCATGGCAAATTGGGTAACAAGACTGGCTTGCCTTCTCCCGCTATAAGCCGGTTCTGTTTCAACACTGATCACTGAATACTGGATCATGATCACTGAATCGCGATTCGTTTGTTTTCTGACAATGGTTGAGAATCTGAATCGTGAACCAAACCAATTATGTTCAATGATGAGAAGAAAGCGGCCCTGGACGGATGATGGATACCTGCGCTAGTCGTTAGAGAGTGAAATGAAATCACATCAACAACTAATTGGAAGAATCAACAAACTGAAGCCCTGAAACTGATAGACGTAGCAATATAGTACGTATTCATGACGAAACACAATACTGTGTTATCAACTAGAAATTGTTCAACGAAAAATAAACACTCAACTCTCAGCCCTTTTCAAAAATGAAAGTTCACAAACATCCTTCTAAAAAATGAAAAGAGGTATCTACTTATGAGACAACGTGACTGGTTCAATGGGAGAAAAACTAATGATAGAGAGAAAAATCGTCGTGCAATACCTACTGGAGTGTCAGTTTTTTTTATATGCAAATTCACACGGAAGGGACGGCCTGTAATGTTCAGAGAACACCGCGTGTATCAAGATACGAATAACATAAACTCTGAATTTTTGAACTTGTAAGCCTCAGGAAAAACCTCTTTCGGCAAGGAAATCCAAACCTCAGCTGTTCTATTGAAAAAAGATCTCTGAGCAAGAGAGGTTTGACAGGTCTTCAAATTCACAACAAAAGGGTGGGATTTCTGTACTCGTAGGTAGTAACAAAAACGAAATACAGTCATCTCCCTACCTTTCAATCGATCCTATATAGTCGATGATATCTTGCATATCGTACTACATACGAGTCCCCAATGATTTAGATGATACTAAAACAAAATGATGATACAAAAAATAAGCAAAAATTATTAGGGTATTGGGTGCTGTATCTCTTTCTTTCACCGACGTTCATAGTCACTCCAGAGTTACTGATTAATAATCACCCACTTTTTTGAGAGATACATAAAAATGGAGCACAGGCAGAAAATATTTCCGTATCAACAAGTTGGTGTTTGAAACAGTAGTTCATTCACCCTTCTATTCAATATTCAGCACTTAGCTGATTTGTATATGTGGATTGACGCCAAAGTCGATCATAATTATAAAAACAAACAAAGAAACACTTTATATAAACACATACGGGCCATATTCACCAATGTTGCTTTTCCATAGAACTCCCATAAATCACCATCATTTTAATGATTGATTACATCAAAGCATTAGATTAATATTAATATGCCTCACCAATCAGCAGTTTTCATTCATTTTTATGGGTTATCTTTTTATATTCTTAGTTTTATTTTTGCAGCCGTCTAGTCAATCAATATTCCAACGGATTATTTCATTTACGATTCAGTCGAATAGAATATTTCAAACGGAATGTTCTTCTATCATTCCTCCAGAATTCTTGAGGAATTGCCTGATAATTAGTCAAATAATCTTGGAATATTCTCTTTTAGAGAGTCAGAGAATATTTCTGGAATAATCTGTTAATCCCGTCTCACCATAGAATATGCTCTGTCATTCCACTGATACTTACAATTTTACTGATGGTCACTTTTGTTTCCAGCCTGCTGTATACAAGAACGTTGACCAAGAATTGATACCCAATATTCTCAGTGAATCATATATTAGGACATGTGCTAAATTTGGGTCTTTGATCGAAGTGAGATCAGCTTGGAGGTAAGTTACTTCAAATCGAATATCATTCCAAAACTTGAATTGAACTGAGAATTTAGTATTTTTTATTATAATTTACCAATTTAAATGTTTCTTATCGTTCTTCATTTATCGAATAGAAGATTTTTTTTTCTACTCACTCCAAACTTGAATCCTATTCCATTTTCGATGAAACGAAATTTGTTTCCGAACTGCTTTTTTCTGATATATATCTTCACTTTGTCAAGATGGGTACTGGGGGTTGAGGAGACTTAGGCCTCGCCATCAAGTCAAGAAGTCTCGAGAATGGCTCCAAAGTGGGAGCCAAAACGTCGAAAGAAGAACAAATCCAGACGCGGTTCATCCGGAAGTTCCAGACGTCACATATCCGACCGCGGAAGCCTATCCGAGCACACACATATATATATGCTCTCTGGAACTTCCGGTAGGACCGCGAATGGAATTTTTCTTCTTTCGACGTTTCGGCTCCCACTTTGGAGCCATTCTCAAGACTTGGTGTTGAGGCCTAAGTCACCTTAACCCCCAGCACTCATCTTGACAGAGTGAAGATTGTGGTTTGGTGGATAGAGCACATATATATATATGAATGATATGAGTCTTTGTTTCCAAGATGACTCCAAGGTCTGGCGGAAATGCTTGTTTCTATTGTTCATATTCATCGTTGGTTTCATTGAAGTTACAAAGTTTTTTAAAATTTTGGTATGGTTCAAAAGTTATGGCAGAAAAATCAATTGATTTTTTTGGTGGTGTTTGAGTTGGCAATTTTTGTGAAGAATTTTCCATGTACTAAAATTGCTCTCTCCCTTCAATTTATTCATGAAATGCGTAATCAAAGGGAGTTTCTGATAATGTGTGGCTAGTTGAAATGCTCGATTACATGCGTTCAAAAATGTATTCAATAATGTGCTATCATCATCGTAGTCAGGAATTAATGAAAATAATTCAGACAATTTGTAAGGTCCGATTTCTGGTTGATTTTCAGGCATTTTCATTGAATTTGTTTCAGTTGTTGTTATAGGGTTACATTTTTTCTTATTCTACAGCGATATGAAGAACGTTGGTAGGATGTCAATCATTTCTTCAATGTATAAAGAAATTGGTTGGAATTATTTCTTGAGAAAGTAAATGATAAGATTGGGTGAAAGTTAGAAAATCTATAAGCGAATTTTGAATTACAATAGTAATAAATGAAAAGATGATCAGTCACAGTCACTTACATTTGATGCGTTGTTTGGTTGTTGGAAGTCTCTGCCAGGGGCTTCACTAGGTGTTCCCAATCTACAGGAATTCAAGGTTGGTTTGGAGGTTTTTCTCTTCTTGGTTCTATGATGCTTGTTTTTTCTCGTTTCTTTTTGTTTCTTCTTAATTCTACGTTGCTTTTTTCGAGTCGTGTCCTTTGCGACAGATGAAATCCTACTTCACAAGCGTTGCTCCACTGGGGTGAGTAGCGGTTGACGACTTACACGTGTTCCCTCAGCGATGAAGAGACCGTCCGCTTACTGGGCTTGCTTGTGGTTCTGAAGATCACCGTAGGAGTAATACTTGAAAAAATCCATTGACTTTTACGTTTCAGAACTCCGTACGACTGCGCCACTGTTATATCTCGGTTTACTTATAGATGTTTTCAAGAAACAGAAAATTACCTAATACATTTATTCATTAGATACAATTGAATTTTGACGGATACATTTGAGTTTCTCAACAGCAAATGAACGCTGGAGCTCTTGAATTATCTTCTTTTGTAGCTTCTTCCCTCTTGAGTCTTCTTTGTTCTCAAGATGACCTCAAGGTCTGGCGGAAATGCTGAGTTTCGCTGATCCTAAGGTTAGGAGAATACTGCGCAATCAGTTGAGACGCAATAATATCTATCAATGGGCAATTGTCTATTTTCATATAAAATGAACAAAAACAGATAACAAGAAAAGAAATCAGTTGTTTGAGTACTAGTTGATCTAATTTGGTAAACTATTGTAAGTAATTATTTTACGAAAATTCAATGATTCCTTCCCAAATTCATTGTTCTTATGAAGCATTTCCCTATATCAGCAATTAGATAATATTTACAACTATTCATTTATGATGAATGATCTCACTTGCAGAATATTGCGAATATCATTGTCAATACGTTTAGCTGCATCAGAATTAACACTTTTCAATGTACTGATGAAGTTTTCAGGATTGTCAAAGGTTCTACAATTGGATTTCATAGTAGTATATATCGGACATTCAAAAATTATATGGAAAATATTCCCATTTCCATAACGGTTAAACACAGTGCAGACTTGATTAGGATCTATCATGTAGGACAGTCCATCAAGAGTAAATTTCAGTCTAAAATTATTACACATACGTAACTGAGCAATAGTACGGGTGACATGTATGGGGAGTTTCAAATTCAAGTTTCAGAACTTGTTTTTTTAGAAACACGGAGATGCCTATAAAATGGTAAAGAAGATGAAAGGGTCATGAGAGACACGTCTGCTTCATAGAGTTTAGAATAATATTTCTCGAGCAGACTTTTTCTGTTCATTCTCAGTGAAGTGGTATTCAGAGTGTCCCATTTATTACTAGATTTTACGGATGAGAAAATAAATTTTAATTCTGAGGCCCAGTTAAATTTATCCTCACAGAGACCAATTATTCGCAATTGCCTTTTGAAACATATTTCAGGATACCGACTGTCATCCATAGCAAGTACCTTGTAGAGCCAATTCGGAGACATTTTGAAGACATTATATGCCAACTTTACACGACCAGTTTCGAGTCTGATTATATAATCAGGTGTATTGTTCGGGACGAGCAATACTCTTTTCAGGAAAGAAATTTGGACCCACTCCGATATATCCAAGAATCGGAGGCTCCACACACCAATACAATTGAACAAGGTGCTGAGAGCTAAAGCTTTAAATAATTTTATTCTTGAATGCCATGTATCGAGTTGAGTTTTTGATATTATTGGTAGTATTGCTCCGATTGCCTGTTTCATCTTCTCAGTTGCTGTATTTGACATTCCTCTGAACAAACCGGAGGAAGTGAATAGTATACCTAGGTAGACGTAATTGTTTGTGAAGGGAACCTCTTTACCCTTGAAAGAGAATCTAAATTTAGATGTGGCCCGGCCTCTGGAGAATGACATAATTTTCGTCTTGTTAACATATTGCAATACAATTTTTGGTTCCTATTCCATCATGCAGTTTACTTCTCAATGTCTCCCTAATTTTATGTCATGCGTCCTATAAATAACTGTGGTAAGTAAGTTGGCGCAGAATCCCTTGGATCCTGATACTCTATATAGTAGTAGTATCAATTTTCTTTCTCTGAAGATGTTAACCTTGTTAGCAAAACTCGCGTCAAATGCGATTAATATTTTTCTGTTCTTCCGTTCGGGTCACGAGGAAATACATAGCACTTGCTTTTGAAAGTATATTCGACTTCTATTACATTTTAAAACCATAAGAAAAGTCGATGCCCTTTCTATTTTGACACTTGACATTTCTGTCAGTAAAAATCAAACAAACCCAGAGTATACTTTCACATTAAGTCGGGTTCACAACATTTTCCTTCCGCTAAAAGAATAATATATCACAAGTCCAATTTTGTAGGGTTTTATTATTCCTTCAGAACGACTTCTGCATGGAGTTATGAAAACCGCTCGAGATGAAACGATACTTGAATTTTTAGAACTGATAGGCTCAACATTGGTATTCGATCTGTTTTCATGGGAATAGCGATAACTTCAATCACAGGACTTAAATATCTGGTGACGTTCTTAATTTAGGGGCTGACACAGTATCTTCAAATTCTTGATTTTCATCAGTATACATATCTCAATATATACATGTCTATGTATACATGTCTCTGAACATGGAATCATCAATATCGGCTACATCATCAGGATAAGAACAAAGGTTACCAGCAAAAATATATCTCCAATGCTCACAAGCTATGTACCTACAGTAACTTGAATCTTTGACAATGTCACCCTTCTCCCAGAGTTTTCTCATAATATTTTTCACATACACGTTCTCATTCAGGGAATATAATTTGGTGTTATAGATGTTGAAGTACAAGGAGTTAATCTTCAAGTAAGAAGAAAATTTGTCGATCTGCTCTGAATTATGTTTTCAGATAGATCTCTACCCCTCCAAGAAAAAACTTTTTTGAATAATGGATGTCTCAATTGTTTGACCGTCTCTTTAAGCTGGACCTAGCACTATGGAAATCATACGGTGGAAACTAGATGATTTTCATGTCATTAGTTTGACAGAACATATGAAATTCTGTTGAGTTGAATGGAGGCCAATTGTCTGACACAATTCCAACTGGCAAGCCGACAAAACAAAGTTTTCATTTCCATTTCAAGACTGTTCCTTCAGCAGTGCTCATTAATTTTACATCAATTCACTTTGATCTATCATCTACCAGAATTAAAAGAGTATGATTGCAGTTGTGAAAAAAAATTATGGAAACACGATGAAAGTAATTAGGTGCTGTGAGCCATGGTAAGAGTGACGCGCTATTCGAAAAATTTTGATTCTTCTGACATATTTTACAAGCCCTTATGAATTCCTCCATATCATCATTTATTTTTTATCACAAGCAATATGATCGTATTAACATTTCTGTTCGTACAATTCCCATATGCTGTTCATAAAAATGTTCCAATATATATACTCCTAATATAGTGGGGACAATGACTCTGCTGCCAAATAACAAGAAATGTTGCTCGATGGAGAGTTCATATCCCCTTTGGAAATAAGGTTCAAGTTCATATGAATCAACTTGAGGCCATCTACAAGTGGTCACCCCCATTACTTCTGCTATTGTTAAATCTTTTTCAGATGCATAAGCCAACTCTTGACTATTCAGTGGGGCATCATTCACTGAGTTGATTGAAAAAATAAAGTCCGAGATTCCAGTACAATTTTGAATAGGTAACCTAGAGGACACATCTGCATTTGTATTCATAAAAACCTTTTTAATACTGGATTCCATAGTCAGAGTGAGTTATTATTACAGCGGCTGTTGTGCGATTGAAAATACATTTCGTGATCAATGATCAATATAAATTTTCATACGAATATGTATTTTGAACTTTTTTATTCTAAACATAATAGCAAGTGCTTCACGCTCTCAATTTGAATAACATTGTTCAACAGGTGTTGAAGTACTTGAAGCAAATGACACAGGATGTTTTTATCCTCTATTCGATGTCTCAAAATACCTCCTACACCTACACTAGAATCAGCTGTTAGATATATGGGCAAGGTAGGGTTATGATAAGTAAGGACGTGATTAAACGTCAATAATAACATTTGCATTTCTCTTCATTGACATTCTTGTTATATTTTTCATTCGAAACCGTGACCCTACGTACGACAGTTCGCTCGTCCTGCAGATGGTAACAAAGTTGAATTTTATATGGTATAAAAGCGACGAGTAATTTTGAATTTTATTGTGGGTGCATCTGAAGTGTTACTGAACTCAACTCATAAAAATCATTGAAGTGTATCAAGTGGTTCCAGAGTAAATGAGAATAATTTTTTTCCAATGGATTTTTGCTGGTAGCTCAATCGAAAATAGTCCTAGTGAACACATTCCTACCCACATATCTTATAAAGATAACGACTTCTCGCTTCCACCTTCCACTCTAGCCACCACATACACAGTATACAGTCGGCAGTTGCTGTTATTACTCGGTTTGTTTACTGCATACGAAGGCTTCATATGAATTATGGGCTCGGACCTTACGAATTCACAGCTCTATGATCTTCTGAAAAATAATATTAGGTCCGAAATAGGTTCGCTTGAAGGAAAATTTGATCATCTCAAAAGCTATTTGGATGAACGTTTAACATCAACAAACTCCGTTGTAGAAAACCTTCGCGAGGAAAACATAGCTCTGAATGAAAAAGTTGCCTCGCTAGAGACTCGATTGAAACGCAACAACGTAGTTATACACGGTTTAGATTCAGTTAGTCAAAATTTGGAGGAAGTCGTTGACAAATTGGAAAGTTTGTTAGGTGTACAAATTGATAAACAAAGGGATATGAACAATATCTACCAAGTTGGGAATATCGAAAGTGCATCACGTCCTGTGTTGATTGAATTCGCAACTTTTCTGAAAAAGCAAGATATACTTAGAAATTGTTTCAAACTGAAGGGGAAGAATATTTTCATCAATAATGATTTATCTAAGGAAGATAGGAAAAAAATGAGTATACTCAGAGTGAATTTGAAAAAGGCTAAAGAAAATAAATATGATGCAAAAATTAAGAGAGGTCTTTTGATAGTTGATGGTGTAGAACTCACTCATGACGACCTGACTACTGAGGAGGCTAATCCAAATAGTGAAAAACGAAGCATACTTGAAAATTTGCGCAAGGATACAACTAAAAAGATTCCTGCTGCTAAATCGAAGGAAAAGAAACCTGTATCGTCCATACTCGAAAGTCTCCGCCCCAGAACGACTTGATCTTATTTTCCTAGTCTGTGAATATTGTATTTTTTCTTTCTAATTTTGTTAAAATATAGATTTTTCTCTATTCTTTTTTGCTCGTGATAAACTTTGTTGGATATCTGTCGTATAATATGAATTTCAAATTTGGTCATCTTAATGTCAGATCGTTATCCACTGGGTTCCAGGAATTAATAGATTTAATATTGACGGAAAAATTTCATTTGATCGCAATATCTGAAACATGGCTGAAAAGTGATATTTCGTCTGATGTATATGGAATACCAGGTTATAGGCTAATCAGAAGAGACAGAGTTGGTAGCACAAGGGGAGGGGGAGTATGCTGGTATATAAAAAATAATGTTACTTATAAAATTCTGGAAGTTGAAGAAGTAGATCAAAATGTCCTTGAACAACTTTGGATATCAACGAGAATACGAGGTAAGAGTTATGCATTTGGAGTCTTATATAAATCACCTTCAGAAAATGTGGTTGAAGCGTTAAATGCTCTGGAAAATACGGTTTCTACCCTGTTACCACAAACTGATGAATTCATTTTTGTTGGCGATCTGAATATCAATCAATTTAATACAACTAACTCAAATGTTATGAAATTTTCTGAGTTTCTGGAGTCCTATAGTCTAACCCAGATCGTCACGGAAGCTACGAGAGTAACACCTTATAGTGAAACCCTCATAGATGTGGTAGTTGTCAGTGATTCTGTGACCATAAATGAGCCTTTATTATATGACGTGCGTGATATTTCAGATCATCGTTTGATAACTTGTGAGTTATCATGCTCAGCTGAACAGGGTGAGCAATCCGTGTTCACTTATAGAGATTTTAATTACTTCAATCATGATCTTTTTTTGAATGATCTTGAAAACATTAATTGGGATGGAATTTATCACTATGAAGATATAAATGATAATTTATCATTTCTGAACAATAATATATTGGCAATTTTCAATGAACATGCCCCAATAAAGACTGTCAGAATCTCTAAACCAAGAGCTCCATGGATCACTGATATTGTAAAGATAATGATAAAAAATAAAAAAAAAGCCTTGACAAAATTCAAATCAACACGTGATCCCGTAGACTGGGAAGCTTTTAAAACGCTACGCAATTTTACAAATTCAGCAGTAAAACGCGAAAAAAAAGCATATATTGAGTTCATTCACCGAACAAAAAAAAGTAAAGAGCTCTGGCAAACTCTTAATAACATGAAAGTTACTAAAGAAAAAGCATCTGCTTGCATACCGAATGAACTCTCAAATCCGGATACTCTAAATGATTACTTTGTCTCAGTCTGTCAATATGAAGAGCCGTGTGAGGAACTGCTCACATATTATAATAATAACAACTACAAGGAAGGTCAAATTTTCTCATTCAGTCCAGTATCTGAGAATGAAGTATATAAAGTTCTTCGATCTATCAAATCAAATGCATATGGTGTTGATTTCATATCTACCAAAATGCTTTTATACTGCATGCCGCATTTGAATCCGGTCCTAACATTTATTATAAATAAATGTTTGATAGATGGTATTTTCCCAGATATTTGGAAAGTGGCTTCTGTGAAACCCCTAAACAAAATTCCAAATCCAACTTGTTTAAATGAGATTCGCCCAATTAGTATTCTACCGGTCATGTCAAAATTAATGGAAAAGCTAATGCATGCTCAAATTGTTGATTATCTTAATGCTAATGAAATTATTCCACCAAATCAATCCGGTTTCAGGGCGGGACATAGCACAACAAGTGCAGTTATGAAAATAAGTAATGAAATAATTGGAAGTGTTGATTGTGGTGAAGTGTCTGCACTTGTGATGCTCGACTACTCGAAAGCATTCGATAAGATCAGTTACAAATTAATGTTAGCCAAATTGAAATTTTATGGATTTTCATATAAATCGCACCATCTCATGTCCTCCTATTTCAATGACAGAAAACAGAGAGTATCTCTGAATGGGAATTGCTCGGAATTACGCACGCTTGAAGCCGGGGTACCTCAGGGTTCCATTCTAGGACCACTGCTTTTCATATTGTACACATCTGATTTTCAAAAGGCTCTGCATTCCTGTAAGTCACACTTTTATGCTGACGACACACAACTCTATATGAATTTCAGTACAGAAAATATTCAACAGTCAATTGGAAAAATCAATAGTGACATTGAGAGTCTTATTTCAATTTCTTCAAAACATTGTTTGAGAGTTAATGCCACCAAATCTTGTGTTATAGTTTTTGGAAATGAAAAAAATATTCGAAGGGTAGAAGAAAGTTCTTCAGTTTTGGTGCAGGGTCAACATTTAGAATTTCAAAAAAGCGTTAAGAACTTGGGAATCATTTTGGATCAAAAATTCTGTTTCAGTTCGCATATCAATGCCATCATGAAGAAAACCTATTGCTCCCTAAGAAGGCTATACATGAGTCGTGATATTCTGAATAGAGAACTTAGAACTCTTCTCTGTGAATCCTTGGTTCTGTCATTTTTCAATTACGGTGACACGATCTATGGTTCCTGCCTTAATAAAATTCATAGTGATAAAGTCCAAAAAGTTCAAAATCGCTGTATTAGGTACATCTTTAATTTGAATAGAAGAGATCACGTATCTGCAAAAATTAAATCATTGAATTGGTTGAGAATGGACGTAAGAAGAAAACACCATTTTGCATGTCTGATCCATAAAATAATGCTAACCAGTAGTGATACAACCAGAATTCTGGCCCATTTCAAGGTCACATCTAGCGATTGGAGTTGGAAGATGACATCGGTACATGTGGCGGTACATGGGAACGTGTCATGTTCTGGGTACGGCGATTGGAGTTGGAATATGACATCGGTACATGTGACGGTACATGGGTACGTGTCATGTTCTCTCCTGCAGCAGGCAAAACTTTTTTATTTGAAGAGATATCGAAAAATTTCATTTGGAAAAAATGATCAGCGTCGAAAAATAACAAAGACCTATTGTTGGAGAAAAATTAAAAAAAATCACTTTAGATTCTATGGGTGTTTATTGTGTAACATGTCGGTTTTTTTCGGACACTCTGTAGACCATACCGTTGCTCGTAATCGAAAAACAAAAAAACTGTCGTGTATGTCTCAAAATATTCTACACTTATTAGTCGAAACATTTTTTTCTAAACCGATCGGAAAATGGAAAAATCGGGAAATTTCTGAAATTCATGTTTGGAGTTTTTTTTTGTGAATATCTCGGAAACGGATGAGAAAATCAAAAATCACCAAGAGTAAAAAAATGATCACCCTAGTGTATACTATGGAAAACTTCAAAACATTTAGTGTCAAAAATAAATTGCCGAAACCCGGAGTCGAACCGAGGGTCTTTAGATTTTCAGTCTAACGCTCTTGCCACTGAGCTATTTCGGCTATGTAAATGAAACACAGATGATATGAATAGAATTTAATTTTCAAAATCAGTCATAATGAAAGAGTAATATTTGTAAACTTGCACATATTTTCGAAAATTCGCCACATTGAAGGAGAACTGCATTATTTCGTTGCTCATCGTAGTCGTACACACTGCAACTTCTGCTAGCCTGTTCCATGAGAGAGAGAGAGGGTGGGGGACGACTCAGCCAAATCTTGCAGCATATATCGTATTTCGATGTGATTGATTCAAAATTGGAGCGATCGTTCGAGATGTTTCGGCAATACGTCTCTGGAAACGAAATCGATCGATCGGAAAATTCTCCCAAAATTTGCTTCTTGATTGTCTGTAGGCAAATTGCCACACATACAAGTAGTGCACTTGATTAATATCCTCGTTGAATGTCACTTTCTTCATGTTGAACTTTGAACTTCAATAGATATTTGAGTAGAAATTTGAAAATTTGCATCAACGATACACTTGTAATAAAGTATAGTAGTCCTGCAATTGTTTTTATATCAGATTCGAGACACAGCTTGGCAGGTTCGATTTTCTTCCAATCAGGTAAGTCTCCAAAACTGCGGTCTTCAAAAACAAGTCTCAGCTTGTAAGAATTGGAATCGGCAGGTATTTCGGCACTCAAAACATGCAGATGACCTTCATTCAGAGCAGTCGGAATCATTGGCATCCAATTTGAAGGCCACGTTTCGTTTCTATAGCCGCTAGCATTTTCAAAGGTAACAAACACTTTGGTCACTTTATCCGGCGGATTGATGTACAGAATATTGGAAAAAATGGCAGACAAGATTATATAACTTGATCTTAACACGGCCATTGCAGACAATCAACTGATCTCCCAATCGACTCACTCATACATTTATAAAACACAAAGACATGAAAACATTTTATTTTTCAGAAATAGGTACAGGTGTTATTCTACGTGTAGGTTTTACATTGAATTTAAATCTATTTAAATTGCAAAATACGTTTTTCCATGTAGGTGACGACGATGACGATCTCAGGTGCTCAGATGAATTTTCAGGATAGGCTACCATACCATTTGCTGCACTACCCACGTCCATATTGCGAAACAGTGAATCAGACTACAACGCGTCTTTTTACCTCTATGATTGATGCACAGCGGTTTCTCAAAGGTAAAAACAGGTGGCTGATTGGGCGTTGTCGTCGTAGCGTTCTCAGTATGAAATTTTTCCAAATTAACAATGTGTGGTGGTTTTGATGCGTATTCGGCAAAGTAATTTTGGAGAATGTCGAATTTTTGATGGCCCTTTACATAAATAACATCGAAATCCGTTAAAGTTTGCCAAATACTGTACAAATCAGAGTATTCGACGAAACCATCGGAATATCGCAAGCCGTGCACGTTCTGTTCGACATATCTCACTTGACGTTTCTCTGCAGCAGAAAGTGAACTATACGGCTTCGGAGGTTTCATCAAAAAATAATTCGTCTGCGTCCCATTGGTTATGGCAATTTCTTTGGGGTAAAACACACCACTCAAATCAAAACCTTGAATGTCTACTGCTACAAGCTTCATCTTCGGCGTCTCTCATACAACTGATCGTAACCCGCTCAGCTTCAAGATAAATGTCTAACTATCTCACTCAAAGGTAAATTTTCTATAACACAATCGTGAATTATGATGCAATAGGCACGTGTGTTGGCAGGAAATCCATTTTTAGCTTCAATATCGAGCTTCACATCCACCGTACTCGATTTCACAAATTCAGCTCTTTTCGAAACGTCTACCACGAAAATAGCTCGATTTTTGAATGTTACATAATCGAGTAGTGGCTGCTTTTTGGGGGAGTTCATGTAGCTGGAATAGAATTCGGTGTATGTGCGATGCGCCTCAACGAAATCGCTTTTTTCAAAATCCAATCTCATTCGCTCGTGCGGGTAGATGTCACTGTTCAATGTCAATCTGATGTCCATTATATCAATATTATCAAAATATGTGGGATCTTTGTGCAAGTTGTCCACACGGCCTGTTTGGAATACTGTGATGATATATCGAGGACTCTCCATGGCAGAAGCAGTTTTGACAGCCCAAATTTCTTTCGTTGATCCCTCTGTCAATGCTGGTAGTTCGTGAAGTTCCCATTTTCGAAAGGGTATCATTATAGGTGTATCAGCTTTGATGGATTGCAATAGGTTCAAACGAATTTCATCATTAGGGAAAATGTGCTTCACTTTCAATTCGATACCTTCGATTTGCAATTTGGCAGTAGTCTTTCCAGGTGCATTGACAGCATCTTTGACGAATATGCTGTTGTTATCGTTGCGTGCACGAACCAAACGTAGAGACTGTTTACCGCATGTAGCAAAAGTATAGTCATTGAAAATGCCCAAAAGGTGTCTGAGGGGAATGTGAAAGGTGAAAAATCCATCAGCATCATTTCGTAGAGATCCATTGGGATAATTCCATCCAGATGTACACATGTGGCTGGTATCGTCTGCACTATAACACAAGTATCCTCTGAGTGTACTCACTATTCCAGGATTACGAACTGTATCCAATTCTTTACCATTGAGTTCGTATGAGATAGAGTCGAAAAAGAAAGCTGGTGCATTATTAACAAAATTAACAGTTCCATCTCCAGCAGTTTTTTTCATTGTTCCTCTGATACTTATTACAGCATCGTACATGAGTAACCATGTTTCACTTTGTTGAATGGAAATTTCAACAATATCATTATTCTCGAAGGATTTCACATATGGGTAATGAGTTCTAGTTTCCAAACGTTGGATGGATTCGTCGAATTGAGGTCGGCGGTAGATGTCGAACACGTGTCGAGACAACATTGTAACCCAATGATTGTAGAAAGCGACGATTTGTGGCGGAAAGTTTGGAAGTGACCGACCTGTTGGAGGACTTCTTCACTACTGATGGTGTGGATGTGTTGTGATTGAATATATCATCAAAAACTAAACCCATTACAGTTTCTTCAGAACCAATCTTATGACATTAAGTTCACCTCTGAAATTCACCGGAGCGAAATCTTGATCGAGAATATGTACTGTAATATTGTTTATTTCACCTTTGCTCGTCACAGGTAGATAGATCAAATTTAGTGGAACTTCGTCGATGGCAAAACCGGGGTCGTCTCTGGGTGCAAATTCGTAGATGGTATGTGAAGGTCGTCCGTTGAAATATGCACCCGAAGTTATATTACAATCCAGGTGAATTGTTCGAACTTTGACAATTTTCACAGGTAGATCAGACTTGTGAACTTGACCAGGTGGCAGTAATCTCTGTGAGAATCCCAGTAATTTTCCAATGCAGTCCGCAGGTCGAAAATCAATGGCGTGTACTTTGCTGTAGATTTCACACTCTAGAGTATTGAGATTGGCTTTCAGAGAAAATACTTTATCACTTATATCGTCGTCCTCCTTCTCTCCACTTTCAGCGTCGTCGTCGTTTTTCCTTCTCTTTTTTACTTCCTTGGGCTTTTCCACGAATTTCGTGAGGAATTTGGCAATGTTAGTGATTTCGTAGGAACCAATGGGAATACTGATGATTTCTCTCTTGGTCGTATCAGCGTTCTTGAAATAGTAAAACTTTCTATTACCCTCCTCTATGTTTGGGATGCTGTTGTACGAGTGAAAACCAATCAAAGCCAAACCGTATTCGGCGTCAGGGTCCAAGGAAATCGGGTTGGTGAAGTCACTGCTAGCCGTGGAAGTATGACTTGTCAGCGTGACAATCAGAGACATGACTGAACCTCAATCAGTGCTACACACTAGTTTTATAGAGGAATTCCAAGCACAAATGCCCACAATTTGTCTCATTGAAATTTTGATAGCGATCATTGTTGTATGAAATTTTGACATTGCCCAGATATTTCACCAATTCCACAGGTGGTTTCAAACGACCGAAACTGTCGAAATATTCCACCTTATTGCCATGTTTGCAGTAAGCTACCCAATGAGTTCCTTTGTTCTTTTGCAAATCCAAATTAACGATGGCACATTCTTTGGCTGCTGGTGTGGAGTGTGCGAGTTGATCACGCATGAAGACTCCCTTGAAATGAGGAATTTTCAATTGCTTCGCATATCGTCTCAACTCCACATCGAAAAGGGCTCTATTGGGCAGCTTCAACGGGAGTTTTTTTGTTTTCGAAGGAAAATTCCATAGCCACGACGACTTTTCCTCAAAAATAATCCTGTACCCTGTTTTCCGATCTCTTCCATTGCTTTGTTGTGTCGATGATCTTCTTCAAGTTTTTTCTTTGCGTTCTTTGCATCAATCACAGTCTTGGCAACTCCTGCAGCGCCACCAGCCAAACCACCTAGGGCACTAAGGGCAGCAAATATTGGTATCAAAGGTAGAATACCACCACTTTTTCCTTCGATTGGTATTATTCGAGGTACTCGAATTTTTTTGCGACCTCCTTCTTGTTTAACCAAACGTCTAGCAACACGTAGAGCAGCCAGCGATGACTTGTGGATATCACCCGAATTGAGAGATTTGAGAGATTTTTTAATTTTCTGAACGATGGCCCTTTTGAATGATGTCTTTTTTACACCCATGCCGAGTTTGCGTTTGGTCTTCATGGCAGTAGTTACGAACCAAGAGGCTGCTTTCTCTCCCAAACTAGCGTCTTTCGAATTGAATCGCTCCCAAGCACTGTTCTCCAACTCCAAATCAGCCTTATGACGATCTTCCAAGGACTTGTTTTGAGAGTAGGCTATGTCGTGGAGGCGGCAGGCAGAATCTAGACCATTTATGCCTTTTTGACCAAGAGCTAACCTCTTCTGCAGTTGTGTTCCAGGTCCGCAGTATTGATATCCAGGCAAGTGTAATTCAATGGGAAGTTTATTGATTAGAGTGTTCACAATACCACTACCTTGCCGTTCGAAGGTTAGCATTATACTAACAAATATGCTCAGAGTAACTGTGTATAAAGGGATTCAGTCCCAGAGGACGCTTGAATCTGAAAGCATTAGTCGCGTTTAACGAAGCGTTAGTTGCATTAAACGAAGCGCCAGTCGCATTTAACGAAGCGTCAGTCGCATTTGACGGTGCGTTTAACGAAGCGTTAGTTGCATTTAACGAAGCGTTAGTCGGAGTTAACGAAGCGTTAGTCGCATTCAACGAACCGTTAGTCGCATTAAACGGAGCGTTAGATGCTTTTTCCACAGTTTAATGTGAGCCGTCATGAAGGTTACCCAGCAAAAATGTGCACTACCTATTGAAAACTTGGATTTTGTGAAAGTGTCGAAAAATAGCAAACATGGCGTACTATTACCCGATTCTTTCCGAGCAATATTTTGCGGTCCGAGTGGGTGTGGTAAAACCAATGCCATGTTGAGTTTGTTATTCAACCCAAATGGCGCTAAATTCAAAAATGTCTACGTCTACTCGAAATCATTGTTTCAACCGAAATATCAACTGCTGCAAGAGGTCATGAAGAAAATCAAAGGTATGGGTTACTTCCCCTTCAAAGACAATGATGAAATAATCGACCCGGCTGAAGCTCGAGAACATTCCATATTCATTTTCGACGATGTGGCTTGCGATAAACAAAATAAAATTCGAGAATATTATGCAATGTGCCGACACAAGTCAATAGATGCCGCATACCTTTGCCAGACCTATTCAAAAATACCAAAACAATTGATTAGAGACAACTGTAATGTAATTGTATTATTCAAGCAGGATGACATGAATTTGAAACATGTCTTTGATGAACATGTCTCACCTGATTTCACCTACGACGAATTCAAGACAATTTGCTCGAAATGTTGGAACGAGAAATTTGGCACTTTGGTCATTGTCAAGGATTTCGACAGGAACAATGGCAGATATCGCATGGGATTCGACAAATTTATAATAGTGTGATGCTGGAGTAATTCCTCAGTAGGCATCATGTCATCGACAAGTATAGATGATCAAATTACTGATGCTGAACGTAAATCAAAAATAAATCAGTTAGCGAAAGGAGTGCGAAGGAAATACTTGGCACTGAAATTGGGCAAGTCTGAAGAAGATGAAGCTATTCAAAAATTATTCAAACCCATAACTGAACCGCTGAAACAAATTGCTGCATACTCGGCACCCAAACGAAAATTGAAACCGCCCCCACTGAGACCATTCAAATCGAAATATGTCAAACAATTGATAAAAACAGAACCTGAAAAAGTGGACGAAACGCAGCAGCATTTAGAACCCACCAAATTTCTACAGCTGGAAGAGGTTGCTGCTGCGGATGCTGAAGAAGAAGAGATGAAGATGAGGTCTTCGATAGTTTGGAATCGAATCAAAAAATTCCAGAGGATGTACTGAATGATTATCTGGAACAATATCCAACAATGTCGCGGGAATATATCATGGAATATTTGGGTAAAAGTGAGCAGATTGATATGGTTTACGGTCCTATATACGACTTTGTTTCTTCGAAATGGTTCCTGGGGGGAAAGGAAATTGATTTTCGCGAAGGAAAAATCATAACAGAAGGATATAATTTCAAAGAAACACCAGGTCTGTATCAATTGCTATTTTATGATTACCCCAAAAAATATGAGAAGGAAGATTTGGAAAATTATAAAAGGATTTTGGAGTTGACAACACCTCATCTGAATAGTCTTGGACGTATGAAGGGTACTATCAAAAATAAATACAAGCATATCATCAGACCTCTCTTCCGACACCACACCACTGGTAGTGGCATTCCAATCGATAGTTTGACATTCAACGAAAAACCAGTTGAATATGTGTATTGGGATGATGTCAATGAGCTGGTCGACAGGTTGAGACTTCTCACTGCATCTGAATCGGCAGGTAATACATCTGTACATAATGAGATCGTGGCAATTATTGAGGAATTGAAGGAGGCCGGTGTCATCCAATAAATTCAAATGTTTCGACTCTACTGCATCAGTCTCATTATGAGTATCAACAAGTTCGGTTACTCTGCCAAATCGGCATCTGATGAAGAGCCGCAAGGATCTTGTGAGTGCTCAGGTATAGTCTTAAATTATACTCACGATGGAAATATTGATGCAGATTTTTTGAAAATAAGTAATGTCAAGATGCCAACAGATGGTGAAGATGTGGCCAATAAGAATTATGTGGATAGCACCTTGAATAACTTGCTTGAACAAATTAGACGAGAAGCTTCGGAAAGGGGGAAACTTGCTTCACTTTGTGCACAGCAAAAACAAGATATAGTAAATGCTATGAATTTGAGAAGTAAAAATATTCGAGAAGCCATGTTACTTATCGATAAACGAATCGCAAATACCGATGAACAACTTGCTGATTTCAAGATGAAAACTACATCTCAAATGGATAATCTACACAACGATTCGGTTGCAAATATGAAAAATATTCAAACTGCCATGGTACAACATACAAATGACATCGAAAAATTAACTGATGAACAAACCACCTTCAGTACTTATGTAAAAACTATTGTAGAACAACACAATAAAGGTTATACTCAGATTGAGGAAGTATTGACTAAACATGAAAAGGATATCATCTCAATGAAAAAGGATACAACTTTATTGGCTGATGATACACATTCGAAACTTACGGCTGTCATACTTCAACATAACGCTGATATTACCAAAATAAATTCAGTTATACTTGAGGTAAAAGCTACCATCGATGCCTTGGTCGAATCACAAAAAGACCGTTTGATCACGCCGAAGCCAAAATAAAGTCACAGTATAGTATGTGCCATCGGAATGGAAGGACATTCAAAGGAGAAAATTCAGCTGGTAAATGAACTTCATAGGGCAGTTCGCAAGACCTTTCCACGCCGTCGCACCATAATTAAGGGTTTGGATGATTTGTGGCAAATGGACCTTGCTGATCTTCAAAATTACGCCAAAGTCAATCGAAACTACAAGTACATTTTGGTTGTCATCGATACCTTTTCCAAATACCTATGGGCTGAGCCGATCAAAAGTAAAAATGCTGCAGACGTCACCAATGCAATGACCGAAATTTTGAAAAGGAGTGGGGGACGATGTCCCAAAAATCTACAGTCAGATTTGGGCAGAGAGTTCTACAATTCAACGTTTCAAAATTTAATGAAGAAACACCAAATCAATCATTATAGTACGTATACTGTGAAAAAAGCAGCTATTGCCGAACGTGTGATTCGAACTTTGAAAGAGAAACTCTTCAAACATTTCAGTTTAAATGGCTCCTACAAATGGCTGGATATTCTACCTCAACTCGTTCAGAATTACAACAATCGCAAACATCGCACCATCAACATGAAACCCTCGGATGTTACGAAAGCCAATGAAAAGCATGTTCTCAATACTGCCTATAATTTTATCAAAATTGCTACTGGACGAAAAAAATTCCAAGTCGGTGATATGGTTCGCATTTCCAAGGCCAAACATATTTTCGAGAAAGGTTATATGCCCAATTGGACATGTGAGATCTTTCGCGTAGCAAAAGTCAAAATTACCAACCCCATTACCTACTTGTTGGAAGATCTGGAGGGGCGTCCAATCAGTGGTGCTTTTTACGAAGAGGAATTACAAAAATCGAAAAATCCCGATGTTTATTTGGTGGAAAAAGTCCTTAGGAAGAAGGGAAATAAGGTCTATGTGAAATGGTTGGGTTTGGACAAATCACATAACAGTTGGATTGATGCGTCAAATCGTTTGTAAATGAAAAACAAGCACAAATATTCAGTTACATGAGGGCCTTTCAAACCAATCAATAGCCGGATGTGCACTCGATGGTATAAATTCATTTTGATTTGATGAATTTTGATCAGTTTCTAGCAATCATGCCTGAAGAGCGTAGTGAGTCACCAACTTCTGATTACGGTTCCTCCGACCACTTTGACTACGATGGCGAATTGGAACGTGTCTGCCAAATTTACCAAGAAGCCATCAAATGTGAACGTTTCTACATACTCAATTCAGTGTTCAACTTTGGTGCAAATTTATTCAACTTGCATTGTGGCCTTAGTCCTGCACGAGGTTTCGAACCAGCTGTCAAGATGGTGTATTCGCTGAACTCTGATTGCCAGATGTCCTTCAATACCTACGAATGGGGCGTATTCATCAGTTTGCTGAGCAGATTATCGCCTGCTGCGACCATGATCCTAGATTGCGGTGACTCCATCCATATTACTTGGAAGTGCAGTGAAGATATGAAGTTATGTGTTATATCCAAAGACATTGAAATGTTTCATCTGTTGGAGAGCGATGTGTATGAAATTTTGCAATTAGACTGTCTAATTACCAAAAAATTCAGCATGTTGTCAAAAATGAAATTTTCCGAATATTACCATAATTTTTTGCAAACAGCTGCCAAAATTTCTCAACAGGCTGATTCAGCAACAGACATTATATATGCTCTATGTGATTTATGTAATAGTTGTGAAAGCTATTGTATGCGAGAATGCATGTATTTCATTAGAGATAAAGTATTGATTGATTTAGATAGAAAGAAATTTCAATAAATATTAAACATATCTTCGTTAGAGTTTCATTTCAGTTGTGGCAATGGAGGTGGAAGCAAGAATGTTTGTGATACCTGATTTCAACACCTATGTGGATAGACTCGAAACTTTTCGTAATTGGAAGTCTGAATTTCCAAAAGATAAACTTGCTGATGCCGGATTCATTTATACTGGCAGAGATGATGTAGTTGTGTGTCCAAAGTGTCAAATTGAAGGATTTAGATGGACTGCTGGAGATGACCCTCTGATGGATCATTTCAGGTGGCAACCTGATTGTCAATTTTTTGATGATGAAGGAGATTATGTGAGACGGAAAAGACGTCCTGTATATAAAGATAAAGTTAATTTTGAGGCTCGATTGAAGACGTTCGATGACTGGCCTGTATGTATTCAACAAAAACCACATGACCTAGCTGAGGCAGGATTCTTTTATACCGGCAGAAGTGATCGAGTCAAGTGCTTCTACTGCGGACTCGAGGTGAAAGAGTGGATGCCTGAAGATGAAATTTGGGCTCAACATCAAATCTACCATGATAAATGCGAATTTTGGAAACTCAAAAATCCCAATTTTGAATTTAAAAACATCCAATCTCCATCAGATAAAGATCAGCGTTATACTTGTAAAATTTGTTTAGAAAATGAAATGAAAGTTGTGTTTATGCCTTGTAAACACTTAGCTTGTTGTGTAGATTGTTCTATTGAATGTGAAAGTTGTCCGATTTGTAGAACACCTATAGCTTCATTTTTGAGAATTTTTGTAACTTAAAAATAAAACAGCATCCACATTTTGGTATTTTATTTCATAAATCACGCATCTGAGTAATCAATATACATAACTGGGTAATCAATATACATAACTGAGTAATCAATCAGTATGAACAAATTATATCAACGTGTACAATAAGAAGATAGTATGAACAAATTACATCAAAGTGAACAATAAAAAATAGTATGATTTTTCCATCTGTACCTTGATAAAGTACCAAATTTTCAATATATATTTCATTCAAATTAAATCAACGTGTACAATAAAAAATGAAGAATTTTTCCATCTGTACCTTGTATAAGCTACAAATTTGAATTTCAAGAAATTTGACCAATGAGAATCGGTAAAATGGTAATTTCTCCTTATTTGTTTTTTCAATTCTCTAATACAATTAACATTTAGTTTCTCTTTAAATTCTTTCGGTATAATGAAAGAACAAGTATTCGGCATGTCTTTGCAATACCAAATTTCAATACCAAGTTTTTCCACTGCAACAGTCCTACAAATTTCATTTAAGGTCAATTCTTGTAGAGTTGGGATGGTGTTAGACCTTTTCAGAGTAACACACCTATCGACCATATTAAAACTAGAACAAAAAAATCGTCTCATCAATAAAAAAATCCAAATGAAAACCTCATTTCAAGCTATAGTGCCCCCAGGGTAAAGTGTCAAATGATTTGGAGATTAATTTTCGTTTGTCGTCATGTGGACTCAGGGCCTTTTTCATCTGCTTGATGCTGAAAACGTTGTGGGCGTATGAGCGAATAGTACACTGTTCACGTATCTTTTCTTTGAAATTCTTGAGACAATCGATATAATCTTCGAAATTGATTTTATTTTTGACTACATTATATCGAACTCCCTTTGATTTTTTGGTAACTTTTCCGCCTTGCACCTTATAGGCGTACATTTTGGAACGTAGCCCTACAAAATCTGTGATAATTTCACCATTTGCCTCATCTTTCATTAAGCCAGGAATTTTTTTATTCACAAGTGGAATTTGAAACTTATTATCGGGTGAATAATCTGAAGTATCAAATTTTGATAGGTGTTTTTTAACGAGTTCCGAATATAAATCTTCACACGTTATTTCGTATATGAAGCTGTCCGTGTCTGAATACATTAATTTGCAATTTTCTTTACCCAAAGTGGGTATCATAAAGTCGTAATGGAAATCGAACATGCATGTTTTTGAAATGTCTAATATTGCCATTCCAATGTACAAAGGTTTATTGAATATGAGTTCAGCCTTTCTCAATTCAATAGCTATCAAGTCTGTATCGAAAATAGTTCGACTCTGAAATCGGGGGCTAGAAATTAAATTCTTAGCACCATAACGACCGTTCCACGAATTTACAAGTTTGACCACCCGGTGTAACCGGATGTTCTCCATTGTTTTTCCGAAAACGGCATTATTCATTAGTTTATATAAATTTTTTTCGAAAGAACTGGTGGCTACAGCCCTTAGACGAGTATTCATTTCGATATAGGGACGCAGCCACGCAGATTGTTTAAATTTCAGAACCCGATGAATTTTCGTCAGAATCAAACCGTTATTCAGTGCCTGTTTCAAGTTACGATAGTGCAAAATATATTTGTCTTTATTATACAGGGTGCCCATTAATTTTTTCTGTTTGGAATTTGGTGGTGCTCGATGCTCTGGACAAAATGGAAAATCTTTATGTAAATCATGTAATCTCTCAGGATACTCCAAATCGACTTCCAATATGTAGCCTTCCGAAGCATTGTTGGGGATTTGAGTAACATCCTTATCAAAATTTTCAACCCACTGAAAATTGTCGTACGGTAAAAATTCCGACATTGCCCAACCATATAAATTATTAACGTCTAAATATGAAATATATTTCGAAGGTTTTTCAGCATCGTATGCTTCCATATATTTATTATTTGCTCTTGAATATCTATTCGAACAAACCGATATTCCACCCCTTATCCCTTTTTCTATGAACATAATCATGTCAATGTCCTTTAAAATTCGTAATTTACATTTTGTATACTTCAACATAGCATCCCACGTGTACCCCGGCATAGTATAATACCACGCGGGATCCAACCCATAAGTCGTTATGCTTTTTTCCCGAAAATTCTCAAAAACATCCGCCAATAATAAAATATCTGTTTTCAAATATAGGTCGGCATACGCCCCTAAATTTGTAATTTGGAATGACTTCCAAACATTTTGTGCGTGAGCATATTTCTCTTCTGTTATGTGTTCATCGTTTAATTTATTATAGAATACTTCTCGTGGTGGTAACTCAGAGTCGTTCAATTTTTCCATGCTATCTATATAATCATATGGAAATACCCCCTTCTTGGTGAGAAGAGCGAATTTCTCAGCATCTAAATGGATAAATTCTTTTTTCAAAATTTTCAGATTATTTTGATTCAATGTTTTGATAGTACCCTTCATACGTCCAAGACTATTCAGATGAGGTGTTGTCAACTCCAAAATCCTTTTATAATTTTCCAAATCTTCCTTCTCATATTTTTTGGGGTAATCATAAAATAGCAATTGATACAGACCTGGTGTTTCTTTGAAATTATATCCTTCTGTTATGATTTTTCCTTCGCGAAAATCAATTTCCTTTCCCCCCAGGAACCATTTCGAAGAAACAAAGTCGTATATAGGACCGTAAACCATATCAATCTGCTCACTTTTACCCAAATATTCCATGATATATTCCCGCGACATTGTTGGATATTGTTCCAGATAATCATTCAGTACATCCTCTGGAATTTTTTGATTCGATTCCAAACTATCGAAGACCTCATCTTCATCTTCTTCTTCTTAGCATCCGCAGCAGCAACCTCTTCCAGCTGTAGAAATTTGGTGGGTTCTAAATGCTGCTGCGTTTCGTCCACTTTTTCAGGTTCTGTTTTTATCAATTGTTTGACATATTTCGATTTGAATGGTCTCAGTGGGGGCGGTTTCAATTTTCGTTTGGGTGCCGAGTATGCAGCAATTTGTTTCAGCGGTTCAGTTATGGGTTTGAATAATTTTTGAATAGCTTCATCTTCTTCAGACTTGCCCAATTTCAGTGCCAAGTATTTCCTTCGCACTCCTTTCGCTAACTGATTTATTTTTGATTTACGTTCAGCATCAGTAATTTGATCATCTATACTTGTCGATGACATGATGCCTACTGAGGAATTACTCCAGCATCACACTATTATAAATTTGTCGAATCCCATGCGATATCTGCCATTGTTCCTGTCGAAATCCTTGACAATGACCAAAGTGCCAAATTTCTCGTTCCAACATTTCGAGCAAATTGTCTTGAATTCGTCGTAGGTGAAATCAGGTGAGACATGTTCATCAAAGACATGTTTCAAATTCATGTCATCCTGCTTGAATAATACAATTACATTACAGTTGTCTCTAATCAATTGTTTTGGTATTTTTGAATAGGTCTGGCAAAGGTATGCGGCATCTATTGACTTGTGTCGGCACATTGCATAATATTCTCGAATTTTATTTTGTTTATCGCAAGCCACATCGTCGAAAATGAATATGGAATGTTCTCGAGCTTCAGCCGGGTCGATTATTTCATCATTGTCTTTGAAGGGGAAGTAACCCATACCTTTGATTTTCTTCATGACCTCTTGCAGCAGTTGATATTTCGGTTGAAACAATGATTTCGAGTAGACGTAGACATTTTTGAATTTAGCGCCATTTGGGTTGAATAACAAACTCAACATGGCATTGGTTTTACCACACCCACTCGGACCGCAAAATATTGCTCGGAAAGAATCGGGTAATAGTACGCCATGTTTGCTATTTTTCGACACTTTCACAAAATCCAAGTTTTCAATAGGTAGTGCACATTTTTGCTGGGTAACCTTCATGACGGCTCACATTAAACTGTGGAAAAAGCATCTAACGCTCCGTTTAATGCGACTAACGGTTCGTTGAATGCGACTAACGCTTCGTTAACTCCGACTAACGCTTCGTTAAATGCAACTAACGCTTCGTTAAACGCACCGTCAAATGCGACTGACGCTTCGTTAAATGCGACTGGCGCTTCGTTTAATGCAACTAACGCTTCGTTAAACGCGACTAATGCTTTCAGATTCAAGCGTCCTCTGGGACTGAATCCCTTTATACACAGTTACTCTGAGCATATTTGTTAGTATAATGCTAACCTTCGAACGGCAAGGTAGTGGTATTGTGAACACTCTAATCAATAAACTTCCCATTGAATTACACTTGCCTGGATATCAATACTGCGGACCTGGAACACAACTGCAGAAGAGGTTAGCTCTTGGTCAAAAAGGCATAAATGGTCTAGATTCTGCCTGCCGCCTCCACGACATAGCCTACTCTCAAAACAAGTCCTTGGAAGATCGTCATAAGGCTGATTTGGAGTTGGAGAACAGTGCTTGGGAGCGATTCAATTCGAAAGACGCTAGTTTGGGAGAGAAAGCAGCCTCTTGGTTCGTAACTACTGCCATGAAGACCAAACGCAAACTCGGTATGGGTGTAAAAAAGACATCATTCAAAAGGGCCATCGTTCAGAAAATTTTGAAAAAATCTCTCAAATCTCTCAATTCGGGTGATATCCACAAGTCATCGCTGGCTGCTCTACGTGTTGCTAGACGTTTGGTTAAACAAGAAGGAGGTCGCAAAAAAATTCGAGTACCTCGAATAATACCAATCGAAGGAAAAAGTGGTGGTATTCTACCTTTGATACCAATATTTGCTGCCCTTAGTGCCCTAGGTGGTTTGGCTGGTGGCGCTGCAGGAGTTGCCAAGACTGTGATTGATGCAAAGAACGCAAAGAAAAAACTTGAAGAAGATCATCGACACAACAAAGCAATGGAAGAGATCGGAAAACAGGGTACAGGATTATTTTTGAGGAAAAGTCGTCGTGGCTATGGAATTTTCCTTCGAAAACAAAAAAACTCCCGTTGAAGCTGCCCAATAGAGCCCTTTTCGATGTGGAGTTGAGACGATATGCGAAGCAATTGAAAATTCCTCATTTCAAGGGAGTCTTCATGCGTGATCAACTCGCACACTCCACACCAGCAGCCAAAGAATGTGCCATCGTTAATTTGGATTTGCAAAAGAACAAAGGAACTCATTGGGTAGCTTACTGCAAACATGGCAATAAGGTGGAATATTTCGACAGTTTCGGTCGTTTGAAACCACCTGTGGAATTGGTGAAATATCTGGGCAATGTCAAAATTTCATACAACAATGATCGCTATCAAAATTTCAATGAGACAAATTGTGGGCATTTGTGCTTGGAATTCCTCTATAAAACTAGTGTGTAGCACTGATTGAGGTTCAGTCATGTCTCTGATTGTCACGCTGACAAGTCATACTTCCACGGCTAGCAGTGACTTCACCAACCCGATTTCCTTGGACCCTGACGCCGAATACGGTTTGGCTTTGATTGGTTTTCACTCGTACAACAGCATCCCAAACATAGAGGAGGGTAATAGAAAGTTTTACTATTTCAAGAACGCTGATACGACCAAGAGAGAAATCATCAGTATTCCCATTGGTTCCTACGAAATCACTAACATTGCCAAATTCCTCACGAAATTCGTGGAAAAGCCCAAGGAAGTAAAAAAGAGAAGGAAAAACGACGACGACGCTGAAAGTGGAGAGAAGGAGGACGACGATATAAGTGATAAAGTATTTTCTCTGAAAGCCAATCTCAATACTCTAGAGTGTGAAATCTACAGCAAAGTACACGCCATTGATTTTCGACCTGCGGACTGCATTGGAAAATTACTGGGATTCTCACAGAGATTACTGCCACCTGGTCAAGTTCACAAGTCTGATCTACCTGTGAAAATTGTCAAAGTTCGAACAATTCACCTGGATTGTAATATAACTTCGGGTGCATATTTCAACGGACGACCTTCACATACCATCTACGAATTTGCACCCAGAGACGACCCCGGTTTTGCCATCGACGAAGTTCCACTAAATTTGATCTATCTACCTGTGACGAGCAAAGGTGAAATAAACAATATTACAGTACATATTCTCGATCAAGATTTCGCTCCGGTGAATTTCAGAGGTGAACTTAATGTCATAAGATTGGTTCTGAAGAAACTGTAATGGGTTTAGTTTTTGATGATATATTCAATCACAACACATCCACACCATCAGTAGTGAAGAAGTCCTCCAACAGGTCGGTCACTTCCAAACTTTCCGCCACAAATCGTCGCTTTCTACAATCATTGGGTTACAATGTTGTCTCGACACGTGTTCGACATCTACCGCCGACCTCAATTCGACGAATCCATCCAACGTTTGGAAACTAGAACTCATTACCCATATGTGAAATCCTTCGAGAATAATGATATTGTTGAAATTTCCATTCAACAAAGTGAAACATGGTTACTCATGTACGATGCTGTAATAAGTATCAGAGGAACAATGAAAAAAACTGCTGGAGATGGAACTGTTAATTTTGTTAATAATGCACCAGCTTTCTTTTTCGACTCTATCTCATACGAACTCAATGGTAAAGAATTGGATACAGTTCGTAATCCTGGAATAGTGAGTACACTCAGAGGATACTTGTGTTATAGTGCAGACGATACCAGCCACATGTGTACATCTGGATGGAATTATCCCAATGGATCTCTACGAAATGATGCTGATGGATTTTTCACCTTTCACATTCCCCTCAGACACCTTTTGGGCATTTTCAATGACTATACTTTTGCTACATGCGGTAAACAGTCTCTACGTTTGGTTCGTGCACGCAACGATAACAACAGCATATTCGTCAAAGATGCTGTCAATGCACCTGGAAAGACTACTGCCAAATTGCAAATCGAAGGTATCGAATTGAAAGTGAAGCACATTTTCCCTAATGATGAAATTCGTTTGAACCTATTGCAATCCATCAAAGCTGATACACCTATAATGATACCCTTTCGAAAATGGGAACTTCACGAACTACCAGCATTGACAGAGGGATCAACGAAAGAAATTTGGGCTGTCAAAACTGCTTCTGCCATGGAGAGTCCTCGATATATCATCACAGTATTCCAAACAGGCCGTGTGGACAACTTGCACAAAGATCCCACATATTTTGATAATATTGATATAATGGACATCAGATTGACATTGAACAGTGACATCTACCCGCACGAGCGAATGAGATTGGATTTTGAAAAAAGCGATTTCGTTGAGGCGCATCGCACATACACCGAATTCTATTCCAGCTACATGAACTCCCCCAAAAAGCAGCCACTACTCGATTATGTAACATTCAAAAATCGAGCTATTTTCGTGGTAGACGTTTCGAAAAGAGCTGAATTTGTGAAATCGAGTACGGTGGATGTGAAGCTCGATATTGAAGCTAAAAATGGATTTCCTGCCAACACACGTGCCTATTGCATCATAATTCACGATTGTGTTATAGAAAATTTACCTTTGAGTGAGATAGTTAGACATTTATCTTGAAGCTGAGCGGGTTACGATCAGTTGTATGAGAGACGCCGAAGATGAAGCTTGTAGCAGTAGACATTCAAGGTTTTGATTTGAGTGGTGTGTTTTACCCCAAAGAAATTGCCATAACCAATGGGACGCAGACGAATTATTTTTTGATGAAACCTCCGAAGCCGTATAGTTCACTTTCTGCTGCAGAGAAACGTCAAGTGAGATATGTCGAACAGAACGTGCACGGCTTGCGATATTCCGATGGTTTCGTCGAATACTCTGATTTGTACAGTATTTGGCAAACTTTAACGGATTTCGATGTTATTTATGTAAAGGGCCATCAAAAATTCGACATTCTCCAAAATTACTTTGCCGAATACGCATCAAAACCACCACACATTGTTAATTTGGAAAAATTTCATACTGAGAACGCTACGACGACAACGCCCAATCAGCCACCTGTTTTTACCTTTGAGAAACCGCTGTGCATCAATCATAGAGGTAAAAAGACGCGTTGTAGTCTGATTCACTGTTTCGCAATATGGACGTGGGTAGTGCAGCAAATGGTATGGTAGCCTATCCTGAAAATTCATCTCGAGCACCTGAGATCGTCATCGTCGTCACCTACATGGAAAAACGTATTTTGCAATTTAAATAGATTTAAATTCAATGTAAAACCTACACGTAGAATAACACCTGTACCTATTTCTGAAAAATAAAATGTTTTCATGTCTTTGTGTTTTATAAATGTATGAGTGAGTCGATTGGGAGATCAGTTGATTGTCTGCAATGGCCGTGTTAAGATCAAGTTATATAATCTTGTCTGCCATTTTTTCCAATATTCTGTACATCAATCCGCCGGATAAAGTGACCAAAGTGTTTGTTACCTTTGAAAATGCTAGCGGCTATAGAAACGAAACGTGGCCTTCAAATTGGATGCCAATGATTCCGACTGCTCTGAATGAAGGTCATCTGCATGTTTTGAGTGCCGAAATACCTGCCGATTCCAATTCTTACAAGCTGAGACTTGTTTTTGAAGACCGCAGTTTTGGAGACTTACCTGATTGGAAGAAAATCGAACCTGCCAAGCTGTGTCTCGAATCTGATATAAAAACAATTGCAGGACTACTATACTTTATTACAAGTGTATCGTTGATGCAAATTTTCAAATTTCTACTCAAATATCTATTGAAGTTCAAAGTTCAACATGAAGAAAGTGACATTCAACGAGGATATTAATCAAGTGCACTACTTGTATGTGTGGCAATTTGCCTACAGACAATCAAGAAGCAAATTTTGGGAGAATTTTCCGATCGATCGATTTCGTTTCCAGAGACGTATTGCCGAAACATCTCGAACGATCGCTCCAATTTTGAATCAATCACATCGAAATACGATATATGCTGCAAGATTTGGCTGAGTCGTCCCCCACCCTCTCTCTCTCTCATGGAACAGGCTAGCAGAAGTTGCAGTGTGTACGACTACGATGAGCAACAAAATAATGCAGTTCTCCTTCAATGTGGCGAATTTTCGAAAATATGTGCAAGTTTACAAATATTACTCTTTCATTATGACTGATTTTGAAAATTAAATTCTATTCATATCATCTGTGTTTCATTTACATAGCCGAAATAGCTCAGTGGCAAGAGCGTTAGACTGAAAATCTAAAGACCCTCGGTTCGACTCCGGGTTTCGGCAATTTATTTTTGACACTAAATGTTTTGAAGTTTTCCATAGTATACACTAGGGTGATCATTTTTTTACTCTTGGTGATTTTTGATTTTCTCATCCGTTTCCGAGATATTCACAAAAAAAAACTCCAAACATAAATTTCAGAAATTTCCTGATTTTTCCATTTTCCGATCGGTTTAGAAAAAAATGTTTCGACTAATAAGTGTAGAATATTTTGAGACATACACGACAGTTTTTTTGTTTTTCGATTACGAGCAACGGTATGGTCTACAGAGTGTCCGAAAAAAACCGACATGTTACACAATAAACACCCATAGAATCTAAAGTGATTTTTTTTAATTTTTCTCCAACAATAGGTCTTTGTTATTTTTCGACGCTGATCATTTTTTCCAAATGAAATTTTTCGATATCTCTTCAAATAAAAAAGTTTTGCCTGCTGCAGGAGAGAACATGACACGTACCCATGTACCGTCACATGTACCGATGTCATATTCCAACTCCAATCGCCGTACCCAGAACATGACACGTTCCCATGTACCGCCACATGTACCGATGTCATCTTCCAACTCCAATCGCTAGATGTGACCTTGAAATGGGCCAGAATTCTGGTTGTTCACCTACTCTAACCTCCACTCCTCAATACCTCAGAGAGTGCCTGAAGCTCAGATCGTCCATACACAATCGAACCTTGAGACATATAAATCTCCTGCATATACCAAAGCACTCAACTACCTTTTTCAAAAAATCTTTCAGCTATGCCGCCCCCTCACTCTACAATTCAATTCCTTTCACCATCAAACGAAATTCTTTACCACGTTTTAAAGAAAAATTCAAGCAATACTTATTGGACACTCAGTGAAAATAGTTCTCAGAGGTAAACCTGATCTTTGTGGATAACGTGATGTCATATGTTAATTGCAAACCTTGATGCAGATAAATCTTTGTCATTGTCGTTATATTACTCCTGTAATGATAGAATTCAATTTATTATTTATTATTTTAATTCATTCTTTGTTATTTCAGTAATCATTTTTTTTGTACTAATTAGGCTATGTTACTGTAATAACATTTTTAAGGTTGAGTGTAAGAGCAGTCTCTGACTGAACTCCGCCTGAAATAAAGACACTTTATTATTATTATTATTATTATTATCATTATTAATAACAAAAAACTTTGACCAATGCTAGGTAACACTAATCTATGGTTTGAGCATAAATAAAAATATCATCTAGATCATCTAGAAAGATAGATAGCAGCTGATGTTTTTAAATACAGATGAAATTGTTTTCCGCAAATCGCTAAAAAAATTCACATTCCAGACTAAATTTTTCAACCGGTACCTTCCTACACACTCATATTGTACACCCTGTATTGTGACCCTTTCAAAATATCTGCTCAAAAATTAGATGGAAAGAGTATACATACAGGAGCGAGGATTTCGAGCGTTTGCTTGCCAGTATATTTCTCGTGTTCATTGAGCTCAGTCATAAAATAGTGTATTATGCAACGATCATGTAATATCCATAACATGAGAGTTGTTTACGCTAAATGACAAAATGGTTAAGGCTTTCGCGGCCGAGGTTTTCAGTATTACTACGTTTCTTCGGGTTTGAAGGCCGTCTTTCTTTGGAATTTCTTCCTGACGTTTCCCTAGCGCGAGTGGCTAGCTTCTTCAGAGGCTCACTCATCTTGACTATTATTCCGATGAATAAACAATTCGATTTCGTAAGGCGTATATGACTCCTTTATTTTGGCTGGGATCGTGGTTCGATAGTGCGTGCAGGTACCTATCCGTGTGCGTGAGTTTTCGGTATACTTTGTGGGTTAGTCTAGCACCACATCGTTCTATCAGAACATCTAGGAATGCAATCTGCTGGTTCTGTTCGGTTTCCATGGTGAATTCGATGCTGGGGTTCAAGTGGTCTAGAAAAAGGTTCAGAGCGTCCTTTCCATGTTTCCAGACGCCGAAGGTGTCATCCACGTAACGTAGCCACAAGGTCGGCTTCAAAGCAAAGGCGTCGATTGCCTTCTCTTCAAAACGTTCCATGAAGAAGTTGGCTATCACTGGGTTCAGTGGAATTCCCATCGCCACTCCATCCATGTTCATAAAAGTTCACCCTCCATTGAAAATAACTCTCCGTAAGGCATGCTCTGAAAAGTCCGACGATATCACTTGGGAACAGGCAGGCTATCTTCCAGTGGGACGTTGGTAAACAAGGACACAACATCGAAGCTGACCATGATATCTGTCGGTTCCAAAGTCAAGCCTCTAATTTTACCAACGAAGTCTGTCGAATCCTTGACGCAGGAGTTTGTTCTTCCGACATGAGGCTGGAGGAGTGAGGCCAGATGTTTTCTCAAGTGATAGGTAGAATATACATATATATATATATATATATATATATATATATATATATATATATATATATATATACATATATATATACAAAACTCGGGAATTATATTTGGGACAAGCGCAGAATTTCCCAATCCAAATTCACAGATTATGAATTTTCTTCTCTTCGTCGAGGAGAAAACTTCCATCTTGGTTTCGTTGAACTCGTATACCTAAGAAATGACTTATTTCTCCCAAGTTAACAATATATATATATATATATATATAAATATATGTATATATATATATATATATATATATATATATATATATATATATACATATATATATACATATATATACATATATATATATATACAAAACTCGGGAATTATATTTGGGACAGCAGCAAAAGCGAAAGTAACATTATTTTGTAGCTCCCTGATGATGACAACAATCGATTGTCGAAATATTGGAAATATATTGTTATAAGAGTACACTTTCGCTTTTGCTGCTGTCCCAAATATAATTCCCGAGTTTTGTTCTTAACTTGTCAGCAAAGACTTCCTCTCCTCTCTCTCTCT
>JAVJAQ010004295.1:0-137500 GCA_032362365.1 Zygogramma bicolorata | reverse complement strand
GTTTTTCACTATTTGTTGTAAATTACTTGTAGTTTCGTTCATAAATCTTTTTGTGATAGTAAGATAGTTTTCTAAATCATGCTGTAACATATTTTGATTACTTTCCAGTGTAGAGATTGCTTTGTTGTATTTTTCAGCGTCTTCGTCATCTAGGGTGCCAAAGAGCCATTTGCTTGTTCTGCCTACTATATTCATAAGTGCTCTTTTTGATCGATTGTATTTTTGAGGTTTCAAATTAGATAATTTTTCTTTCATTTGATCAAGTAGGTATAGTAGATGGTTATACATATGATGTAATTGTGGGTATAAAACATCCTTTATTAAAATAAATTTTGTGATTGCCTTTGCATTATTACTTTAGTTTTTATTGGAGAGTCGAACTGTTTCAGGTCGATGAATTTCAAAAAGGTGTGTTTTTGGGAGGTTGTTCTTGCTTTTCCAAGTGAGAAGGGGAGGATAGGATTAGTTATCCTAGTCATTGTTATTTGCTGTCCTGTTGCCGTCAGGATCCCGAGAAGTAGAAGGTTTAGGATTTTCATCTGAAAAAGTTTGTTTCTTTATAATTTTTCGTTGTGGTTTTAATTTGCTTTTGTGATATTTTGAGTTAGAGGTTTCAATCTTTATATCACAATCCTTTTTTGGTTGGATTTTCTTATATAAAGGTAATAATTTATTTCTTGGAGTTTCTTTAATGAATGTATCCTCATCAATTTTTATTTCAGGGGGATCATTTCTATCAGCGTTTACTTCAGAAAGATCTTTGGCTTTTTCATTATTTTCTTCTACTATATCTTTTATTATTTTCATATTCCTAGTGTGTTTCTCAATATAGTCTGAGGATATTTTCTCAAATGTAATGTCATGTGGACTTTGGTATTCTAAGTTACCTTTAATAATTTGGAATGGTGTAAACTTAGTCGATGAATGGATAGTATTATTGTATCCTAAAATTGCATATAACATTTGTGTTGTTATTGGTCGATTGGGAGATTCTAGCTTTAAAGTTCTTAGTTCTTCAATTAATGTAGAATGTAAACGTTCAATAGGGCTATTACTATTCGGATTTTTAGGGGTTATATAGTGTAAGGTGATTTTATGAAGTTTACAAAATTCTTCAATTAGGCTATTTTTGAATTCTGTACCTGAGTCGCAAGTTATTTTATAGGGGATGCCATAATGAGATATGAATTTTAATAAACCATCTGAAATATTAGTCGCATTTAGTTGGATAGGGTATGCTTGTGCAAAGCGAGAGAAACTATCAATTATTGTTAAAAATTTGATTTTATCAAGTGATAAAGCGTCAATATATATGTGTTCGAAAGGGTATTCCCCAATAGGTGTAGGGTTGAACTTTATGACATTGGGACGTCGTTCATATTTCGATTTTTGACATGTTACACATTTATTTACATAATTAGTTACGTCTTGAATCATATTAGGCCAGTAATATATATTTGATAGAGATAATTTTGTTTCGTTTATACCTCTATGTGCAGTTTTACTCTCGTGATGGTATTTTATTTTTTCAAGTTGTTCTTCTTTTTTAAAAATATCTTTGGCAAGAAAGTTGGTTTGAATCAATTTGAAAGCATTATTCTTGAAGTGTTTTTGCATTATAGGAATTAGTACTTTTGTCAATTCTGTTTGAAATAATATTCCATAAGTGGTGTTAGGTTTTAGGTATTCTAGAAAAACTTTAACTATATCGTTTTCTAGATTTCTTTGGGAAACTACGATTTTTAAACGGGTTTTGTCAAATGGTTTTGTTATATTTACGCGTGGAGAGATAGCGTCATTGCTCAATAATAAAAGTATTTGTTTTTTGAATCTATTTAAGGGTTGTTCTGAAATTGGAATTTCTAAAATTGGATTTTCTTGAGAGGGATGTTGCGTTTCATTCGAATTATCGTTATTCGGTTCTGCTTGCGTTTCATTTGGATTATTAGTGTTTGGTTCTTCTTGACGAGCTGGAACGATCACTACATTTGAGATGACTTTAATTCGTTTTTTATCGTTTATGGGTTCATCTAATGGTTGAATTATTTTAGCGATATCGTCTATATCAGGGGTTTTTTCTTCGTCTATAGAATCTAAGAGAAATTCAGAAAAATCTTCGAATCGGTCATTTTCGTCTGGATCAAAATTACCTAATATCGATTGATTTTCTATTGGGTATAGCTCTATTCGTGATAGGGCATCAGCAACACAGTTTTTCTTTCCTTTTCTGTGTACAATGTTATATTCGTACTCTTCTAATTTTAAACGCCATCTAACTAATTTTGACGAAGGGTCTTTAGTGTTAAATAGCCATTGAAGTGGTTTATGGTCGGTAACGATAGTAAATCTTCTTCCGAATAAATAAGGTCTAAAATACTTTGTAAAATTGACAATTGCTAATAATTCTTTTTCTATAGTAGAATAATTTTGTTCTGATGGGTTCAAAGTTCTTGATGCATAGGCAATAGGTTTGTCTTTACCTAAAGTTCCTTGCGATAATACTGCTCCGATCGCTACATTAGAAGCGTCAGTAGTTAAAATAAAAGGTTTAGTAAAATCTGGATATTGTAGAAGGGGTTCGTTAGTTAATATTTGTTTGCATTTTTCGAAAGTTTCTAAAAATTCAGCAGAGTGAGTTATTTTTGCGCCTTTTTTCAAACATTGAGTAAGCGGTTTTGTTAATTGGGCAAAATCTTTTATGAATTTTCTATAATATCCTAATAAACCGAGGAATGATTTTATATCTCTAGCAGTAGTTGGGATAGGAAAGTTTTTTATTGCTTTTATCTTATTAGGGTTTGGTTTTATACCGTGGGGTGTTACAATATGTCCTAAAAATTCAACATTTATCAGATTCAGATTTATCCAATTGTATTTTCAATTTAGCTTCACGCAGTGCTTTAAATACTTGTTTTAAGTTGGAGATATGTTCTTGTAGGGAAGTTGAAAAAATGATAATATCATCCATGTAAACAAGGCATATCTTATTTCGTAAGTCTTTCAAAATGTGATCCATTACTTTTTGGAACGTTGCTGGGGCGTTCTTTAATCCGAAGGGCATTCTTACATACTCATAGTGTCCGTGTTCTACATTAAAAGCTGTTTTGTTTATAGAATTTTCTTCCATTTCTATCTGATGAAATCCTGAAGCAAGATCTAAAGTCGTGAAGTAATTACATTTTCCTAGTTTGTCCAGTATGTCGTCAATATTTGGAATTGGGTATCTGTCATCAATTGTTTTTTCATTTAATTTGCGATAGTCGACGACTATACGCCATTTTTTCTTTCCGGAGGCATCTGTTTTCTTGGGTACAATCCATATCGGACTGCTCCATGCAGATGAAGATGGTCGGATTATTCCATCATTTAGCATTTTGTTAATTTGATTATTTACTTCTTCTTTATGACAATGGGGAAAACGATATGATTTAGTGTGAACTGGAATTTCGTCTGTTGTTTTAATTTCATGTTTTATTTTATTTGTAAACGAGAGTTTTTCATTTTCATCATGAAATATATCTGAAAATTCACGGCAAAGTTTCAAAATTTCATTTTTTTCTTCTAGATTCATGTGATCAGTTCTAATTTTATTTGCTATATTAAGCATAGAGTTATTGTTAATTTTCGGCATGACTTGTTCTATATTGAAGAATTCGAAATGTTCTTCATTTATTTGGTGAGTTGGAAAAGGTTCATTCATGGTAATAGATATCGTTTTATTAGTCTTATTGAAAATTTCGAAAGTAGCACTATAATTTTTTGCATAGGTAAGAGTTTCAGGAACATATAATTCATCAATATATCCCTCGGGAATAACTATTTCTCCTTCATTGATGTTAACAGGGTATTTTCTTACTAATGATTCATAAGGTGGTATTTCAAAAGTAAAAGAAACTTCATGAGGCTGTCTATAATGGAAGGGAATTTGTACAAAATTATTTTTTGAAAGTTGATTGGTAAAATCAATATTTAAATAAAGATTTTTTAATTCTTTCAAAACTAAGATGCCATCGAAGAATTCATGAAATTGAAATAAAATATATTCAGTTTCATAACTACTCTGAATTTCTTCAAAAGCTGGGATGATTGCTTTATATTGTATTTCTTTTTGACCTAACGATGTTTTCAATTGGGATGGTTCTCTAAATATTCTATCAGGATAATATTTTTCTGCAATGGATGGTCTCAACATAGAAGTGTGACATCCAGTATCTATTAATAATTTTATCGGTGGGTTTTGAATTTGAATATATGGTAGACCATTTACGGAGGCTGAATATAGTTCTATTAAATTATCTCGTTCGTCTGAGAAGGCTTGTAAAAATTTTCATCCTCATTTTCAAAAGTTGCATTAATCATTTCTTGAGAAGAAAAACAGTATTCATTCGATTAATCAAACTCAGAATCCAAAGAGTATTGATCATCAATAGGATATTGATTGAAGTATGGTGGCGTTGAATCTTGTTCTTCTTCAACGTGGTTATAAAGTTCTTCACTAATGAAGGTTTGTCTTGGGGGTTGCATGAATGTTTCATTTGCAAATGGTTGAGGCATTTTTGGAGGCATGTTTGATGTACGAATCGTGGGATTCCTCGAAGTAGTGGACATTGGTTGAAAGTTTCTCTGATCAGGTTTGTTTGTTGGTTTAAACACATTTTGAGGTGGTCCAAATACTTGTCGATTTGTTGGGAATCTTTGTTGTATTTGTCTAGGTTGGATATTTATTGGTTGACTTGGGAATTGCGGTTTTTGATTCAGTTGTTGAAAATTAAATTTAGGAAAAGCAGTAGGTATTTGACTTTTGAAATTCATATTTTGTTGGGGATTTTGAAAATAGTTTTGTGGTGGAAAATTATTGTAATTTGGTTTTATTTGTCTTTGAAGTTGTTGTTTTTGTACATTAGTGCCTGAGCTAGTAGTTGGTCTATTTTGAAAAACCATATTTTGAGTTTGTCTGAAGTTTTCATCTTCCAAAACTAGATTCATAGCTTCTTCTGAACAAGTTGGCCTTTGTACTATAACTTTATCTTGTAAACGTATGTTCAAATTTCTTGAAAATACTTTCAAAGACTGTGATTCATACTGTCGAATATGAATTAATTTAGTGGCTTGATCAATATTAGAAGTTGAATTTATTTTGAAAGCTAATTTGCTTCTTAATACTTGAATCCGTTTTCCAAAGTCAATGGGATGTTCGTTTCTATTTGGTATTGAAGTAAAAAGTTGTTGTTCAAGGTTATCAAGGTTTTGTCTATCACCAAACGTACTTCTTAATTCATTTTTCAATAATGTCCATGTATTTAATTCTGTTCTTGAGCCAATTAATAACTGAGCTCTGTCTCGAAGTTTTCCAATTATAATACTTAAGATACACTGATTTAATGCATCATCAGTAAGGCTATGATATTTTGTATAAAACCTATCAACAGCATTGATAAAAATTTCGAGGGTATCTGACGATCCTTCATATATTGGTATAGTGTCAGAATAAATTTTGAAAAGAGTGTAATTGATTTCTGTGGACATGGTTGAATTCGATACGGATAAAGAACCAAGTGAATGAACTAGATTTTCGATTTCAGGGTCTGTCATGAATCAATAAAATGAATTTGATCAAGAAATACCGTTTTTGTATCAATGCACCATCAATGCATCAACAAGAACTGTATTTCAATTATCAATTCGAAGCCAAAACAATCTCGTTGAAAATAATGTTCAGAATCATAAGATATTATTGCAGGTGTCTATCACAAAAATATTTCTGAAACGTTATTGTTTGTTGGATAAAATGAGCGCCTTATATCAACGTATGATATAATTTATTCGTCTACTTTGTATCAGCGTACGATACAAACCGTTCTTTGTTGTCTTTGTTCTATCATTTGATGAAATAATGAGAGCAGTATACTTCGTGTTATCTGCTTATGATTATGGAATGTGCGATGATTGTCGATTGTGCTTTTTCTTTCCTTTGTTCTTAAACTAGTTGACTTCTATAGTCTGGTCATCAATTTCAATTTCGATAAGAGAAAGAGATGTTTGTTTCCGAAACCTTCACAAATAATTACGATAAAAATTCAAAAAGGAATCGTGGAACAACAGGAGAAAAACTCGACTTACTACGATAGTGTGACGGGGATCTCTGCCTGGAGTCTGCAATGCCTGGGTCTGATGATCCGGTCCTTTTGACGGGTGGTTGGTGGGCGAAGCTATTGTTCTGATAGTGGATTAACAGTTGATACTGAAGAATTTCCGGGTCGATCTTCTTCCACTATCCTACCGACTGCGCCAATTATAGTTTCGGGCCACTGGAACCACTTTTTAAAAAGACTTTTCTTTGGATTAACAGACTTTATTTGTTGCTCTAACAATGGTACTGACAAGACTGCTCTATTTCGCAGCGCTGAAACGTTTATATAACCTATCTAGTGTCAGCATTTTATGAGATACTGACTAATCAGAAAAGAGGATTTCATATACATAACTTGCACAAATTCACAAGAATTATCTTGTTTGTGATATTCACTTCAAAGATGAGTTCAAAGTGGTAAGCCATAGGGGTCTCTACAAAATTGCATATCCTACAATACAATTTAGGTAAGATTTATTTCTTAGTATTTTTGTTTCTGTAATTAAAACTTATATATTGTACTTTGTTCATTATTGACTTACTCACAAAAAAGAAGGAACAGTCCATCTAAAACAACTACGCCCTTACCTATTTGGCACGACTGGCACTGAGTTGTCGACTAATGCATTCAAAATGTAGTCGTGTTTTATCCATGAATTCATTGAGTTAATTGAAGAGAAAAGGCAACTTTTGAAATAAAGGATGAAATTGCAAATTGCTTCGGTGTAAAAGTTGAAACTTTTTTCAGAGATAAATCAGCTTACCAACAAACTGATAATATTTGCACTTGAAGCGCGTTCCGCTAACAAGGTTAGTATGTTTAGGAGAAGAAAATTGATAATCGTATCTCCCTATCAATTTTCTACTCCTGAAGATGACAACCTTGCTAGCGAAACGCGCTTCAAGTGCAAATAATATCAGTTTGGTGGTGAGCTAATTAATCTCTGAAAAAAGTTTTAACTTTCAACATATTGCCACGATTTTATAGTCTTTGTTGTCAAAAGATGTCGCTACTTAAGCCTCATATTACCTCAAACGTCAATTGTTAGTCCGGCTCCAACAAGTTTGCCATCTGTTGGCAACAATATGTTTCAACCGTGCACCAGTGCTGCATGGATCAGTTCCGTAAACTAAAATGCATTTCCAGAGCGTCTCATGGCAGATACCCTTCTATATATACGTGTTCTGTGTGTTTGACATACAATTTATTGGCAGCAGATATTGTCAACAAAATTCTCAGAGTATTTTGTTTCAATACGGGGGCAAATATAGAATCATAATTTCCTCCGTATATTTGAGTAAAACCTCTAGCAAATAACCTTGCTTTATATTTTGTAATTTTTTCTTCTGAATCAGTTTTGATTCTGAATACCCATTTCGAATCGATGAGTCTCTTATTTTCTGGAAGGTTCGTCAGAGACCATACTTTCTTCTGTCGAAATGATTCTATTTCATCGTCCATTGCCTTCTTCCAACATTCTCTCTCCTTTTCGGGCAACTTCATCAAATCACCCCACGACTTGGGTTCACTGATTCCCTCGAGCCTCACAGTATATGAAAACTTTACTGGTGGTATCCCTTTGTTCACTCTAGATGATCTTCTCACTTCTTCGATAGTATTCATATCCTTATTTTCTTCAGGGCAATTTTGAATTGGAATTGCAAATGTATTCACTGGCAGTTCTGACATTTCATTTGGCATTTCAGTTTCTTCGATGCTGCTTTCAATTTCGATTGTTTCAGATCTTGTTTGTTCTGAATTATCAATTAATACAGGTAATAGAGGATTTTGTTTAGCAAAATTAGGCAGGAGTTATTTTATTTCATAGATAGTTGCAGTCTGACGTACTCAACCTAAAAACACAAAATACTTACAAAAATGGCGAACGAAAGTGCCGCCATTTTGTGAAAAACCGTTTGGGCCTGTATCTCCGTAACCGTGCACTTTAGGCCCACAATTATAAGGACCTTTTTTATAGATAATTGAATTTCCTATCTTTTTTATTCAATAATTTTTTTGTAGCACTTACCGTTCACGACTCATATTATTTGTTTATTCACTTTTTTACGGATATCTCTTTAAATAATTGTTTAAACAATAAATTGTTCATAATGAAACTTTTGAATCGATAAATTTTCTACAACTTTCATTCGAAATTTTTTCTCTAAAGTTAATATTTTTGAAGTTACAACGCGTTCAATGTTGTACTACCGAGTACAAGGTTATTAAGAACGAAGTATGCATAGCGTAATGATGCGAATCCGATACATAATAGAAAAATATGAATTTTAGAATTTTTATTTAATTTATTTAATGAATATTTAATAATTCAAGTTCTTACCTGCAAGAAATAGCGAATACCCATTAAAATTTTTTCTCTGTTTTTTTTATACAATTAAATATTACTATAATTAAATTAAAAACTACTGCCATAATTAAACGCAGATAAAAAAATGGAGTATTCATAGAAGAATATGTGAAATTTATTTTTACACCAAAATGAATCATATGTCTTCTCTGACTCTTTGGCGTTTCGAGGGTGGTTAAGTTTCGATGTTGGTTACATTCTCCTCTTCCTCTTCGTTATCTTCGTCAGTGGCATATAAAGATTGTAACGCCTCTATTAATTTGTCGTTAGAATCATCACCAATATCTTCATCGATGTCGCACAATTCTGTATTGTTGACGATTATTTTCAGCTGATTAGTGCACGTTTCCTCTGTGCAGTTCTCACAGATTACCGTACAGTCCAATCCTGCTTTTCGGCACCCACAGGCTCTGCCACAGCCAGTTCTGCCACGCTATGCATACTTCGTTCTTAATAACCTTGTACTCGGTAGTACAACATTGAACGTGTTGTAACTTCAAAAATATTAACTTTAGAGAAAAAAGTTATGAATAAAAGTTGTAGAAAATTTATCGATTCAAAAGTGTTATCATAAACAATTTATTGTTTAAACAATTATTTAGAGATATCGGTAAAAAAGTGAATAAACAAAAAGTAATAATAATATAAGTCGTGAACGGTAAGTGCTACAAAAAAAATTATCAATTAAAAAAGATAGGAAATTCAATTATCTATAAAAAAGGTCCCCATAAATGTGGGCCTAAAGTGCACGGTTCTGGAGATACAGGCCCAAACGGTTTTTCACAAAATGGCGGCACTTCCGTTCGACATTTTTGTAAGTATTTTGTGTTTTCAGGTTAAGTACCTCAGACTGCAACTATCTATGAAATAAAATAACTCCTGCCTAGTTATGCATTATGGACACGAGTAGCTCGCTCCCTATCACCTGTACTACAATGTTTTTCTGGGTGACATTTCACCGAAACTCGTTGAATGTTGATCTTCGACGAATTCGACTTTTCTGCTGATCGTTATTTTGTTTGTGGATGTGTCAGCTTGCCCTTCACATATTCTAGTGTCAACTCATTATCAGGACGAGCGTCTAGAGCTGTAACTTGAGTGTCATATTTTTCTGGTAGGCCTCCAAGGAGAAGAGCAGCCACGTGGAAATCTTCGATGTCCTCTCCTATACCTCGCAATAATTCCACCATTTATAGAGTTTTTCTGATATACTCAGTCATTGGTTCATCACACTCCAGCTGTGTGTGGTAAAGTTTACAAAGCAAATACAATTTGTTACTCAGATTGGGCCACATCTCCTTCGCTGTCTTACAGTTCCAGATATGAACAATCTGGTAATGTTCCACAGACAATGAGATCGTACTCTGCGCTTTCTCATCCAATGTCTTCCATTTTCGCCTTTCTTCTGGTTCAACTGGTTCTGTTTCATTAATCGCCTTCCATGATCCTTCCCTTATCGACAACATCTTCATTTATTGGTGGTAGTTGTTATTATTGAGCTTTGAAAATTCAAATTTGCCATATGAATATTCCATTGATTTTACTGTTCTGTACTAATTTAACTAAATTCCACTGTTGCCTTATTCAAACATGGACTGGGCCCATAACCTGTTAGAATATATATATATATATATATATATATATATATATATATTCCGACAGTGAGGACGACTCAATGAGTTTGTTTACATTCCTCAACCTTGATTGTGTTGGGTCCCTTCTAAGTTTGCGTTAGTTCGTGGATTCTGGAAGTTCTTCAATCTTGCTATTATATTCCTATGTTTTTAGAAGGACCGTGGCGTTTCCTTTGTCCGCTGATCGTGATCCCCTCATCAGAGTTCAAGCTTCTCAGTGCTGCAATCTCTCTGTTTGGGATATTGCATTTTGGTGGCCGTGCCTTGCTTAGAATATTCGCTGTCACAATCCTTATTTCTTCCGCTTTGGCGATAATTTCTTCGTTTGTTACCTGCCACGGGATGACGGCGAAATTACCGCCTCGTGCTAATACCGACATTTCGTCTTCGGTGAGAACCCGGTCTGTTCGGTTTATTACCACCCTGGACAAGTCTTGCTTACGCTATTTTATCTATACCCGACAAATAATGAAGAGCTATAAATATTATATTTATTTTTGTACTGAACACAATAAAAGTAATTGAACGTACTTCTTTGAAAAATTCTACAAAATTGTAATTAATGGTTTCACGTCGGAAAATACAACAATAAGAAATCAAACAAAAGTAGTTTTAATTATACCCAATTACAAAAGTATTGTGACGACCGGGTATCGTTGGTTGGCAAAAAGGCGAGCGGTCCTTGAGATGTTAAATACCCAGTCGCACATGATTAATTTTAGTTCGTGAATTCTTGGTGGAAATAATAACAATTGGCGGAATTTTCAATAGTTTTTAATTTGTTTAGGATAAGCGGCATCTCGAACATTCAGTTATACAACAAATGAAGCAGGGAATACATAAAGCCAAAAATAGATGATTCCGTAATACAAAATACGTCGACAAGTCAATAGAACTCACATAATTTCGTTCATTACTCTCGTACAGACATGGTACATAAATAATCAGATCATCGCTTCGACTTTAACGGCTAGACTTACACATTTTGAGGAGCGATTCTAGTACACTTCAGTTTAACTTCAGCACTTCTAGCGACTGATTTATTACTGCACTGAGTTGTTTGGTTACCATCTTTACTGTACTTTCAGGTATAAATTACATCACTCACTTGAACAATAGAATTTTGATACGAGCCACTAGACTCATGACTACTGTACTGATCTTGACTGAACTGAACTTTACTGACCGACTGACTTGGCTCTACTGATGAATTTGAAATTCGCAAATGTTTTTATATCCCCCATCGAACAAAGAAAGATTCCTTTGAGTTGCGAATTTCGCAAGCTTTAGGAAGTGGCTTGAACAGCTGCCCCATTAGATTTTATGGGTTTCAAAACAATGCATAAATAAGTCGTAAAAATTGCGACATTAATTGCCTAGCTCCCCATTACTTTTTATGGTTTTCAAAACATCGCATAAATAAGTCGTAGAAATTGCGACATTATTTGCCACGAGTTTCGGTATTGAGGTCACACGTATTAATTACCTCCCCCACTATCAACTCGAGAGTGGAAGGCTTTTATGTTTCGGTCCATTTCGTGTGTGCTGGTATGAAGGTAAGGATCGAAAATTTTAATATTCTGTATAATTCTTTAATACAAACTTCAGTGAATATTTCGGCCAATTGTCGAAATTTTGATTTAGAATTAATTATGCAAGCGTTTCTGGATTTTTTCAAAAGTGTTAATACTTTACTATGATTTTGAAAATATAAACAAAATTTTCCTGTTTGTTTCACTTGAGTGAATACATAGTTTAATTTGAAGGTTCAACATGAACGGATTTGAAACAAAACTTAATTAGAAAACTTTTCCTTGAATGAAGACTTTATGGAATCGAGTATTGTTTTTTTGAATTTATTTCCTTTGTTGCCGGTGGCACCACAGTATCTAGGATTAATTTCGTCTTTAGTGGCTGCGACACTACTTCTGCATTTTTCAACATTGGCAAAAAAAATGTATGAGAATTATAACCAAACATGGTACACTGCTCCAAACGTACATGGACACGTTTTTACGTGATAACGCAACTGAAAAAGACATAACTTTTCCATCGGAATATATTGCAGCTTGTTTGTATGAGGCAAAGACGAACATGAGTCTGAGCAACTGTCGCTTTCAAAATTTTTGTAAGCTGTCCAAAAAAGCCAACTTTTCTCGGGCGCGATTACCACCAACACGTGATTCTCGTCAAACTGCATGGCTTGAGGACTTTCATAAGATACAGCAGTGGAAAGGCAACTTCTTGGGCCCTCTGAGTTGGAGTTGGAAATGGTCGAAGTATGGATTAATTGCGATTCGCACAACGGCACCTCCAGCGCCAGAGATTTCGCTTAAAACAGTTGCTTGTGGCTGCACAATAGGTTATCATGGTAACTGGGGTTGTATAAAGATTTGCAACTTTATACCTGTTCTTTTTTTTGAAGAATGCATGGGGATTATTTGTGACAATGTACAAAAAGCTGAGCTGATATTGCAGAAGACGACATTATTGAAGATATAAATGATGATATCGATATTTAGTTCAATAATATTATTATGGAATTGTAGAAGCATCACTGTTCCGAACATTTGTTGTGAATGTCATCGATTTCTACATAAGAAACGTGAAAAAACCTTTTGCGTTGAGTAAAACACTATTTTCTTCAACAATATTCGTAAAAGAGGGATGGAATGCGGAAAAAAAAGCCAGGTTCAAATGGCCATACCTCGGTAAATTTTCAACCAAAAAAATATTTCAGCACAGCATTTTGAAGGAAATTCATTCATTTTTTTTTATTTCCAGCAATGCCTATACCTTATCTCAAGATACAAACGAAAAAGGAAAAAAACTCCAGAAATCGAAATTTTGTCTTTTTTGCTTCAAGATAGTTTCGACTGTTTTGGCATGGAATTTTTTTCAATATTTGGAAAATATCATACCGATGGAGAATTCGATTCTCTATGAGAAGTTTCTTATACCATATATTGAAATTTTGCTTTGTTTACGAGATATATTGAAAAAACCAAAAGGGGTGCCTTTTCACCCCTATTTTCGAATTCCACCCTCCAATTCAATAGCACTCCGCGGTTTTTTCTCCTTTCATAACCCATCAAACGATTCCTGCAATAAAAATATAGCTTATATTCTCTACAGGTGAACTAACATTGAGACTTTCATTTTCACTGAGTGATCCCACTGAAACAATGTGCGAGAACCCAATTTCTGATGGTTCATCTTCTTCTGTAGCCTCTGGTTCTTCTACTAGATGGACTTTGTTTCTACACATCACCGACTTCGTTGTATAGCCTGTTTGATTATAAGCATAGCATTTCCAATTAACAGCTGGACAACTATTTGGGTTTATATGATCTGTGACACATCTTCTAGATTTTTTTGTACGTGCTTGATCAGATACTGCTTCATTTCCATTGTGGGACTGACCTGAAGTTTGAGTAGACTGACTAGACTTATTGTGACTGTGAATTATGACCAATTATTTGACTTTCAACTCTGACTGAACCTATTTATACTTTTCAAAAATATGACTTCAGTTTTGGGATATCATTTTATATCTACACAAAGTTTCAACCATAAATAAAATTTGATAATCGCTGAATTATTGTTAATTAATTGAATATAAATCAAGATTCGGTTTATGAATAATTGAACAGAACAGTGCAAGAATTTTTCGAAAACCACTCAATGGAAGTAGATATCAGTTGAAAACCGAATTCATATATTGCCTTTTTTTTACACCAGATGTGAGAGAGCTATCATAAATTTTTCAACAGCTTAATTGTGAGCTCCATTATGGGCATATTTCCTCCATTCAAACTTCTCTCTTAATCTCACCGTTTTCGATATCCTCATCATTCACTTTGTGAACTGTTCATATTGGGACCGCTGTGAACAGCACCTACATTCAAAGTTCACCATTTCGCTCAAAAGATAGAAAAGAAATTATCTAACAGAGTTTTTCATCCTCAGGACTCAAGATCTACCAATATTCGTGAGAATGCTGGACAAGGACTCTGTCTGGAAAGAAGAAAATGGACTCCCTACACTCATTACAACTCTCCTCCAGTTGAACATGAATGGATATACAATGTTTGTAAAATACCCACAACCCTAATAACTCATTCTTTCGAATTATTTTTCAGGGTGTTACCAGACATGATCGGAGGAAATGAATATAGCGACGACGTACCTTCAGCTGAATTAATGGTCCGTTGGACTCAAGCAAACACTTTTATGCCAGCAATGCAGTTTAGTTTATTACCTTGGGAAATCACCAGCACTGAGGTGGGTTTATGGAGTTTGAGTTTCCTAAGTGGTGCATTTTTGATGAATGAAAGTTTATCGAATTCTTTACAAAAAACTGTATTTGGAACACATAGGAACAATTTCATTTCTTTAGGCCTTCTTTAGGGGTCTTCTATTCTATCACCGCAGTTCTTCCAGATAGTGGAATTCTATTCATATACGTTCACTGGAAAATTGAAAGTCAAAAAAATCAGTGAATTTAAATTCTTATATTGACTCATAAAGGAGATATTTATATATTTATTGATCATCAAACGCTCATTTTTCTGCATCATAATCCATTTGAATAATTCATCTGAGGGCTATTGGAGAAAATGCAGATTCGTTTTCCTCATTTCAAAAACCCACCCATTTGTTACCCTCCATTATTACCCTCCATATATCAAAGTAGCAGAATGTCTTCAACTGTATGGCTATTTTTCAGTTTGATTCACCGGCTATTATACAAAAATACGTGGGATTACATCAAAAATATTCCAATGTAATATTGGAAGCTATGGAAGAATGTGTTCGGTCAGGAGCCCCAGTGAACCCGCCAATATGGTGGATTGATCCAACAGATCCTGAGGCATTGTCTTGTGATGATGGTGAGTTATTTTATCAGTAAGAAAGCCAATTACTTGATATGAACTCCATGAAATACCGACATCAACGCGCGTCGAATGCAAATAATATCAGTTCGGTGTTGGGGTACTTCTATTTCTACAAAAAATTTCATAATATCCATTGTTATGATATTTTGGCAAAACTATATAATTCAGTGATTCGCGTAAGTAAGCTGGTTCAAAAATTTCCATTGCGATACTTTCGAGTTCGTTCTAGTTATTGAAGTAAGCAAAAGTCTACGATTTCCTGAGATATTCGACTCACAACATGGAAATACCGTATATGAATCATTTCATCATCTGGATAGGAGAGCCCACTAAACATAACAATAAAATAAACGATATTCGAAACTATTTTTTTTCGTATATCATTGCAACATAATATAATATATATATATATATATATATATATATATATATATATATATATATATATATATACTTCGTTACGAAAAAAAAAATTCGAACTATATGTACTACATGCGATATTCATGTGATATAACAGCTACTCATATTTGATAAAGGCCAAATTATTTTGGGACAATCAGGTTACTTTTCTCTTCCGTTTCCGTTTCCATATAGTAGTTCTTTATATGGGGGTTTGAAATATGCTGCTATTTGATGTTTTGATTTTGAAGTAAGTGAAGGGGTAGGCCTTAATGATAAACGAGAGATAATATGACGGATGAAGCTAATCATAAGGTGAAAGCGAAGTGTTTTCTTTTTATACATAAAATGTCGTCTCGATGAAGGTTCGATGAACATGAATCGAGTATAAAGAAGGTGTTTTTTTTTAATTTGAAAGTTATGGGCTGCTCATATACATTCTACATGTTTTCCACCAACAACGATCGGAACGTCCATTCTTTTGGTAGTCAAGTCCTTTTTCCACTTCTTTAATAACTTCCTCTTTTCGGAAATATTGTCATTTGTAATGAAAAATAACAATATTTGGAAAAAGAATATAAAAAACGTGAAATCAGATGAAAAAGGGGTTCTGTCGTCAAGAGTATGGGCCTGCCGATTGTGGTTTCGATCGTGAGATGAAAAAAAATTGAATTCATTGGTGATGTGAACTCTCAACAGTCAGAAAGAACGGATCGAAAAATGATGGATTATTACCTAGGTTCGTCTTCATACAATGAGACTTACAGTTATTATTTCTAGATATCCTATTCATTTTTGTTATGGGTATTTGAATATATCTTTAATTTTTCTACTGTACGTTCTTCAATATCTGCTTTATTGGAACCGCCCTCCTGTATTTTCGTACTATGAAAGTGAAAAAAACATATTCAAATATAGTTTATATTCCAACCAAATTGCTCAACAAGGAGTGTGTTAAGATTGAGTGAATATGAATCACCTTTGCATCGCTAGACGTCCAACCAGCTCGAAGACAAATTATGTGTCTCGATAATTCATCGATATAAATATTTATGCATATCTCATATAGTTTGAGTTTATCATAGGAAATCAAATGTGAAATGCTACAGATGATTAGGCCTTTTATTGCAATATTGTCTCCGTTTCAATCTTTTCCTCTTCCTGATTTCCATTCCTTTCGGATCTTAATGCCAAAGTAATTCTCTGACTACATCTTGTGTAACAACAAAATCATTTAGGATATATCTTAAGTGCATCCATCTGAATCCATGCAACTGATCGGATTTTGGAATTTCTTTCTTCAAAAAAAATATCTTCAATACTAGTAAATTTCTTTATTCCATAGAGAGCAATCTAAGATAGCATTCTTTTCAATGTGCGTAAGGATAATAGCTTCCCGTACAATATATTTGGAGAAATCAGTATTTTTTCATGCTGGAATCCCATCAAGAAATAATCCTGAACTTGGTTCTAAATCATGTACGGCAGTTATTGATCCAGAGATACTGTGTCAAGTTCCTCATTATATGAATCGAAATCAGATACCAAGTTGGAATTCCGACTTAGTAGGTCGGAATGACTTACTGAGTTGGAATTAGTGAATTTCGAGATAACACTATCCCCTTCGTCTAGCTGAATGGTAATGGTTCGGACATCCATGGTCTAAATTATTAACTATTCTTCTTCTATTTCTTTATTTAACGTCGGCCTATTTCCGCTACCAAGGCCAATCACCGACGCCGGTGAGCACACTTTCCCCAACCGGAAATTTTGCCGAACCCTCTGGTATTCCAACCAGAGGTAGGGATCTTTAACGAGCCCAACATCCATGGACTCGGGACCGACGGATTTACGTCCCCTCCGAAGGACGGCATATCCTCAATATATCTTGTGCTCATTGATATATTGTCTGCGAGCTATGATATGCTATTTCGCTGCAGCTGTACGGGCTTTCGACACGGTGTTTCCCTGCATGGTCACCCATCCAAGTACTAACCGCGCTCGGCGTTGCTTGACTTCAGATATCGAATGACTGTCAGTCAACCTGAAGAGCTGGGCCATGCCCCAAATTATTAACTCATTTGAAACCCGTTGCTAAGAGCGAAAGAATAAAATTACAAATCAAATAAAGTAACCAAATCCAAACAAATCTTGAAATGGATTTTTTGATCAAAAATAAATTAAAGGTTTGATTATTGATCAAAGAAAATAATGTTGTGACAAAAAATTGGGATATCGAAAATGAAATATTAGTCAAAAATGAAAGGAAATAAAAGAAATAATATTGTGGCAAGGAAATTGAGATATCGAATGTAAAATATCAGTTTGATAATCAAGAAATGAATGAGTATGAATAGATGTTGAAACCAAGTTTCCAGTTGAGTATACTCACGACGTTTCGAGTGACGGCATCCGCAATCGTCTTTGGGTGATGACTGACAGTATGTCGAGGTGTGGTCGGTTATAAAGACCCGATTTCCCTTTGGTAGGAGAAGGAGCGCTCATCGGTTTTTAGCGGGAAATGTATGTATTGGCGTGGGATTAGCGGCCTCCACACATTCCGGATCTCCACGCTGGGGTGACTGTATGTGTCGTTGTTGAGAATATAGGCGGCTTCCTTAAATTTTCTCTAGAACCAATGCTCCTCCTTGTGTATGACCTCGGCTTCAGATCATTTAATGCTGTGATGGTTTTTCCAAAAATGCACTATTCCTGATTTCGCGGTTTTTCCTCATTGTGTGTTTTTTTTGTGTTCATCCATTATCACTTCCAATGGTCTTCTGGTTCCTTCGAAGCGAGAGAAAACTAAAAACCAATCAGCGCACTTCCAGAAATCCGGTCTTTATAACCGACCACACCTCTAAATATTGTCAGTCATCACCCGAAGACGAACATCGTGCGTTCACTTAACTTGAAACTTTCATTATTTTGTTTTTTCGACTATTATTTTATTTTCAATATCTCAATTTTTGTCACAACATAATTTTCTTTGTTCAATCAAACCTTTAATTTATTTCTGACCAAAAAATCCATTTCAACCTTTTGTTCGGATTTGATAACTTCATTTGATTTATATTTTGATCCTCTCGTTCTTAGCAACAGGTTTCAATGGAGTTAATAATATAGACAATGCAAGTCCGAAACATTACCATTCACCAAGGAACATTGTCAACCATATTCAAGCAAACGTTCGTCCAGTTAGTCTATATTGGAGTGCCATTTCCATTGTTGGGTTCAGTCTTGAAATACGGACGACTTTTAATTGCTCCGAGTTAACAGTTGGACACGGTAGACTGGGTCATTCATTTTCTTCTTTACCAAATAGGAACTTTCCCAAGGCCGCTGTAACTTGGGACTCAATCCCTTATGCCATTGCTGATATAACCAGACTGTCTCGCTCTGCTTGGAGCTCATCGGCATTGACTTCTTGTTGAATATCTTCACCTTGTCGCTGGCCATCTGCGAGTTCGACTTGGCAAAGTCGTGGACGATTCACATAGTCTGGCTGCGACACATCTTCGATTTCATTAGCCCCAAGTTTGCCTAACATCAAATCGATGGGAATTTTCAAGTCTCTGCCAGTCATCAACGGTACTCCAACAGAAACAGAGCTACCAGCTTGTCCCAATCATTTTGGTATTCGGACACGATCATTGACAGGTAATTGTTGATCGGTCGGTTGTGTCCCTCAACCATTCCATCCAACTGGGAGTGGAGAGCCATGGTCCTGGTTTCATTTATCCTTAGCAGGCATATCATCTCCTTCCAAACTTCCGACTCAGAATTATGGCATGATCAGAGTGGATTTCTATGGGTACCCCATGTTCGAAGATCACACTCTGCAGAAGGGCTTCAGCAACCGTTTTTACCTTCTGTTTGAGTACAGCTTCAAAATCAGGTAATTTTGAATAGTAATCCATAACTACCATCAGGTACTTATTTCTGTGAGTTATCAAGGGAAATAGTCTCAGTGTGTCGACAGCGATCTTCCCGAATGGATACCCTAAAAGGTACTGCTTCGTTTCAGGACCATTTTTAGAAGAGCACAGGTCGCATTATTTGCACGATTCCTCCACATTCTGGTGGCAGTTCACTCGGTAGAACCTCTCTCGTACTCCAGCCAGTTTTCTGTTTTCCCCAGAGTGCCCTCCAAAATGGTTTCCGTAGAGCTCTTCGAGCACGTCTGGTACGCCCCGGGAAGAATGGTTTGATAATTTATCAGTTTATCATCAGGACTTTTTCTTCTACATGTGGTTGGGTCATCTCGGAAACTCAGAGGGTCCAATTGAAGCCAATAGCCTTCAAGTTTTTGGCCATGTTTTTTGATCTCATGTCACTGCGTTCTGACTCCTTTGTCAGGTCAGGCGACTTATTGCTACCTTCCGGAATCATCTTGGCGCCTTTTGTAACTTTAAACACGCACGAAGGTCTTCTTGAGAGACTTTCGGCGTTTCTATGACTTCTTCCTTTGCGATGGCGTATATCCCAGTCGTATGTTCGCAGTTTTTCTAGGCATCGTTCGTGTTATCTGTCAGTGAGCAGCCATTGCAACGCCGAATGGTTACTTTCAACCAGGAACTTCCGGCCTTAAAGAAATGGCTTTGACAACTGCAAGGGGTGCCTTTCTAGTCACGCCTTTCTGGTCGGTAACGACTTGTTCGCCGCCTCACACCTGGGATAAAATTATGAAGAAAACATTTTCCTTCCAGGAGTGAAATAGTAGTCAGGTGGCTCTAAAGAGCATTGAAAGCTTGCTGACACGCCGGTGACCAAGAAAAGGGTGCTCTATTTCCCGTCCAAAGTAACAATTTCTCAAATAAAATAACTTTCATATTTTACAGGATTATCTATTGAATGAATTTCACTTGAACCAAATTCTCAAAAAAAATGGTGAACTCGAACTGATTTGGTTTAGAAATTATAGAACTTTTATATAAAGGAAAACACAGAATTTGACGTTTATGAACGCCTGCCTTTGCTTTAAACCTCCGTAGTGACCTAGAAGATTGATGATTCAGTGCTGAACAATGCCAATAGGTCATTTCATATAAATTGTTCGTGTGCCTTCTTCTCGGTTTTTTATGAAACAATCTTTGCTTATTCTATGAGGAATACTAATTAATCAGGAGGTTTTAACTTCAAGAGGGGTAATTTTTCGTGATACTTGTATTCAAACGTTTTTTGTAACTCTATTTGTGAATCCCTGAAGATATTAACGTGATTCTATTCGAAAAATTGGCTTTCTGAATGAGTGTGTACTGTTTTGAAAATCCACCAATATTAAATGTTTTCGACTTGCAAACTCAAACGGGCAACTTCAATATTCTATCAGTCCCGCTATTCTCGAGATTTTGAAAGTCAATTTCTTCTTCATTGTTTGGTACGAGTTCCTTTTAACAGTTATGGTGGGTTGTCTATAATGAGTATCAGAATGTGATGCTCTTCCCGCAATACTTCCTCGATTTTTGTCATAGAGTATACTATCAAAACTGAAGTGTTTGTTGCCTTTGTCTACAAGTGAAATATTATCTGTCATTTCGAGTGAAGTGGAAGTCATACTCGTCCAATTGAGTCATATTTCTTTCTATCCACATTCCTGAAATATACTTGTACAAATCCAAAACGGATCTTTCTTCTAGCCATGATTATGATTATAAGTAGACTATTATACTTGATTTCTGTTTAGATTTAGGTCTCGAAATCATGAAACCATATGACTAATTCAAAGATTTCTTCATTTCCAGAATACCTGGTCGGTGAAAAAATTTTGGTGGCACCAGTGATCAAAGAGGGAGCAAGATCTAGAAGAATATATCTTCCCAAGGGCACCTGGCGGGATGGAAACAACGATGCTGAGTACCAAGGACCGATATCTTTCGAGTATAATGCTCCCATAGAAATTTTGCCGTACTTCATCAAAGTTTGAGACTAATAAATGCATGAAGTGATTTCAATGAATATATCTAATTCGAACCCATTTGGAATCTATTTTCATTTCAAAAGGGCAAGACGGAGACGGGTGCTATTTGTTTGGTCGAGTTTCATAGATTATCTGAGGTCAAACAACGTTCCATATATATATATATATATATATATATATATATATATATACACGTTGTTTGCCTCAGATGATCTATGATATATATATATATATATATATATATATATATATATATATATATATTGTTCGTTTTCGTTAACCAGCTGACGAACGTCAACCCTCAGAAGTCGAAACTTGTGCGAGCAATGGATCAACGAGGCCTTACCTTTTAACGTGCGATTACCCAGCACGGTGGCCCGGCGAGGATTCGAACCCCGGCCTTCCGCTTGACAGGCAGATATGCTAACCACTACACTACCGAGACCACCGATATATATATATATATATATATATATATATATATATATATATATATATATATATATATATATATATATATATATATATATCGAACTGAGATATTGTGTGGGGGCGGGGCTTATTGGGGTTGGAAGTTTCTGACTGTCGTCGTTTATTTGGGCAGGAGGGTCTTTTCTCGATTTCGATGGCTTTGCAGATTATCCAAGCTTGTAGTGTTCTCGCTGTGGCGATGGTCTTAGCGTTTGCAAAGTGAATATTGCGTCCTGTCTCTTGATGATGTTTAGTTATGGCTGTATGTTCGTATATTCTACTTGTCTCACGTCTGTTGATCTGGCCTACATATGTTCTGTGACAATCGAAACATGGATTCGTGTATACCCTGGGAGACATTGACAATTTTATCCTTAGGGGGACGGAGGAATGTGAAAATTTGATTGTTAGCTCTTAATATCGTTTTCTCAGAATTCAGCCAATTTTGTCAGTAACACCTTTAATGTAGGAAAGGAAGGCTTCGTGGGAAACGTTGTTATCTTTCGAGATACAGTACGACAATATTTGTGACATTTACATGAGAATTATAATCGAAACAATGATTGTAATTTATTTGGGGGAATTTTATTCATACAAGAAGTGAAAACTGGATTATGATCTGTGAAAAGTTGAAATCTCTGACCGTATGAATATTGAAAAAAAAATGTAAATATGGTAGCAGCTGCCTCTTTTTCGAAGTGAGAATATGAAACCGCACCCAAACCTATGCTTGATGCTTCAACTGTGAGTTTTACTTGTCTCCCAGGATCGAAATGAGTGAAAACCAACGGAGAGACTAAATACTTTTTAATTCCATCGAAACTTTTCTGGCAGTCAGTCGTCCAGAGCTAATCAACATTTTTCCTTAACAATCGATGAAGTGAATGTAAAAAACTAGATGCGTTCGGAATGAATTTACGAGAATAATTAATCATACCAAGGAATAATTTGAGTTATGTGCCATTAGAAAGAATTTTGGTTGATTCAATTGCTTCTACTCGTTCTTGAATTGGGTGCAGACCATTTTTACCAATTACATGACCCATATGATTTATCGATTCCTGAAGAAATTCACATTTTTTTTTAACTTACAGCCCAGAATCTTACAATCTTTTTAAAACCTCCTCCAATCTTTCAATATGTTCTTCAACGGTCCTACCAGTTATCAAAATGTCATCAATAAACGAGACGACCCCCGGTATGACTGAAGGATTTGTTCTAATAAATTTTGGAAGATAGATGGTGCGCAATGAATTCCAAACGGTTATTTTTCGTAGGAGAATGATTCTTTCTAAGTGGAAATAGTCGCAAATACAGAGGTTTATTTGTTGATAAGCTTCGGATAAATCAATTCTAGAATTTTTCTCCACCTTGTGGTTGAAAAAAAAATTCTATTCTAATAACTTCTAATTAAATCCATTATTTTATTCTATCCCACTCCATTAACGAAAATGTCTCTAATGACTATATCTAACATTACTGAACTGAATTTGCAGTTGACTGACAAACTTTTCACCTTAGCCGCCCAATCGGAAACATTTTTGTTGGCATCTTTAGGAATACATGAATTCTTCAAAAGCATATAATCTTCATTCAAAGCTTTCAAGAGAATTCTCTTTTCCGCGTTTCTTCTGTAATGTTATTTGCCAGGAAGAACTGGTCCAATCTCTTCAAAAATTCGACAAAATCAGAGAGTTCAGGATCAAATATACCTTAGAGATCCCAACAAGGCACTGGTCATTTCCTTCTTCTTTCGTGTAACTAAGTGTTCCATCGTGAGTTCTGTACTTCAACTCTCGTCGCCAATGTAATTAGCCAATAATTGTGATTCATGTGGAGGATTTTTATTTATCCACGTCAAAATATAATAAATATTTATATATTCGTTTACATAACTCTGTTTACTTCCTCGGAAAGGACAATAAAATTGTCGAAAGCTTGGCAAAGTGAAAAGAGTTCTTCCTCCAAAATCAAAGGCAGACTGAATACCCGGGACAATAAAATTGTCGAAAGCTTGGCAAAGTGAAAAGAGTTCTTCCTCCAAAATCAAAGGCAGACTGAATACCCGCTGATTTTTCATCACATATGTTTATGAAGCTTGATGAGATGAGAAACAATAGGAGGAATTTGCTAAGTTTTTAACGCAACTTCCAATAATCCAAATTGACCAATTCACAAACTTTTTTTTTCTTCCATTTACAACTTCAATTTTCTCGAAAGCCTCTGAAGGAAGTAAAAGTTTCAAATCACAAATTTGAAGTTTGAATATTGTCTTATGGAAGATACTGAATATACAAAAGTTTATTTTCACTGTTCTAGGGGTAGTTGAAAATTTTCTATGGAATATCACTGCCTCGAAAGTTTAAAACATATCTACTACTTTCTATTGAGGCTTTCGAGGAAATTTGGCTCAAAAAAAATCAGTTGTCGGAGTTTTCATCAATAACTGAGCAAATTTGTAAGGGATGAATGTGTACGAGTATTGAAATAGAGTCGATATTTGCTGGAAATAAAGAAAACCTTCTCATGATATTTATTCATTCAGTAAACATCCTGTTGAGTCAATGTACCAACTTTCCATAATCGGCCAATTCGAATATCATAACATCGAAAATGAATGGAATAATTACTTCCACTTCTGTTTTGATTATATTCAAATCATACATTGTGAACTGACACAAAAATATAAGCAGAAGGAATAATCAGTACCTAGTAGGTATTTGAGTTTAGTCAGTCCTGGGTGGATTTTTTCTTTGTGATCTCTGAACTGAAAAGGTGAGTATGAGATATTACATGTCATTCTGATAAGTAGTGAACAAGGATGATCGAAAGTAGATTACCTCATTGATTCACCAGTTATTAGAGCTACTCACGGAGTAAATCACAATATGTTCGTAAATTCAACAATGAATAATATGTTTCTGTCATTACTCAATTCTTCTGGAGCTAAGATCTCACCCGACACTTTTTTATGATTTCTAAGAGTAATGTATTCACTCATCCGATTCTTCTCATTCAGTTCATGATAGGAAGGAAGAAATTACATTGCAACATTGAGCCATGAGGATTATTCATGAAAGATGTATTATTGAACACAAAATAATATGAAACATACGTTGTGATAATGGCAAACCTCAGCATTAAGTGGAAACTAAATGGAGCAAATGTCAGATCACTGGTTAGGATAAACGTCTAGGTTTCAGCAAGGAAAAATACGTATCACAAATGATAATGTTTGATTGAATGCGGTTTCTTGTCCAAATCCGACTTGAATGTTAGAAGTTTTCCCCCCATTGTTTCTCAGCAATAGGTTTCAATATAGTTTATAATATAGACAACAGGGGCCTGTTTCAAGAACGTACTAGTCTTGTAGTTACAAGAGAAACACAAAGGAAGACGATGATAAATAATTGTTCTTTACTCGTTTTTTGCCGGTACCTGCATTGTCTCTCTCTTGTAGCTACAAGACTTGTAATTTTATGAAACAGGCCCCAGAAGTCCGAACCAATACCACTCAAAAATAATGTTAGTATTTATATTAGATATCGAGGCTAAAAGTTCTTCATTTAGTATAAGATCAGATAAATTTCAAATATTTCCAACACCTTCATCCAACGTATTTCAAAAAATTGAGATTTTTGTGTTTTCATAATTTCCTCAAATACTCACTTAGTTTTGAGATTTAGATTCGATTTGAGAGTTTCGCAATCTTTCATCTTTCGAGAAATCGCACCTCAGTATACATATTCGACTTAACAGCTGCTGCTATATGCTAAAGATGAATATCTCCCTGAATATTACAAAAACAATGCACTATATACTTGATTCAGCACTTTAGCGGCCGTTAAGAGGAGCAAAGCGCTATTATTATATAGTTCTCTTTCGAGAGTGTAACGAAACAACTATATGTCAGCAATGCTGACTCGTGAAGTTCGTGCACTTGCTAGCAAATCCCAAACCAAGGAAAGTTTCTCCAAAATTAATTTATTAACTAGCATCGATTTTCACAAAGAAGAGATCTGCAAAAATCATTATAATCAAATTTACTATAGAACTTTGGAAATACAATAATCTACCTGCACCAGACTCGAGAAATTTCAATCAAACAAATCAGGCTTGATGAAAACCCTATCGTCACGAGGATACGTTTCTCTCACTTGGCAAATCGATTAAATTGTAAATCGAGCCACTTTGAAATATTTGTTCCGCGCCTAGAAAGAAATCGGGCAACAAACCGGGATGGTTCTTCGAACGACGATACACTTGAAATCGCGAAATAAATACGAGCGGTGTGAGTAGAATAGGCAACCCATTACGCTGTTTCATCTGCCCCCAAACCTTTTTTTTTGGTACGCTTTTCTCCGTACGAAATAAAAGATTTCTATAATATTTTTTTAACAATGATGCGTGAAACGTCCCTCGCTCTTCAGTAGACCCAAAATATTCTAAAACGTAGGTGGAATCACTAACCTGCTTTTTAATCTTGTATGGTCCCTCAAATAAAATCATGAACTTTTGGTTTCTTGATTAAGGGATGAGGATATTGGTGGTGTTCGTAGGAGAACAGCGTCCCCGATGTCGAATAAAGAAAAAGGGCGTCCTGGATTAAGAAACGACCTTCGGGCCGCACGCCCCTCCAAGGTTTCCTTTGCTAGGTATACGTTAACATGGTTTCTACCAACATCCACATATTCGGGAAACTTTAATAATGATCTTATAAATGCAAGTTGCCGTCCGAAATGTAAGTGATACGGACAAAAACCTGTGGATTCGTGCACCACCGAGTTCATCACTTCAGCAATTTTATGTACTTCCCAGGCCCAACGTGAATGACGTTGACTGCACAGGGTTCGAAAGAATCTGCCGAGTTCACGCATAACCCGTTCGGAAGGGTTTCCCTGCGGATGTCTTACAGAGGAGTGAATTACCTTGATTTTGAATTTTTCCAAAGTTTTTTTCCATAGATGTGCCGTGAACTGGCTTCCGTGGTCACTCAGAATGGCACGAGGAACCCCAACTTTTATGAAGTATCCCTCGCATATTCTATTTAAAATAGAGCGGGTAGTCGCTTTCTTGAGAGGAAATAATGTAACTAGCTTGGAAAACACATCCAAAATGACACAGAGATATGTCACCCCACCTCGTGATTTGGGTAGAGGTCCATACAGGTCTAGAGCGACCAAATCGTTTGGTGCGTCAGGTATTATCGGTTTGAGCGGCGGGCGCGGCAAAATTGAATGTTTATTTTTTTGACAGGAGTCACATGATAGCACGTATCGTTTAACATCTCTGTACATATTTTGCCACCAAGCATCCGCCTTAAGAGCCGACCAAACCTTGAGTACGCCAAAATGTCCCAACATTTCATGGTAACATTTTATCAACGATGGGACCAGGTCATGAGGAATGCACAGAAGGTGCGGTTCATCATCACTGCGTCTCGAAAAGAGAATTTCATTAAATAAGACATAACGTTCATCTTGATTGTTTTTGATTTGTATGTTCCGTATTATCGTAGATAATTTCGGGTCTGCGTTTTGGAACTCCGAAATTTTCTCGAATTACTTTTTAATTTCTTTGGGAAATTCGATCAATGAAAATAATCTGAAACACTTCTCAGGTGGGCTAGATAGTCTTGAACTAGGATTGCGTGATAAATAATCGGCCACAGTATTTTGTACACCTGGTACAAACTCGATTTCAAAATCGAACGACTGCAGAGCAAGAGCCCACCGTGTGAGACGGGGTGACAAAAGTCGACAAGTTTTTAGATTAATGAGAGCTTTATTGTCTGTGTATATTTTGAAAGGTCTTCCAATCAGGTGAACTTTCCATTTACAGAGGGCAAAAACAACCGCCAATGCTTCCTTCTCCGTAACAGCGTACGCCCTCTCACGTGGTAATAGTAATCTGCTGGCGTAGGCTACTACCCGTTTTCTCCCCTCGACTTTTTGGAAGAGTTGTGCCCCCAAACCTACTTCACTGGAATCTGTTCGGAGGTACAATTCTTTATTGAAATCTGGGTGAGATAACAATACCCTCTGTTTAAGGGCATTCTTTAGATCGTCAAAAGCCTGTTGTTGTGAACTACCCCAAACCCATTTATTCTTTTTTCGTAACAAAAAGTGCAGGGGCTCAGCTATGGTTGAAAAGTCCCTACAAAAACTTCTGTCGAAATTTACGACACCAAGAAATGCTTGAAGTTGTTTCACATTGCGGGGAATCGGAAAGTCAGTCACTGCTTGTACCCTTTCTTCGTTTGGCTGCACTCCTTCTCGCGAAATATTATACCCCAAAAATTCAATTTTGGAACAGAAAAATTTACATTTATTTAAATCCCACTGAAGTTAATCGTGCGAAAACCTTACTCAAATGATTTAAATGTTCATCGAAACTCTTTGAATATATTAATATATCATCCAAGTAAGGTATAAGGAAGCTCTGATAATCCGATCCAAAAACTTGATCAAGACATCGACAAGAAGCTCCTCCAGAGGATGAAATTCCAAACGGTACTACTAGAAACTGATAGGACCTTGAGCCAACTAAAAACCCGGTATATTTTCTATCCTGTTCTCGAAGGGATATTTGAAAATATCCTGACCTAAAATCAAGCGCTGAGAAATATTTTGCTTCCGATAAAGAAAGGATTATATCCTCTATTGGGTTTGGTCTCTCATAATCCTTTTCTATAACTTTATTCAACCTGCGAGCATCGAGGCATACGCGTACCTGTCCAGATTTTTTAACCACGATTACCAACGGTGATATATACGGAGTGGCAGCCCTTTCTATGATACCCCATTTTATCATTTTCTCAATTTTCCTTTGAACGGCTTCCCTATGTGCAAAAGGTATAGGGTAAGGTTTTAAAAAAAATGGGGTTTCATCCCTTAACTTAATCCGATGAATATATTCATGAGTTAAACCTGGTTTTTCCGAAAAAATTCCTGAGTATCTCCTTAACAACTCTATTGCTTGACTTTTTTGTGGATCTGACAACACAGCGTTTTTTAGGTGGTCGTGAAAATGACAGCTATTTTTGTCGCGTTCTCTGAGTTGTATTACGGGTGACTGTACAGCGACGGTTCGGAGTCCATATGGCAACGCTACCGAAAAGTCACGATTTTCCTCAACTTCATATATTTTAATTTCGCTACCCTCCGTCTTCACAATTACGCAACGTTCGGCAGTGTCAATAATCGCATTCATAAATTTTAACCAATCAATACCAATTATTACTGGAAAATTTAATCAGGAATGACAAAAAACTCGTATTCGAAATAATATTCATTGGAACTGAAACTTAGTAATATTTGGTGTGTAACCTTGCACTGTTTGTCTTTGAAAGCACCTCCTACTTCAACACCGCTTATGGGGAAAATAGGATATTTTATTTTTCCATCATTTATCATATTCCAAACAACTCCAGAAATAGCGCAAATTTCACTACCCGTATCGATAAGGCACGGAAATGAAAACTGACTTATGAAAACTGCTAGAATAGGACAGCGTGGCGTTTCGACCGTTTCGACCTCATCAGTTTCCTCAATAAGGTCATCGAATGATTCCGTTAAATGTATGATGTGTTTCGTGCATGTATATTTTTTAAATTTTCTCCCTTTCATTGATGACTCTACGTTGGGAGATGGACATAAAGTCATCAACAGTTTTCCAAATCTTGATTTCCTTCATCTTGCGTGGGGAAAGCGACCTGGGATATGTTTGGTTGATTTATGTTTCTACCTGTGGGATATGAATCCCGTCGCAAAAATGGTTCATTTCTCTTTTGAAAATTGTCGCGCTTAGGATAGGCTCTATTCATATTTTGAAAGCTATGAACTGGTTCCGCAGAAGGCGAGTCCAGTCTCAAATAATAATCTTCCTGTCTTAAGGGTCGGATTTACCAGAAGAAATATATGACGAAACAATGAATTTGTGCTTTCTTCTAGGAGATAAACGGCAAAAGACATAAAGCTGATTTTTTTTGTGGTTATTAACAGAAGATGATACTACAGAATGCGTATGGGAATTTCTTCAAAATATATTATACTTTAATGAAATGATACCAAAAATATTATACTTCTACTTGATTAGTAATGATCAATGTTTAAAATAGTAATTGCAAAACTTGATGCGCATATCATAGATCAACATGTTAACAGATGAACTATTCGAAAAAAAATCGATTTGAACTTAGTTATAATCCGCAATTTGTAAGCACATTAATGTATACTTCGCGAAATTTTCAACTGTTCGGACGGTACCTGAGTCGGAATAATTCTAGCACCGCCTTCATACAGTCCGGAGAAAAATGTCAGCCCCTCGCGTTTGCATCGCACCGACAAATGAATTTTATGCGTAAATGCAATTTTATGAGTTTTTTTGATCTTTACCGGCTAACTATGGTAGGGAGTAGGAATAATTTTATTTCATGTAGGCATTCGGTTGATTTGTCTTTCGTCTACAATTGTGGTAGCGGGAATTTCGAAGTTGTATTTGTTTTGAATTCAACTGTTTTGTTGTGAATACTTTTATAATCGACAGAGTTATTTTACAAAAGTGTGTAAAGTGTGTTTGATTGTTGTGGAGTAGACATTTATTTCTATCATTTCACCATGAGCAGAAGAAATATTTGCAGACAGAAAGTGACGTATAAGAGAAAAAATCGATCGGGAAAAAAAATCTAGAGTACCATAGAAGAAAGCGTCTTGGCTACATAAAAGGTGAGTGAGATAGGTATACAGTTGAGTTACAAATGAAATTGTTCGAGGGTGGATTTTCTTCTGATGAACTCAGTTGAGATTATTGCCATATAATCATCACTTAGAGATTATAATGATAGCCTAAGAGACGACCATTGTTTTGTTTTTTTTTTCTACTGAGTAAGTATAAAACCACCGACTCGCCGAAAGAGAACTGTTATATTTGTTTTTATAATATATAATTATTCAGTGGCGGAAAAAAAAATCTCCTATTTTACCAATGGGGGGGGGTTTCGGGTCCGGACCCCCCCCCCCATTGGGAAAATAGGAGATTTTTTTTTCAATTTTTATCGGCTCCTAAATTCCAAATTATGTTAGGGAACGAAAAAATGTCACATGAGCATTTTTTTTTTGCTTTGAAATTGAAGAACTTCAATAATTATCATTACATTCCATTGAAAACTAAAGAGCAGGCTACATTTAAACATTAGTAAATTCTCATTTTTTAACAACCAATTTCATCAATTTATTCAATTCAATAATCCTCCAATTCCTAAAAAAATAATTCTCAAGAATTAAAAATAGTACAAACAAGATCTGGATTGAATGTTACCCAAACAAACAAATTTCGCTTGAAATATTTGAACTCACCGATTGTTCTTTCCTTTTTTTTTTCTGGTTCAGTCGGTTCAGACGCTGGATCAAACCGAGTAAAATATGAAAATAGAGTCCTCTTCATGTTGTAGGTTCAAAATAAAATGCTTTTTTTTAACTATCAAATTGCAATTTTTCTCGATGACACTTTAAAGAAAATTGACACTCGTCAGGCTTATCGAGGAAAAGTTCGAGAAATTTCTGACAGTGCTGCTATTGGATCCGCAGTATTTGAAAAATTAGACTTGTTACATTTGTGATGAGTATATCTCTTTCACTTTTTTTTTGGATCTTGACTAGTTGTTGCTATACGGTAGCTCATATAATTTTCTGTTATATATATATATATATAATATATATATATATATATATATATATATATATATAAATTTTGAGTTATAGACCCCCCCTTGACCTGATCCTGGATCCGCCACTGTAATTATTATTATGGAAGGTAGGTTTTTCTAATCAATTACTTGGCAGGCTATAAAGAGTAATGTAGTAGGTACCTATGTGAATTCTGGAGAGAAGTTACACTGTCGCCTTATGCTCGGCCTTATCAGGCGCATTGTGGTGTCTCCAATCTACTTTTGTTTGGCTATAACTCATTCAAATCATATATCAATCAACTTATTAACTAGCTGATATAAAGGTGTTTAAACTGCAGAATGGTGTATCATTTAACGGGCGTGTAATGAAGACTATTATTCAAGGGAGAATAATAGCCGAGTGGTACTGCTTAGGACTTCCATTGTCTATTTCATTACCTCTATTGAAACCTGTTGCTGAGAACTGAAGGATAAAATATCATAGAAATACAAATCGAATAAGGTATTCAAATCCAAACAAAAATTGAAATAGATTTTTGTTTTTTGGTCACGAAATTAAATTGAAGGTTTGATTGATTGAGTAAATTATGTGACATAAATGAAATAATATTATTTCATTCATTTCTTTATTTACATTTTCATTCTACCATTTCATTTTCAATATTTCAATTTTTGTCACATCATTTACTTACCCGACCATTCAAACCTTTAATTTAATTTTTGACAAAAAAATCTATTTCGATTTTTGTTTGGATTTGAATATTTTATTCGATTTGTATTTCTATAATTTTTTATCCTTCAGTTCTCAGCAACAGATTTCAGTAGAGTTGATAAAAATAGACAATAGAAGTCCGAAACAGTACCACTCGGCTATTATTCTCTCTTGAATAATAGTCTTGATTACACGCCCGTTAAATAATACACCATTCTGCAGTTGAAACACCCTTTAGGCTTTCATTACAATCTCTAGTGATGATTATATGGCAATAATCTCAACTGAGTTCATCAGAAGAACTGTATACCTAACTTACTCACCTTTTATGTAGCCAAAACGCTTTCTTCTATGGTACTCTAGAAGATTTTTTCCCGATCGATTTTTTCTCTTATACGTCACTTTTTGTCTGCAAATATTTCGTCTGCCCATGGTGAAATGATACAAATAAATGTCTACTCCACAACAATCAAACACACTTTACACACTTTTGTAAAATAACTCTGTCAATTATACCTATAAGTATTCACTACAAAACAAGTGAATTCAAAACACATACAACTTTCAAATTCCCGCTACCACAATTCTAGACGAAAGACAAATCAACCGAATGCCTACACGAAATAAAATTATTCTACTCCCTTCCATAGTTAGCCGGCAAAGATAAAAAAAAACTCATAAAATTGCATTTACACATAAAATTCATTTGTCGGTGCGATGCAAACGCGAGGGGCTGAAATGTTCTCCTAAGGACCGACTCAGTACAGCAAATTAATTCATTCGTAAAATGCAGTACACCCTTTTATTACCATTTATAATATGACCCCGTAGCATTGATACAAATTTTGTTACCGTTTTAAGACGACATATATTTGTCACTCACGGCAGCTCGCCGAAAAATCATATTGGTATTGCATGCATCATATCAAAGGGTGGCGATTATCAAAAAACGAAAGCTATTGCAAGATTTTCAATTGTCAGCCGCCACTGTATGAGAGTGCGGCGCCGGCGTTCCAATAAAAGATAAAGTCGAGTACCCTTTAGCCTGAATTTAAACGCTAGATGACCATGACCATGAGCCTTCACAGAATTTTCGTGTTGAGTGTACTCCTTGCGATGGGAACTGATATTGAAGAGAGAAGGAAGTAACGAAGCCGTTCCCACCGTGTTACCTCGTCCTTTTACCCGCAAAAACTCGAGATGGTAGGTGATTGGTAAATCCGGCCGTTAAGCGTTGTAAAGCCCCTTCCAAATTTTCCGCGTTTATTAATGTGCACGCCACCCCTGCAGGAAAATGTCTAGCTATGCAAGCTATAGCTTTCCTTTCCGACAAGGGAGGCGTAAAAAATTTGCATTTTCCAAAATTTTCCAAAAAGTACATTACATATGATCCTGATTTCTGTTCGTACCTAGCCGTTTCTGAACCACGTCTAACCCCTGACTGCATTTCTTCATTCCAGAATTGATTAATGAAAGCTTCTTTGAATGCCCTTCAATCCATGAATGGGTGTAGGACCGCTTGTGCCAAATTTTTGCTCTTCCTTCGAACAAATTTCCTATCCATGGAGACAAAAAATCAAAAGGAATTTGAAATAAATAAATTGTTCCAATTTCTGAATGAAATCTACAGGGTGGATGCCACCTAAGTCATTGAATACTGGCACGTACTTCAAAATTTCTAAAGGATTTTTCTGTAATGAATTTTGGTTTAGCTGATCGAGGATCGGTCTCGCGGAATCATTATTGAAAACAGTTCTGTTCCCGGGGTTATTATGGTTTTGTGCGCTATTTAGGTTTCGCGTATAGAAAGCAATATTATTTCCGTGATTTACTCTTTCATTTGGCAGTTTTTCGGAATTATTTCTAACATTTGGTGCCCCCTGATAATTAATCTGATTAGTTTCATCAAAATTCCTCGGGTTTACAAAACTATTTCGATGGTCCCTATCAAATACACTGCTATTTGGATAGATCATTGCATTATTGCTATTATTGCAAATATTTTGTGGAAAATTACACAAATTATTGTTATGAAAAAGAGATATTTCCGGGGCACTGATGTTATGCCTATCTTGGTTTCTGAGATGATCATCTATCCTCGATTTTCGTTCAGATGTTGGTAAAAGATTAAATGGAAAATTCCTACCTTCAGGTATTGCATTTGTTACCAGTGATCCATAAGCCGGGGGTGGTTCTGACGGTCTTTTCGCACAGCTCCTGTATTTTCTTGCGGTCCCTTATTGATGTTGATATGCTGGTGTAGTACCCTGGTTCGCGTTCCACTATTTTTCTCGGAAATCATTTGTCGCTGGAAACCACTTGTCACTGGTCTTGTAGAGATTGGAGAGTGTTCCAAGGTCATCATTTCTTGGTAATTACTAGCCCCACGTTGGGCGCCAAAATAGATGTAACGAAACAACTATACAGGGTGTCCCAAACTCGATGGCCTATTAGAAATTTCTGGAAAACGGGAGATAGGATTATTTTGAAAATTTGATTTCTTGGTTAATTAGTTCTGTTCTATCGATCTGAAATATTTTTAGCGCTGCGACGTTGCCGCTTATATTGAAAAGTAGCAACAACTTTGATATTTTAAATAGGACACCCTATATATTATTGCATTTCTCGCTTTTTTATTGCTTTCCGATTATTTTTGTATGATACTTCCCCATACCTATCTCTAGTGGTTTTCGAGATATTCATTGATTTCCTTATTTTTTGTGCGAAACATAGCTTAAATCAACTGCTTATTACTGCGGTATTTGGATTCGAAGACAGCTGAAATTTTGGATGTAGTTTGACAATGCCTTGTGTATTAGTTGTGTCTGATGAAATTCTTCCTCCATTATACAGGGTCGTTCAAAATTTGTGATTTAACCGATACATACAAAAGTGGTGAAAAGTTCATTTTTTCAAAAGGAACATCCTGTATATTATCGAAAATCCTGAAATACAATTGAAGTTCCTTTCAAATGATGTGTCATGTTCCTATACCTAAATAGTCAGGTTTCCGAAATAAATGCAAGATTCTATAAAAATTGGATTATTTTGACATATTTTGTATTAGGTAGCTATGAAATGTCATGGAACATGTCATGAAAATTCGACAATTAATGCATCGATAATAAAACGTTTGCGCGTCATTAACGTAAATTTGATTGGAAAAGAATCAAAATAGAAGGCAATAATAATTCAAATGAAGTTTTGAAGAAACTGATTTTTCTTCATGGCCAATATGAACAAATTATAGCAAGAACATGCAAATTGTTCTGTAGTATATTGAAGTGTGTGACTATCATTTTCAATTCCCATAATTCATCAAAATAGGTCATATTTCCCAATTGAAATGATCTAGTGTTCCGTGACCAGAAAAGAGCAAAACAAACTTTAAGTTTGAAAAGCAGTGATTTTCATAGTGTTTCTGTCAGAAGAAAGTATAAAAAAATCTCAAGTAAAAAAAGAGATATTTGAATTAAAGTTGGTCTCATTTTGGTAGCAAAACAATTACAAAACAATCAATATTTGATAAAAGGTAGGGATAAGTATACGACATGTTTAGTAAAAGTTATTTGTATTTATCAGTAGAATTCAAATACGGAATGAAATATTGGGTGTTTCCCATTTGGAATTAGGAAGTCGATATTAGTTACAAGCAGTTGTGGCAACACTGTAACGGTGAAAATATTTTCAAGAGGTAGGTCGCAATCACTTATCGTGGAATACAAGATGTCAAGCATCTATGTCCCACAACTCCAAATACGTCTAATAGGCCATCAAGTTTGTAATACTCTGTATATTAATCATTCTTCGTACAATCAGTTCGTCATCTCCACACACTTCAATATACTACAGAACAATTTGCATGTTCTTGCTATAATTTGATCACATTGACCATGGAGAATAAACATTTTCTATTTCGATTCTTTTCTGATCAAATTTACGTTATTGAACGCGCAAACGTTTTTTTAATGATGCATTGATTGTCGAATTTTCATAATGACATGTTCCATGACATTTCATAATAATATAATAACATTTCATAACAATATAATACAAAATATGTGAAAATATCCAATTTTTATAGAAACTTGCATTTATTTCGGAAACCTGACTATTTAGGTATAGGAACAGACACATCATTTGAAAGGAACTCCAATTGTCTTTCAGGATTTTCGATAATATACAGGATGTTCCATTTGAAAAAATGCACTTTCCACCACTTTTGTATGTATCGGTAGAATCACAAATTCTGAACGACCCTGTATAATGGAGAAAGAATTTCCTTAGACACAACTCATACACAGGGCATTGTCAAACTACATCCAAGATTTAAGCTGTCTTCGAATCCAAATAACGCAGTAATAAGCATTTGATTAAAGCTATGTTTCGCACAAAAAATAAGGAAATCAATGAATTTTTCGAAAACCACTAGAGATAGGTATAGGGAAGTATCATACAAAAATAATCGGAAAGCAATAACGAAGCGAGAAATGCAATAATATATAGGGTGTCCTATTTAAAATATCAAAGTTGTTGCTACTTTTCAATATAAGCGGCAACGTCGCAGCGCTGAAAATATTTTAGATCGATAGAACAGAACTGATTACCCAAGAAATCAAATTTTCAAAATAATACTATGTCCCGTTGTCCAGAAATGTCTAATAGGCCATCGAGTTTGGGACACTCTGTATGTCAGCAATGCTGACTCGTAAAGTTCGTGCACTTGCTAGCAAACCCCAAAACACAGGAAAGTTTCTCCAAAATTAATTTATTAACTAGCATCGATTTTCACAAAGAAGAGATCTGCAAAAATCATTATAATCAAATTTACTATAGAACTTTGGAAATACAATAATCTACCTGCACCAGACTCGAGAAATTTCAATCAACCCTATCGTCACGAGGATACGTTTCTCTCACTTGGCAAATCGATTCAATTGTAAATCGAGCCGCTTTGGAATATTTGTTCCGCATCTAGAAAGAAATCTGGCAAAAAACCGGGCTGGTTCTTCGAACGCTTGAAATCGCGAAATAAATACGAGCGGTGTAAGTAGAATAGGCAACCCATTATGCTGTTTCAAGAGATCAAAGGTGACACCAACTCTAGGCAGCGCTCGTTTAACGGTTTCGGCATATTTACGAAAAGCTTGAGATTGAAACTTGATTGACTCGTTGAATATAGAAATGATTTGGTTATATTGCCCACATATAGTTCCATATATAACACATATAATAAATTATTTTATAACTGAAGGTGTATTCCCATCGTCGTGAAAAAGTATCGTAAAAATAATTCCAAAAAAAGTCAATCCATCTGACCTGAAAGATGTTAGAGAAATATTCTTCCGACACACTCTAAAATTCTAGAGCGGGCATTGGAGGTACAACTGAAAAATATTTAGAAAAGCATTCGTTATTGCCCTCGATACAATCAAGATTCCGAAAAGGTTTCAACTGTACAACAGCACTTCGAGCAACAGATAAAGGTTATTGCACGATTTAAGTATTGTTAGATTTCAGCAAAGCATTCGATAGTCTCAATCACGAACTTATGATTGCAATTTTTCATCATATAGGACTATTAGGAAAAACAACTGTACAACAGCATTTCGAGCAACAGATAAAGGTTATTGCACAATTTAAGTATTGCTAGATTCCAGCAGAGCATTGGATACTCTCAATCACAAACTTATGATTGCCATTTTTCATCATATAGGATTATAAGGAAAGACAATACAATTATTTGAAAATTATCTCACATTAGTCATTAACGAGCCGGTGTCCCTCAGGGTTCCAGTTTAGGTCCATTGTTATTCAGTCTTTATACCGATAGCATAGCAAAATCACTTAGTTACTGCAAGCTCCACTTATATGCTGATGATACCGCCTACACCTTTCCTCCTGATAAAATCAAAGACGCTTGTGTGCGAATGAATAATGACCTCAATTCTTTCATAGTTCTTTCCAATGAGCACGGTCTCATTATTCACTCAAGTGAATTGAATGTAATTCTATTTGGTCCTAAATTGAAAAGATATCAAATTGAACCTCTTATCAACGTGATAATCAACAATAATGGTCTGGAATCGGTAAATCACGTGGGGAATCCAGGAGTTATATTCGATAAAGATCTGAGGTTTTGGAGGCACGTAAATAAACTTCTTCGGAATTCCTACATTATCAGCTATAGGCGTATACTTTCAATAAATGCTAAGAAAATGCTTTGCGAGTCATTGATGCTATCTCCATTCGAATACTCTAATTCTCTATAGGGACCTCATTTGAATAAAAAATATCAACAGGAAATTCAAAAAGTTCAGATTTTGTGTGTCTGACTCGTATATGGAATCAGAAAATACGATCGCATCTCACTAAAAATTCAAAGAAATCGCTTGGATGAACATGGAAAAAAGAAGATTACTTCATTCAGCATGGTTGTATAACAAAATTATTCAGTTCAAAACTCCTATTCATTCCGAACCGAATATTTCTAACGTTATTTCAGCTACCAAATATGTCACGTTTATAATAGTTTATCGAATAGCATTGAATTCTCATCTACCTATCACTTCAAGAAAAGTATGTAGTCTACTTCATTCTTTTTTTAGTGAATTTTTCTTCATTCAATACATGTATAAAGTCCTCTGAACCACTATTGCCTTGAAAGATTCGGTTGAATTCACTTGCCTGCCCCGAAATATCAATTTTTAGTTATAGTCGCCCGGTGGAATATGGTTGAGGTTATGTGGAAGAATAATTGCCTGCGGCTAACTCTGGAAATAATTGAACTTCGTCTTTTATCATCACATATTATAATTGTATTAGATAACATGCTAACTGTGTGAATGTAAGAAGTGTGGTGATGTCTGGGTGGCTAACACAAGTTTCAACCAATCACACACTCGTTTGCAAAAAACAAACGATAGTTTCTGGGGGGCAGATGGCGCCGTATTGGTTCATTCCGATTCATTTGACATTTTTGACAAGTATCTGGAATGCCTAATGCATTTCAATCAATGGTATAACCTATTTCTTTATGAAAATGAAGTCACCTCTGGCAGCTGTCGGTCTGGTAAGCATCAGGCCGTAGGCAAGGGGTGGTATTCAATAGAAATAAAAAATTGTTGGCCACAACCTAGTTAATATGATATTCGGTTTCGTGAAACCAGGACGAAAAACCACTAATGATTCTGATGTTGAGTCGGGAGAGAATTATGGTACAAAAGGAACTCAAATTACCTAGTGCATTTTTATTTTTAATCTAGTATGTACAGAAATGCATATTTCAGCAGTGTGCGTTCGAACGCGCATTAAAGGAATCATAAGGCTTATCTTCAACATTAGTAGTCGCCAATCATGCAGACGGGTCCTCACGGTTACATCAATTAATTTAATGAAAATCTTAACATATATTTTCAATAACAAACATTCATTTCCCATTAACAGTGATTCACATTCTTACAACACCAGAAATAAAAATGATATCAAATTGAACAAGCCCAAACACTCCTATTACAAAAAATCTCCCATCGATGCAGGCTGCCGTTTTTTTAGCTGTCTTCCGAACGAAATAGAATGCGCGGGATCCCCGGCGGTTTTTAAGTATAGACTTAGGGAACTCCTTATCAAAGAATGTTTCTATACTGTTGAGGAATTTGAATTATACTTTTCAATTTTGAGATGATATCGAAGTGTATTTTACATAGTCTATGTTAGTCATCATTGTGATTGTTTCGTCTTGTTTGTCAATTAAAACTTAGTGACACTGTTTTTGACTTATCCTATCTATTGTTAACAATAGTTGAAAGGATTAATAGATATTTTATTTAATTTATTTTATTTTATTACTCAATCGAAAATATTATGTGCAAAAACCTGCGTGTAGTTATGAAAGCGCAACATCAAACTTAATCTGTCTTATATTGAAAATTCAACTCGTCTCAAAAATTCAAGTTACCAGTTACATGAACAATATGATCATTTGCGTTCACTCAGTACTGTGTGACGGCATTCACAAGTTATAAAGGATTATGTTATTCCATTAGTGACAAGTAGCAAAAAAATCAATAATGCAGTATGTCTGATATATACTCTTTCAAATCTGGTCTGTGTTTATTCATTTTGCGGAACACACTGAGATATGTAGGTATTACGTACCAAATTTGAAGACGACAGGCATTGAAATTATTATAAAAATAAAATATATACCAAGCAGAGTTGTTACGAAGAGGAATCAACCTTGATGCGTAAATAGCACCACCGAGACTGCTTCTGTCTTGGCCGGCTTCAGAAAAAAACTCTTGGTGCCAATCCAGTTCCAACAACTAGGCGGGATTTGGAACTCACAGCGGAAATTCGTGATGAGAAACTACAAAGGTCGTATACGGATGGGAAATCCACCGGCACTTTGTGGTAAGATGTCGTCAAAGGCTCGAGTTTTTTGAAGACTTGAAGAGTTTTTTATAAGACTCTCGCATGAGCTGAACCAGATACAGTAAGGAAGGGTAATCCTCTCGGGAAAATTCTGAATCATTTCAAATAGTCTTTGCTACATGCCGAAAAAAACAATTCACCCCAAGAAGAGGGTTTAAATAAGAAATATAAATATATAAATCAAATGAAAAATTTGTCACAAAAAAACATGAACAATGACGATTTCTCGAGAAATTCAGTTCAGCACATTCGCTTTCTCAAGGCTCTCTCGGTACTGCCTGACCACAGTGTTTCGAGCTCAAAAGGCGAACATCTGTTTTGACATATACAGGGAGCACAATTTGGTGGATGTGGATTATTTACCCCTGGCAGACAACCCTCTTGAAACCAAAATTAACTCTTGTTTTTCAAATTGCACCCCTATGTTTATTTTGGTTCAACTCACAGCCCGTTTCATTTCTCATTCAATGATGTATGATGGAAAATAAAAATGCCAGTGAAATATTGATTCATGAGTTCATATGTGTTTTGGAAAATTAAGCTACAGAAATCGTTCAAAATGTTGGCCAGCACTTGCCACACACGCCGAATCAGCGCGCGAGTACAGGAAGTTCTATTAATTTCCGGAGTACCTAACGGTAACAAGCTTCCAAAATTTTCTGGGTTGGATCTTCAATATTTATTGGTTGAGTTTCGAAGACAACTCGTTTCAAATATCCCCATAGGAAGAATTCCAGTGGCTGGAGAACGTGCAAACCATTGAACAGGTCCACATTTCCAATCCAACGGTCTTAAAAGGTATTATGTAATAATTATATAATGTGCAGGTGTTGTCGTTCTTCAATTGGAATATCTTCTAGTAATCCAGGAATAGAATTTTCTAAGAAATGAGATGTCGATGGCCCGTCAAAGTGTGAAACATACCATACGTTCACACCCCACATTATTTGTAAATTGGTTTCTCGTACCAGTGAGGGATGTCCTGTGACCTAAAGTGCATCTTATGTCGGTTAACAGTGCCATTACTATGAAAGCGGGATTCGTCACTCCACAAGATATGATCGAGGAAGTAGGGATTGTCAAGGACTAAAACTTGAATGTGAGCAATGAATGTCATTTGTCTTACGAAATATGTAGTTCTGAGCCCATGGTGTATTTTGAAGGGATGATACCCGTACTCACTGGTTCAAATCTCCATCGCCAATGCACGAACCGAAATATGAGGATGTGCTTCGGTGTAGGCCAACACATTTATACATTTTTCCTCAGTTCGCTCAGGAGTAGGATCAACTTGGTGTTTTTTCCTGGAAATGATCTCGTTCGCATTGTATTATCTACATACGGAAACACATTGCATCCTGGTTGTCGACAATAAGAAAAGCGCTACTCATACAGCCTCTTCGCAGCAAGTTTATTCTTTCGGCATTCACCAAAAATTGCAAACATATCAACGTATTCGTTGGTGAAGGTAAAACGCATTTTGATATTAAACAATTATCAAGGAATTGGATAATATAAAATGACTATAGAAAACCCTTGAATTCATACTTGACAGGTGCATATTGAAAAACTCTTAACTTTCAACAAATGTGACAGAAGTATTATATGATACGAGGTGTGGTAGATATGCGAAGTTTCAAATTAATACTACCCACTAACGAATCTGACAAATTGTCTTTGCAACTACATATTATGAAAATCCCAAAGATATGAAAATCTTCATCACGGAGGATTACGCCATTGAAAATCACGAGGAATATAAACATAATTGCCAAGCAAAAAGAAGCCAGAATACAGGAGAAGGAAGCCTACATTGAAGATCTTAATCTATTCATTGATGGAGAGTTATACCCTTACCAAACCATCCCAACTCAACCCTACCAACCAAGCAAGTGCAGTAGCTGAGAACTCCAACGAGACTTATCTCGTAATATTTTTTCTCTTGATTTATGATTATGAATAAAAGTCTTATGTAACTGTACCATCCTGATTGCCAAAAAAATTATGATCAGGTCACTAATAAATCGCTTTGCTGATTTTAGTGGAACAGTCTATGAGAAGTATGATTGCATTACTGCAGCAGAAACTCGGTTATCAAAGAATGTAATTAATTCTGATGTTTCGCTCACAGGTTGTAGATTGTTCAGACGTGACAGAGCTGTTGGGCGTGGCGTGGTGGGGGACTTGCGATCTACATAAAAAACTATTTCAAGTCGAAACTCATTCCAAATACAGATAATAGTACAACCGAGCAGCTGTGGCATTCATTCATACATAAATCCGAAACATTCGCAATAGGTGCTCTCTATCGGCCTCTAATTTTTATGTAAAAGGTTTCTTGATAGAATTCGAAAACCCTTTTTATATCTTAACACCCCAATAACCTTCGAACTGAAGCAAATTATAGAAAATCCTACTCGTTAGAGTCCCACTTCAATGTAATACTTGGACCTTATCATTTGTTGTAATGAAATTAGCTATTAGTAGCTAGCACATCTACTATTGACTGTTTGTCTTTTTCTGACCACTGCCTTGTTTCTTGCAATATAGGACTGAAAAAAATCAAACCAAAAACATTCTTTCATACCTTCCGTGATTTCAGGAATGATTTTCATAATGACTCGATATTGACGAATTTCGATGAAATATTTCAAGCAGAGAGTGTCGTGCTGAAAGTCAAGCAGAGAGTGTCGTGCTGAAAGTCAAATTATTATATATAACTTTAATATTCCTGCTCCCGTGAAGACAGTTCGGAAAGGGGAACACATGGCTCACTGATAATATGCGGCTAATGATGGCTTTGAGGGACAGAGCTCTTCTTCGATATAGGAAAACAAAAAATGTCCAACATTTTAAATACTACATAGAGTTGAGAAATGTCACTAACCGTACTATGAAATTAGAGCAGAAAGTGTTTTTAGAAAATTGTCTAAACACGGGACGAAACAATTCATATAAAGCATGATGATCTTGGTCTGAGAGAAAAAGAAACGGCTCGCTCCCTCATCATTCGAGTGACGCAACCAAAATAAATGAGTTATTTACTAGTATAAACCAGAATGATACGAAATCAGTTCAGCAAACTTTGAATAATTTCTCAAAATATTTGTGGGATGTTAATATTCCCTTATTTGGATTCAGGCACATCACTATTGAGGAATTATATTAATTTTTACTCACTATGCGATTTAATGCAGTTGGGCCGGATGAAATCAGTGATGGAATGCTCTTATTATCTCCTCCTTTTATTATACCGTACTTAACCCATGTTTTCAATGCATCTGTCGATAAAAAATATTCTCCAGAAATATGGAAACACTCAAACATTCTGCCCAACCATAAAATAAACTCACCTCAGGATTTTTCAGACCTAAGACCAATATGAATTCTCTGTGCAGTGTCGAAGGTTCATGAAAAAAATTTTAAATCCGCGAATGAGGCATTTCTTGGAAAATTTCAACATTCTCCCGCCACAGCAATCCGGGTTTCGTCTCCAACTTAGCTGCGTTACTGCATTATTGAAAGCTACGGATGAGATTCACCAATCAGTTGATTCTAACAAAGTACTTCTTCTGGTATCTGCTCGATTATTCAAAGGCATTTGATGAGATCAACCATCAACTCTTGCTAAAATCACTCCACTATTTGAGCTGCTCACAGAAAGCGGTTGGGCTCGATGAAAGCTATTTAAGTGGTAGTCACTAGAGAGTGGTCGTTAGGGAAAAATATTCAAAATGGGGTATGCTTTCAAATGGCGTTCCGCAGGGTTCTATATAAGGTCCCATGCTCTATATAGTGTGTACATCCTCTTTCATGAATGTTTTGAACATTCGAAAATGCCATGCTATGCAGATGATACGCAAATGTATCTCTCTTTTGATAAAACAAAATTGAATGAGCTATAGCAATCTGCAGTCTCTTGTCACAATGTCCAAAAAGTACTGCCTTACTATGAACCCGAAAGAGTCAGTGGTTCTTACACATTCGAAAGCTTCCCTGAGAAAAAAATGTTGCCTTTATATTCGGGTTTCTATGGGTGGCGAAGAATTACCCACGAAGTATCATAAAAATCTAGTGCTCATACTTGACTGCTTATTGAGGTTCAAGAAGCATGTCTGAACAGAACACATCTTTGTGACTCACTGGTACTGTCACATATCAATTATGCTGATATTATCTATGGACCCTGTTTCACAAAATATAACCAATTCAGACTTCAAAAAGCTACAAAACACATGTATTCGTTTCATAATTGGCATTAGACATCGAGATCACGTGTTACATCATCTGAAAACTATTGGATGGTTAAATATCAGAAATGGAATGTTCTCACATGCAGCAACATTCTTTCATAAACTCATTCATACTAAAACACCACATCACTTCTATAATAGAATAACATTCAGAACCGGTGTGCATCACTTGATTTTATGTGATCGGATATCTTTTGAAACCTCTAAGCATCGCAATTCACTATATCCTGGCTCATTTTCGTAATTCATAGGCTGGCTATATAACAACATTCCGACTCGATATAAAGCTGAATTCAGGAAAAAATTGAAAATTCTAATCAGGTGAAATTGTTTTCAATTTATGATTTTTGTAGGTGTTTTCTTGAATGTCAACTTTAGGATAACTACTACAATTAGTTCAATAATTTGTATAAGCACCAGGTTTTTTTGTTTGATTTTATGTTAATATACCAAGTGTCATAGAACAGCCGTCGTGGACGGGTGGAAGAGCAATTCCTTGCCCTAGGCAAAGATTGAACCCTGCCATTTGATAGGGTGATTATAAATAATCATTTGCCTTATATCTTTTGTATATATTTTTGTTATTCATCCTATCAATAAGAATATTTATAATGTATTTCCATCTGAACAAACCTAGTCGGGTCCGTACTTCCCACTGCTCCGACCCAGTGGGCGAATGCGCTAGTATAATCAACCAATAACCACTCTCCGCACCGCGGGGTAGGTGGTCACTGGCTCCGAGAATCGTCCTGAGCAGACGCAACGAACCGAGAATAACGGCCTTCTGCGTGCGGCCGACCAAGATCTCTGCCGCATTACGGCATGCCGGAATGGTCTTGAGCACCGAGAGAAGCGTTGGTCAAGAACCATCGAAAACACCTAAAATTAGAACCACTAGTTTGACAGAATAGTCCGAGTGGAGCATGCGAAGTTCGTAAATTCTGATACTTTGTCCGTTTTTCCTGCTATTTTCGGACGATATTCGTTTCGGTAGGGGCTGAAAACTCAATAACAAATATCGTCCTACTTTGGTGGTCGAAGAGGACTTATCAGGCTCATCAGCTTGTATTCGATTGAGGGTGGGGAATGAAAAGTTCCGAAAAATTAGACACCTTTCATTCTCCACAACGGACTATATCCCCCGGAGCGTAATGCAGTACCGGTGTCCTGTCTATTTTATACGACTGCCGAAGAAAATTGTATAGCACTATAACCTTACCAATCGATAACAAGGGTATAAGTCATCTGTCAACTCAAAACGGGACAGGTGGGTATTTGTGACTAGTCTCAGTGGAGACGGGGAGGGTTCTTCAAAAGTATTTCAAGATTTAGAATTGATGAAAAAAATAGAGGGGGGGGCGCCAGGTAAATTGTCTCACAAACACCCTAAATGTGTCAATACCACTAACTTACCAAATGATATGAAACAACAGGCATCGATTTAAAAATTTATTCAAAACGTTAAACCACTTGTATCTAGAGTATAAGTAGAAGCTATCAAGCGAACAGATTATAATTCAAGCCATGCAAAGCAAGGTATATATATATATAGTTCCGTAGCGTTAATTAGTAACTATTTTCAGGGATTGTGATTCAGGAAAATATATTATGTTTCAAGCTATGCAAAGCGAACGGGCTATATACTAAGTTAATCAATAATTACTCTTTGTAGCACCAAAAGATGAATATGAACTTAAAAATGAAAGAAGGGTGTTTGGCGCAACCCAATCAAATAACACATCAACCCAAAGTCAATGCAGAAATTCAAATGCTACCAACCAGTTATAATGCGTCGCGAGAGCTCAAGCGCATGCGCAATTCATAAATCATCAATAAAAAAACATTAAATTTCCGCCTTACAAAAAAACGAAAGCATCAAAATAATTCAACAGAAATTAGCAATAACTTGCGTGAATTCCCACGATGGTTGTAATTCAGCAACTGGTTCTTAAATTGGAAGTGGACTGATGATAATGCCGAGGACTCCGAGTAGCTTTTCTCGTGCTGGTGACCATGAACCGTTCGGTATGGAGGTGAAACCAAACTTTTCGATCACCCCGTATAAGGATTGATCTTCGGTTTCCAGAGCGTCGGAAACACTGGATTGGAGTTCCGTACAAAAAAAAACCCTTCTGAGTTGAAAGGGTTTTTTTTTCCTCTGCAACACGGTTTGCGACAGGAATCGTGTGTTTAACGCAGATTTTCCTTATTTGCTTTCCTTCAATCTTCCAAATAACAACCTTCTAATGAACCACCTTTGGTATTATTCAGGCAAAATTTCGATGGACCCTCAAGAATGAATTCCGAACTATGAAAATTTCCTAATCCTCAATAAGAGAGTGGAATGCCACAAACAACAATATCATACGTTCAATATAGGGCATAATTTCCACTGATATCGAGCCCAGGAATCTAATCCTCCAACGGAGTTGTTATCACAAACTATTTATTCCATGAACCCGTTTTTGAAATTTTCTTCAATGGCTGCCGACTACGATCTCAAAGAATCAGGAATCTTGACCTCGACTAGGAGAAGGAATTGCATTCTAGCCTATTTTGAAAAAGTTGTGAAATATACGCGCATGTTCCTCCGACACACGAGTAGACCGTTGGCCAATCCGAGATCGAAAATTAGAAATTCATCATTTCAACTGGTAACCATAGTCCAGGTGAATTAGTCCAAAAAAAAACGGATTCGAAACCAGAAATGTGTTCAGTATAAATTAGAAGAAAATATTTGAACAAAGCAAAGATCTTACATACTCAAGCATGAGTTATCTAGAAAATAAGATTAACTATATTTAGAATTGGTTACCTCGAATAAATACCGGGTAAAATGAAATGGTCGAATTGACAATAAAAAAGTGATAGTGAAATACGGTTTCAATTACCTCAGAGTTTTCAAGGAGGAAGTATTGGAAGCAAATTCAACCCGTTACAAACACCCCCCTAACTTGAAGAAAATTTTCCGGGAAAATTTTCTCCAGCGCTAGCTGACTTAAGGTCCTTAGCATTCCAGATTCCTTTGTAGTTGCCGCTCTCATCTCGGAGTTCGTATGTCCATGGAGACACCCTCTTCTTTATATAAAATGGCCCAACGAATTTCGGTGCCAACTTGGCACTATAATATTTTGCAGCATCTGAGAGAACAAAGTTTTTCCTCCACACTATCTGATTCGGTAAAAATTGCTCATTCCTCCTACGAAGATTATAAATTTTAGTATTTTTTTCCGCTGCCGACTGCAGTCTCTTCCGAACCTCTTCAAACAGTTTTTGAAATCCCTCATCTCTTGCTTTTGACGATATCTCGACATTGGTTACCAAGTCTTGTGGCTTCTCATGGTCCTCGCCGTTGAGAATCATTGTTCTTCCAAAATTCACGTAGTATGGAGAGTATTGGGTTGTTTCATGTCTTCCAGTCCTCAGTGCACAGGCCATCTTTGGTAGGTTCACATCCCAAGTACGATGATTGTCGGATACGTAAATGGACAACATCGTTTTCAGATTACGATTTACCCTTTCTGTGGGATTTGCCTGGGGATGATAGTGGGCATTGAATCTGATCCTAACCTTGTAACCTTCAGCCAGTTTCCGAAATTGACTCGATTTGAATTGGGGACCGTTGTCACAAAGTACGATACGGGGTACTCCATATACTAAAAATATTTCTTCCTCCAACTTCCTAACCACGATTTCTGCCGATGAAGATCTCAATGCGAAAACAAGTGAATATTTGCTAAAGTAGTCGCTCACCACCAATATGAATTTATGCCCCTTATTTGATCGTGGAAAAGGGCCCATTATGTCGATGGATATCATTTCCCAGGGCTTGTTGACAACTGGCTGCGCCGTCATCAAGCCATTTGGACCTCGCAAATCAGGCTTATGCTCCAGACAAATCGTACAGCCCCTCACATACCTCGAAACATCAAACTTCATCTTAGGCCAGTAGTACTTATCGATAAGCCGGTTGTATGTTTTATAGGTACCCATATGTCCTGACGTGGGAGGGTCATGTGCTTCTCTTAGAACTCGGTTTCTACCTTCCTTGGGTACCACTAATTTCCAGTCATCCCCCACATCTCCTAAGCCGCTTATTGTTCTTCTCACGTTTTTATAGAGCCTTCCGTCAGCTATCCTCCAGTTTGGAAATTTTAAGGGTTGTTCTGCTACCTTCCGTACCATGTTCTGCCACCAAATGTCTTTCACATTATCAGCATTTACTTCTAAGGCATCTACGACCGGGACACTACGAGACAAAGCGTCCGGCACGACATGTTCCTTTCCTTTCCTGTGGATAATCTTAAAATCATATTGCTGCATCCTCACAGCCCAACGAGCTAATCTGCCGGAGGGATCTTTCAGATTCTGTAGCCAAACAAGTGAGTAGTGGTCAGTCACAACTGTAAATGTGACTCCTTCCAGGTACGGACGTAGTTTTTCCACTGCCCACAAAACTGCCAGACATTCTCTCTCAGTCGTAGAAAAGTTTCGTTCTTGTTTAGAGAGTGAGCGACTGAGGTAGCATATCACTCGCTCTTCGTCTCCTTGATTCTGCGTCAATACGGCGCCGATCCCGTATCCTGAGGCATCAGTCTGCAATGTAAAGGGGAGGGAGTAATCTGGACAAGTCAAGACAGGAGCTGAGATGAGACTCTCTTTGATTTTTCGGAAAGATTCCGCACATACCTCGGTCCACTCGAACTTTTTACCTTTCTTGAGAAGTGCAGTGATCGGGGATACGATAGAAGCAAAGTCATGAATGAACCTTCTGTACCAAGAGAACATGCCAACTAGACTCCTCACGTCTTTGACCGTCTGTGGAGCAGGTAACTGCAGCATTGCTGACACTTTGTCAGGGTCTACGTGTAACCCTCTCCTATCAACGACATATCCCAGATATTTCAGTTCGGGTCGACAGAACTGACACTTCTCCTTACTCACAGTGAGTTTTGCTTCCCGTAATCTCCTGAAAACTTCTTCTAAGACGAATATATGTTTCTCAAATGTTTGCGTGACGACTACCACATCGTCCAGATATACAAAAACGTGTGGTTCTAATTCAGGGCCAAGTACTCGGTCGATAAGCCTCTGCCAGGTAGCTGGGGAGTTATGGAGACCGAATGGCATCCTCTTGAACTGGAATAATCCGCGTCCCGGGACAGTAAAAGCGGTGTACGGTCTCGAACTCTCCGCTACCGGAACCTGCCAATAGGCAGACTTTATATCCAATGACGAGAGGTAGTGCGCATCGCGCAACTTGTCAAGAGTGCTCGATACATAGGGAAGAGGGTAGCCATCTCTTTCTGTTACGGCGTTAAGCTTCCGATAATCAACACAGAACCTGTACGAGTTATCTTTTTTCTTGACCAATAAAACTGGAGATGACCAACCACTTTTCGACGGCTCGATGATTCCATTCTTCAGCATTTCGTCCAGTTCCATATCAATGTGTTTCTGTATTATTGGGGACACTGGGTAATAGCGTTGTTTTATTGGTGGGGATTGAGTCACTATAACATGTTCAGCCATATCGGTGCAGCCTAATTGCTCTCCCATCAACGCGAAATTTCGATCAACCACATTCTTCAACCGGGCTTCCTCCATAGGTGACAAAATTGTTTGACTTCTGAGGTGATCTACTGCATCTATATGAAGCGTTTCGTTGGAGAAGAACCACTCATTATGACGCAAATCCGGTACGATCCCCATGGCCTTCCAAAAATCCGTGCCAAGAATCAGAGTATGCTGCAAGCTGGGTACCACTAACACCTTTACCAATTTGACTTTCCCTCTTAGACAGAACGGCACTTCGCATTCTCCAATACTCTGACACACATCCCCATTAGCAACCGTACACGAGACTTTCTTCGCAGAATTCAACTTCAATCCAAGATTCCCAATAGTATTCCAACCACTACTTCCCATGATCGTCGCTGAAGCACCCGAGTCCAAAAGACCTAACAACTCCGTTGAAAAAACCCTCACCTTCAAATAGGGGCGTTCGTCATTATCCGCATGATCAAGGATGTAATCTAACACTGGTTTTAAGGGTTTGGTCGAATGTTCGGAGCGGACGTTCTCTCTTCGACCTCCTAAGAACGTCCTTGCCCGTTTCCCTTCGAAGAACAGCTCGGACAATTCCTCTTCGTGTACCCCTCTCGATCGCAGCCGAAACACTTCAATGCTTTCGGGATGGCACAGCCAATAGCGCGATGTCCTGGAGCCTTGCAGCGGTAGCAAATCACTTGTCGGGCTTGTTGTCCACTGCCGGATGGTCCCGAACCAGCCACATTTAATGCACTCAAGTCTTCGGTTACCTCCACGTACGCCAGATCTTTCTCGATAATGTTAGCTCTGCGAGATGAAGGTTCAACGTAACTATTGATGATGTCCCTCCTATTCTCAATTCGTCGACATACGTTGCGTAGTTCATCAATAGTGCTCGGTGATGGGTCTCCCAGACGTTCCTGATAAAAAGGATGGAGGTTCTTCAATAGAATGGCAAGTTTGGCGTCTTCAGTCATCGGACACTTGAGCCGTTTGAAGTAGCTGGACATAACAGCCAAATAAACTCCTATGCTCTCCGTAGAATGTTGTGTTCTTCGCTGAAGTTCCTCAAATAAAGCATCCATGTGATATGCTGAAAGATACTCCTCTCGAAACTCCTCAACGAGCTCTTCCCAGCTATTCACCCGATTACGGCAATCTTTGTAAAATTGATACGCCTTATCCGCGAACAAATCCATCCCTGAGTCAAGAAGTATAGTTTCTGGAACATTTCTTGCCTGGCGGTGTTCCTCAATGATTTCGAAAAAAGCAGTTATGGACATTCCTTTCGAGTCGCCGGTGAATTTTTTAATGTTCCATTTATGCGGAGGCACCATTTTATTCTGGACATTAGCTGAATTACCCGCTGATGTCGGATCTGGTGGAGGCACTCCAGATATTGAAGAATGAGCTACTCCATGTAAGTTTGCGTTGAAAGACTGTATCGCTAGACGAGCCTCGAGTTGAGTTAAAGCTGGTGGAGGGTGTGGAGAGTTTCCTATACTTTTCACGGCACCATCAGTTTTCACAATGAAATCATTTATGAGCGTTAGTGCCTGAGCATATAAATCAGACTTAGTGGCTTTTTGAGGATCATCTTTCGGTTCCATCCTTTCCAATCTTCCTAATAAATGGGAAATCTTCGTTTGGATCTTCACTCCGTCATTACTATCCTTGGTACCCTGGAAGTCCGTCAGGAGATTTCTCAGGGAATCCAATGTTTTTCCCACAGCTGTCTCATCCTCAGCGAAATCAAATGGATAATCCGGGTAACGTAGACTGTCGCCACTTTTTTCCATATGTAAAGCTGTCGCGAGCCTATGGCGCATTTCTTCTACAGTACCAGCTGCCACCCCACGGACAGCCAGCTCATATATGAGTTCATCTTTTTCTAAACGATTGATGGCCATTTTCCGCGACATCTTGATCACAGTATGTTAAAACACAATTCGAGAAACTATATGGCGGCAAGTATGTTGAACACTCGAATACAAGAGAAAAGGAAAACTGAATATAGGCGGTATCAAATTATGCAGTTCGCAAATATTCTGAAATATTCTATCAAATAAAAGTTTGACAATCTAACAAAAAAATGCAAAAAAAAGAATAATTAGAGTGAGAACGTGAAAAAGTATATAATTCTATCAAGCCGTTAAACTTGGGCCAGCACGTTGAGCGCCAAAATATAACCTTACCAATCGATAACAAGGGTATAAGTCATCTGTCAACTCAAAACGGGACAGGTGGGTATTTGTGACTAGTCTCAGTGGAGACGGGGAGGGTTCTTCAAAAGTATTTCAAGATTTAGAATTGATGAAAAAAATAGAGGGGGGGGCGCCAGGTAAATTGTCTCACAAACACCCTAAATGTGTCAATACCACTAACTTACCAAATGATATGAAACAACAGGCATCGATTTAAAAATTTATTCAAAACGTTAAACCACTTGTATCTAGAGTATAAGTAGAAGCTATCAAGCGAACAGATTATAATTCAAGCCATGCAAAGCAAGGTATATATATATATAGTTCCGTAGCGTTAATTAGTAACTATTTTCAGGGATTGTGATTCAGGAAAATATATTATGTTTCAAGCTATGCAAAGCGAACGGGCTATATACTAAGTTAATCAATAATTACTCTTTGTAGCACCAAAAGATGAATATGAACTTAAAAATGAAAGAAGGGTGTTTGGCGCAACCCAATCAAATAACACATCAACCCAAAGTCAATGCAGAAATTCAAATGCTACCAACCAGTTATAATGCGTCGCGAGAGCTCAAGCGCATGCGCAATTCATAAATCATCAATAAAAAAACATTAAATTTCCGCCTTACAAAAAAACGAAAGCATCAAAATAATTCAACAGAAATTAGCAATAACTTGCGTGAATTCCCACGATGGTTGTAATTCAGCAACTGGTTCTTAAATTGGAAGTGGACTGATGATAATGCCGAGGACTCCGAGTAGCTTTTCTCGTGCTGGTGACCATGAACCGTTCGGTATGGAGGTGAAACCAAACTTTTCGATCACCCCGTATAAGGATTGATCTTCGGTTTCCAGAGCGTCGGAAACACTGGATTGGAGTTCCGTACAAAAAAAAACCCTTCTGAGTTGAAAGGGTTTTTTTTTCCTCTGCAACACGGTTTGCGACAGGAATCGTGTGTTTAACGCAGATTTTCCTTATTTGCTTTCCTTCAATCTTCCAAATAACAACCTTCTAATGAACCACCTTTGGTATTATTCAGGCAAAATTTCGATGGACCCTCAAGAATGAATTCCGAACTATGAAAATTTCCTAATCCTCAATAAGAGAGTGGAATGCCACAAACAACAATATCATACGTTCAATATAGGGCATAATTTCCACTGATATCGAGCCCAGGAATCTAATCCTCCAACGGAGTTGTTATCACAAACTATTTATTCCATGAACCCGTTTTTGAAATTTTCTTCAATGGCTGCCGACTACGATCTCAAAGAATCAGGAATCTTGACCTCGACTAGGAGAAGGAATTGCATTCTAGCCTATTTTGAAAAAGTTGTGAAATATACGCGCATGTTCCTCCGACACACGAGTAGACCGTTGGCCAATCCGAGATCGAAAATTAGAAATTCATCATTTCAACTGGTAACCATAGTCCAGGTGAATTAGTCCAAAAAAAAACGGATTCGAAACCAGAAATGTGTTCAGTATAAATTAGAAGAAAATATTTGAACAAAGCAAAGATCTTACATACTCAAGCATGAGTTATCTAGAAAATAAGATTAACTATATTTAGAATTGGTTACCTCGAATAAATACCGGGTAAAATGAAATGGTCGAATTGACAATAAAAAAGTGATAGTGAAATACGGTTTCAATTACCTCAGAGTTTTCAAGGAGGAAGTATTGGAAGCAAATTCAACCCGTTACAGCACTCGTAAAGCCGCGTTATGGCGATGGATATAGGCCGAGACCGCATCAAATGCACAAGATGACAGCGAATGCATCAAAGTCTCGAGCGCCTGTCGGCAGGCCCTGCATCTAGTATCAGGGACCTCTACACCCATCACGCGGCGCCGGTAGACAAGGGTGTTGAAGACACCGTCTTGTCACGCCATGATGAACCCTTCAGGGCCAGTTGTACCGCTTTTCTTAAGTTGTGCTTCATCTGAGCCAGGCTTTGTTACTATGGATTTGCCAATCAGCTTCCTTGTTCCTTGACGATTGAGCCAAGCTTAGTTGAATCTCTGCTGAGTTGAAGCGGTGCAACTGGCCCTCAGTCTCCGACTTCAGCTTACCTCACCTGAGGGAGGCGAATTTCAGCTTAACAGACAAGCCATGGTCCTCGATGCTCTTAAAGAAGACTCCATGCATGGGCTTGTCGGTATGCAGCTGCAAAATCTCAGCATTCTCCGCAGCCTTGATGTAAGCTTTTCTCCGTGGGGGCTTCAACTCGGTGACAGAGAGTTGGTTTACCCGCTCAGTGTCGAAGACTATACCAAGTTCATCAGCATCGCGCCTTGCCATGTAGTGTAGGGGATCCGAAATCCTGATGATTCTATAGGCTCCATCCAGTGTCATTCTGTTGTGAAGACAATCCAAACAAAAGAGTCCTCGACTCCTTGTTGAAGGAAATATAACCGTGGAAAGGACGATTTGGCATGCATGCTCCTATGCACATGCATCATTTCATGAGTCTTTATGTCAAGTTGCCGCAACTCTTCCTGAGTCCGCTTATGTTGCATGGAGTCCTGCGTGATGCATCTAACGATCAGCAAGTTCTCCTTACAGTCCGCGAAAACCCTCTTCGACCCTTTCTGCTCATATATCCGTTCGAACACCAGGTCAACTGCTTGGAGAGTACGTATGTACACGATGCGTGTAAACATCTTGTAACACTTATTCAAGCATGCTATCGGTCTGTAATTCTTGGGATCCGACTAATCTCCATTTTTCGGGATTAGCACCGTCTGCTCCTATACAAACCATTCCGGAATCAGCTGCTCTCCGTCAAGCCAAGAACTGAATATTCTGTCCAAATAGTGGTGGGTGCTCAATAACTTTTTCCACCAATAGTTATTGGGACCATCAGGGCCTTAATCAGCAAAGTTCTACGAACCCTCAAGAGCTCTCCGAACTTCATCCGTGGTTATTGGTTGACGCAGAATTCCAGGCTCAGCCTCCTATAGAAAGCTTCAAACTGCGTCAGGGCTGGAGTGTCTCAGTTGAGTGGTTGCGGATACTCGTAGATACTTTTTCAGAAGGAATCCACCCGATCAGAGGCCGACGGATTATCCAAAACACGCGGTGGCGATTGGAATGGGCGGGAGGGTTTCTCGCGGAACTGACTGTTCTCTGAGTAAGCCCTCGCCCGCCTCACTAGTGACTTTTTCGCAGTCACCAGCATTCGTTTCCCCTCGATGCAATGCTGCTCGATGATGGTGAGCAGCACTTCTTGATTCAATGTGTTATTGGATCTCCGCAGTTTTGCAGCGATTCGCCGCACTGCGTGCGTAAATTTTTATTTTCGTCTTAACAAACCTAGTCGGGTCCGTACTCCCCATTGCTTCGGCCCAGTGGGAGAACGCGCTAGTATCATTAACCCATGACCACTCCTCACACCGCGGGGTAATTGATCACTGGCACCGGGAATAGTGAGTCCTGAGTAGACGCAACGAACCAAGGATAACGGCCTTCTGCATGCGGCCGGCCAAGATCTCTGCCGCATTACGGCATGCCGGTATGGTCTTGAGCTCCGAGAGTAGCGTTGGTCTGGAACCACACAGGACACCTTTAATCAGAACCACTAATTTGACAGAATAGTACGGGTGGAGCCTGCGAAGTTCGTAAAGTAATTCCTGATACCCGTTTTTCCTCTTCTTTTCAGACAAAATTCCTTTTTGTGACACCCGATATAGATAATCCGAAAATATACGAAAAAAAGTTGCAGAAAAAATTCAAAAGATATTACAATGTCCATATTGTGAAATTCGTTTTAGATTTACAGGGTGTTGCATTTTTTCATGAGAGAAAAAGAAAATTTTTTTTTACCAAGCCATAATTTTTTGTTCCATAGTTCCACCCTCAGATTTTTTTTCTGTCACAATGTGCCAAGTAAGAATGATTAATCAAAAATTCGGAAGTGAAGCCTACTCCGATTGACACAGCTGTCATTTCGTAAGGTTCAGAGAACAACAAAATATCATGTGATGGTTTATATGTATACAGGGTACTTCAAATGTTCCTTTCATTTTCATCAATTCCAGTTGGAGTTCATGGGATTTTTTCAAATGAAGCACCCTTTACATTGGTCTGTTCGTATTCTACATGAAATTACCTGTATTGGGATACCAACATGTTTTATGCTATTTCTAGGCATTCTTTCATTATTTGCGGTTTTCGAAATTTCTATCAATAAATAGAGGAAATAACTACTCGTTCAACATTTCAAATATGGAAGAAAGAACCGACAACGATCACAATCACAATACATTTCCTCAATGGCTTCTACCTCGATCTGTACATTTTCTGAATCTCTTCAGAAAGTTGTATCTCACGCGCAGCTCGGACGGGAAGGTATATTTCGCTGGAATGCCCCAAGAATTCTCAATTCCATATTATCTTGTTCAGTTAGGACTGAATGGTTAACCAGATTTACCTGTTCCCCATAAATGAAAATCCATCGATGTTGGGTCCGGTAGCCTCAGCGATGGAGGAATAGTTGCAATTCACTCATCTGGAAACATTACATCGAGCGCCCCACGAAAAATGCGCTGATGCCCCATCTAACTGAGGCCACCATCTTTGATATAATTAGGCAGGTGTTCTACCAAACTGGCAAAGTATTCTGTGAGGAATCGAAAAAAATCGCAATTCAAAATTTCTTTCGAAAACATATGGTTCGAGTCCATTTATGTTGATGATATTTAGCACACACTTCATCTCAATTTTTGTTACTATTATAATGGTAGTTATGTCTATTGACAAATTCTTTCTTGTGGAAGGCACTTTCGTCGGTGAAGATGATGCTCCTCAGGAATCTTTCATTTTCTGTTATTTTATTTTGCATCGTCTGACTAAACTGTTGTCTCTTCGAAAATTATGTTTCCATCAACTCCTAGTGTAATTGCACGTAGTGAGAGTGGAATTAACTATTTTTCAAACTTCTGGCATTTGAAGATTTCGATATCTCTAAATCTCTGCAACTTTTTCTCACACTCAATTCAGGATTTTTCATCACTGCAAGACCAACAGCTTATTGGTTTTCATCAATCAATACTGTCTCAGCACGTCTCTTTCCGTATTCTCTCAAATCTTACCTTCAATAATTCAAAATATTTCAACTGTGGATGAATAATAATTCGTATCTCCTGTTCCTTGATCCACGCGGTGTTTTTTGAACATTACAGGGCATTCCTTTCGTGTGAATCTGCATATGAAAAAAATTGAAAAAAGGAACAGAAATTGGTGACAACGTCATTCAATTTTTTTCTCATCATAATATACCTGCATATAACTGCATTATCGTTGATAATGGCATAGAATTCAACAATTTTCTCATATCAGAACTTCTTGCGTTACATAAAAGATTCCACTTCACCACGACCCTTTCAATATAGAAATCGATAGAAATCTTTTGAATGACTACATCAATGAACATAAACAAAAGTATAAAAGTCTTTATGCAACGATTGATACTGATTTAATTAAGAATAATAAAGAAAAAGGTATAGAAAGAGAAAATCGCGACCATCCAATTCTATTCAAAACAAAACAGAAGCCCGTATTCGAAAAAACATATCACAAAAAAAATGTCAATAAATTCCAAAAACCAAACACACAGAGAGAATGTTATGGTCATTAAGGACGTCTTGATTCAAATAATAAATCAATACTTTTAAGATTTCAGATTCAATATTGCAAGAAGTCGAGATCTCCATAAAATTTTCTAGATTGAACGTCCTTCACCCAAGTATAATAAAAACAATGGATGTTTCTTGAAATACAGAAATTGGAAAGGTTCATAAGCAAAAATCAATTACCAATCGATATAAGTTTTGAAAACATTTTATTAATTGAGAAAATCATAAAAGTCGATAGCTATATATCAAATTTGAGAATAGCGTACATTTCACAAATACCAATTACTTATCCAGCGACGTTTGAATACTTTCATTCATTCCATGTTCCAATCTTAATAAAGGGTCAGTTCAAGGCAGTAATATCCCAAAATAAGTTTTTTGCAAAGAACGAGAAATCTTATGCGTTTCTGAGTACTCATTATATAGAGATTACCCAAAAAGCTGTCTATCAGAGAGCTTTCGAAAGAGAATCCTTGCGAGTTCCAATTGCTGAATATCCGTAACACCTCCACTTGCTGCCGAACACCTATCTACTTTTCTGGACCGATCATTAGGCAACTAGACAACTCCAACAAATGGATTTTCCTCTCATCACATCGAGAGGCAATCAAACTCCTATGCCACAACCAAAACGAAATTGAAAATTTGTCCACCGGAAGTTATCTCTTCGACATTCCAGTCGGTTGCCAAATATCCTGCAATGATCGAATCATAAGCAATAGAAATCAAACCACTGACAGCCAATCAATTATGCTGCCAGATCTCGATAGTAAAATCTCAGAAATATCCGAGTCTATTATTGGACTCCACCTTAAAGATATAGATTTGGACAAACTCCATTCGATAAAAGCAGCCATTTTAAATTAAAATTTCATTTCAACACGTAGTACATATTCCAAGTTTTTGGACGATGTTCATCAATGCTATTATTATACCAACACGCCTTTATTTCCCCAATTAAAAGACGAGTTGCAGAGCCTCCAAAAATTCGAAGCCAAACCAACCACCAGAGGAATTCGGGATGCCAGGGTTCAGATTCCTCGCTAACCCTCCTCTGCTGAATCTTCAGTAAAAGGAAGCATGTCGCCCGTTCCCATTTGAATCGCTGACCATGCTGATGCAGTTTCCGCCGATTCCTGGAAAGTGATGGGACAGGTTTTCTTTTTTTTTTTGAAACAGTTGTTTGAGAGATCATTCCTTTCATAAGCCTTGAACCATACAGTTATACTTTTTCTAATGAATTTTGATTTTTGAAAAAGAACTTTGAGATCCACAAGTTATATTTCATATCTTTTCGGATTATATCGAACAAATACGCACTTTTGGAACACATCGTATCTATTCTACTGATTCATTGATATTCATACTCGCAGAGCAACTGTAATTATATTGATGTTCTCAGCGGCTTAGGCCAAAAAGTTTCTTAATAAGAATTTTCAGTGGCATTTGACATTTTCGACAAATGACTTTTGGCCCCTTTTTAAACACAATATTTCATGCCTTTCATCATCTCCACATGGTGTTCGTCACAACACCTTTTCAATTGAAGGAATAAAATAGTTTTTAACGTGTATAAATGTTGTATTGATACGTATCATTTTTTTTTAAGAATTTTTACTATGTGTCAACCGACTCTTTTAACCATTTCATTCACATCACGATACATGGCTTATGTGACATCTCCGCATAAATCCAAGAAAAGCATTAGAAAAAACAAGTACTTCATTGATTACAGAAATCTCCTCGAAAGCATGTCTCATGAAAAAATTCGATTCAAAAGTCTTCCGCTCATTCCCAATAAATAAATATACTAAACCGTTACAGGAAATCCGCGAGTTATAAAAACGAACAAAGGAAAACTGAAAGTGACTTACCCAGAGACTGCTCGGGTGCAAAATAAATTAAACATCGAAACAATTGGAATACGCAAAGAAAGAATCTTCTCTCCCAATAACTGAAATCCAAATTTATGTATAAAAAACAGATGTTGTGAATGACGCCTCCATCAAAGGAATGATTTATTCAGAACCATCAAAACTGAAGAATATCGCAAAAAAATCCCTTTCACCAAAATCTAGGAATTATAAGATCTCTCAAGGTTAATCATTAAAGTCAGCAATTGACGTAAATCGCATTAAAAGGAATTGCCACTTTCTCCCAGAGAGATTTATGGTTGGTTCTTTGTTTCTTCCCGACAAGAAATAGAGCTTGTCTACGACAAGCCAGAGCCAAGAAAATGAAGGAAATCATAAAAAATCAATTTGATACATCATTGATCATCATTGAAGATCAGATAATCAAATAGTTGTGATAGAACATTAAGACATTAAACATTCTAAAAAATCAAGGAATTATTATTACCAATAATTGTAATATAAGCCTTCTGCGTGCGGCCGGCCAAGATCTCTGCCGCATTACTGCATGCCGGAAAGGGCCTTGAGCTCCGAGAGTAGCTATGGTCTGGAACCATCGAGAACACCTATAATCAGAACCACTTGTTTGACAGAATAGTCCGGGTGGAGCCTGCGGAGTTCGTGAAGTGAATCCTGGTATTTTGTCCGTTTTTCCTCCTCTTTTCGGACAATACAGTACCAGTGTACTGTCTATTTCATACGAGGGCCGAAGAAAATAGTATAGCACTCGTAAGGCCGCGTTATGGCGATGGATATAGGCCCAGACCGCATAAATTGTGCAAGGTGACAGCAAGTGCATTAAGGTCTCGGGCGCCTGTCAGGCCCTGAATCTGGTATCAGGGACCTCCATACCCATCACGCGGCTCCGGTAGATAAGGGTGTTGAAGACACCGTTTTGCCACGCCATGATGAACCCTTCGATCTCCGACTTCAGCTCACCTGACCTGAGGAAGGCAAATGTCAGCTTAACAGACTAGCCATGGTCCTCGATGTTCTTCAAGAAGACTCAATGCATGGGCTTGTCTGTATGCAGCTGCAGCATTTTAGCATTCTCTGCAGCCTTGATGTGAGCTTTTCTCCTTGCGGGCTCCAACTCGGACACAGAGAGTTGGTTTACCCGCTCGGTGTCGAAGACTTTACCAAGTTCTTCAGCAGCGCGCCTTGCTGCCTTGAATAAGAATGCTCCGACTCCTGCATGTTCATGGTCTGGGACCATGCAGTGTGGGGTATCCGAACTCCTGATGATTCTACAGGCTCCATCCAGTACCATTCTGTTGTGAAGACACTCCAAACTCAAAAGTCGAAGGAGATACAACCGTGGAACGAACGATTTGGGATGCATGCTCCTGTGCATGTGCATCATTTTACGAGTCTTTACGTCATGTTGCTACAACTCTTTTTGAGTACATTTGACTACTCTCTGGCTCTGAGGTCCAGATCTGCCGTAGTTTCTACCTATACCACATAGAGCACTTTTCACCGAATCTACCTATTGGGTGTGGCGTTGTTCCACACCCAAATAGGTGTATGTGTCTCCTGCATTCAAATGATGTATAATGCTTCCGTCTACGAGTTGGGCATTCTCAGAGGAATCCTCGCATCGTCCTCTTTTGAGATGATCCAGTGAACATTTGTCAATCCCGAATTCTATACCGACAGCATGCGTGAACTCCTGCACCACCCTGAGGGATTGCTGTAGGTCCCTTTCTCAGAGGCATAGAGCTTGAGGTCATCCATATAAAAAAGATAGGTGACCTCATGCCTCCGGTTTCCAGGGGTGCCGCAGTTGTATCCCCGGGATCTCCTGAACGCAACGGACAAAGGCATTAGTGAGATGCAGAGGAGAAGGGGCTGAGGAAATCTCGGAATCTCCCTGAAGAAACACCTCTCCTTATGATGATCGGCTCTGTTTGGACCCTGCTTTCACCTGATGTTATGGTGAAGCGGGTCCTCCAGAACGGCATCAGTTGTTCGATGCATCTCACTATTTCATCGGGTACCGCAAGGCACTTGAGTAAGTACAACAACAACTCGTGTGATGTATCGAATGCCTTGCGCTAGTTGATCCAGGTCATAAAAAGATTCCGCTAATACTGCACGGAGTCCTGCGTGATATATCTATCGATCAGCAAGTTCTCTTTACAGTCCGCAGAACCCTTCTTTGACACCGAGTCAACTGCTTGGAGGGTACGCATTACAAGATGCGTGTAAACATCTTGTGACACGTATTCAAGCATGCTACCGGTCTGTAATTCTTAGGATCCGACGAATCTCTTTTCTTCGGAGTTAGCACGGTTCGCCCCTCGACAAACCATTCCGGAATCAGCTGCTCTCCATTCAGCCAAGATCTGAATATTCTGGCCAAATGGTGGTGGATGCTCGATAACTTTTTCCACCAATAGTTATTGAGGCCATCAGGGCCTGGAGCAGCAAAAGTCTTCGAACCCTCAAGAGCTCTCCGAACTTCATCCGTGGTTATCGGTTGACGCAGTATTTCGGTCTCAGGCTGTTGAAGCCTTCTACAGAAAGCTTCAAACTGCGTCAGGGCTGGAGTGTCTCGGTTGAGTGGTTGCGGATGCTTGTAGATACCTTTCCAGAAGGATTCCAACCGACCAGCGGCCGGCGGATTATCCACAACACGAGAAGGCGATTGGAATAGGCGAGAGGATTTCTCGCGGAACTGTTCGTTCTCTGTGAAAGCCCTCGCCTGCCTCACTAGTGACTTTTTTGCAGTCACCAGCATTCGTATTCTCTCGAGGCAATGCTGCTTGATGGTGAGCAGTACCCCCCGATTCAATATGTGATAGGATCTCCGCAGTTTTGCAGCGTTTTGCCGCACTGCGCCCGTAAATGGTCTTTGAACCACTAAGCAGTCCATCACACATTGGATACGAGGCGCGTGTTGTCTCGCCGACTTGATATTAGCCTCCATCTCGTGTAGAAGCTGTTCATGCTTCCTGAAGGAGTCGAAGGGTCTGTCACCCCCTTCTCTCCCAGAAAGAGCCTGAACAGAGTAATACACGGCACAGTTGATTGATGCGATACATAATCCCTGAGTTTTTGGGCGGAAAAGGCGTCATGCTCTGGGTGGGGCACGCACAGCTGCAGGTCCCATTTTGCATCCCGACCTTAGGAAGGTGGTGGCGCTACTCACCAGAAACTCTTCAGATATTGTGTCATCTCCCCTGCTTATTCATTCCATTATTATTATTATTATAATTTTTTCGATTTTTTTTTTTTTGAATGATGATTTTTTACATGTTGAACGTTCCTCTCCGACGCCTTGTTATCCCAAAAAATGACATTAGCATTTCAATTACAATACTTTGCCACCAGCCGCTGTTTGAATGTGGCAGAATCACTTTTTTCCGATTATTTCATGTCTTTTAAATGACATCTCTATGGGACACCCTGTAGAGTAGGGAGGGTGAGTATAGCCCCACAGCACTTAGGCCACAATATGGCCCATTGTACATCCTCCCAAGGAGTCGCCCCCCTAGGACATTGTCCAACCTGCCTTATCTAGAAAGGAGGACAGGTCTCCAGGGGACATCTCCTTAATATCGGCAGGTGTAGGCCAAGACTCACCGACACACACTCTCTTATCGATCGACGATAGCTCCAGATATTCACATGAGACATGCCTGACAGTTTCATCTTCCTGTTCACACATCCTGCATAGAGGTGTGTCCACTAGCCCCATAATATGGAGGTGTTTCCTTAGTTGACAGTGTCCAGTCAGAAATTCCACTGTTAAACGTAGGTTCTTCCTGGTCATCGCCAAATATTTATTCGTATCCAGCATCTCAGGGTCGCCCAAGGTGATCCTGGCAAAAATGCATCCTTTGGTTTCATCCCATCTCTTAAGGGATTGAGTATGGGTGTAACGTTTGGCTAGTTCCGCAATTGTCGAAGACGTCAAGCCATGGATGTCACCTGGTCCCAAAATTTTCAGTCCAGCCGTCATCCTAGCCAAAGAGTCAGCAATGCGGTTACCTTTGCTCCTGTCGTGCCCTTTCACCCACCTTAGTACGATATTATTATCTACCGAGGCGTTAGCTAAATCTTGGTGGCACTCTAGTGCTAACCTTGAGATAATACGTTGCCTATTCAAGGTTAGTAGGGCGTGTCTACTATCAGTGCAGATTATTATGTTTTTGCCAGAAATTCCTTTTCTGGTTAGCTCTTTTGTGGCGATTGAGATACCAGCCAGTTCTGTTTGAACCACGCTGGTATTTTTTCCCATTCCCCACTTAATCCTTAGGCTAAGTGATCTGGAGTAAACTCCACATCCTGATCCTTCCTTGGTTTTTGAGCCGTCTGTGTATATGCGTATTGCATTTGCAGCATCCGCCTCAGTGTTCTGTTTCATTTGTATTTTGTAGGGTTTATTAAAAACAAACCTGGGTTCAATTGCGTCACCGGCTGCCTGTAGCAGAGGCACCGCAGTGAGTGCCTCCCTCCACAGGCCCCGCCTCAGTTGACCCATTCCTACCTCGGGGTTTACACCAGCCGTGCGCAATCGTAGCATGGCCATTAGCGCAACACCCTGGGACACCCTGTTCAATAGATTGTTTCGGAGGAAAGGAATCGAATGATACCAAAATTTTGAATATCTGTCGATCATTTTCAGAATCATCACTATTATTAAAAAATGTATCACAAAATAGTGCAGCCGCTGGAATAATAAAAACCCAAATAATAACATTATTTGAAATTCCACTTACTATACGAATAAGAATAATTGGCGTTTGATGTATATCTTTTTAATAGATGCATACTCCTGAAAAATGTAATGAAAATTATGGTTTTCTACCAGCAGATATTTCATTACGTCTATAATTCACATTTTGAAAATAATTCGTCTTCAAAAAGACTGATTACTGCTATTCCATGATGGCCCCATTATGGTTGATAGGTACACAGAAATCACACTATTAATTTTCACAGATTCTGGAAGTGTTTAATAGTTTAATCTGTCTCAATACAGGAATGTATTTCCATCGTCAACTCCAAATTTTGTCAAAGTCGCCTTTGGATAAAAAACTAAATGAATATCTGCTGTAAAATAAGTATCAATACGAAATAACAGTTATCTCAGTCCAATCATTATAACTGTGTCATGGATAAATCCAGCCAAAATGAAAAAATTGGCATGCTTTTAATTTAGGGTGAGTGTCTGAATAATTCTACAGCTGCATCAAATTCATACAGACGGAGGTTCCCTGGTAGAAGACATCCGTATAGGACATACTTCGTGGAACTTGAACATAAGTTGAGACAAGAGTCAAATAACCAACGTATTCGAAATCGACATGTAAATATAATAGTCAGCGAAGATAAACAGATAGACGTTCTAGGATATGTAGAGGTAAATCCAACTTCATCAACACGAGAATTAGCCAATGAATGTGACGTGAGTCTATCGACTGTACAGAGAAATTTGAGAAATCATAAGTTTCGGTCGTATAAATATCCGATGCATTGAAGGCTTTATGGTGGAGGCGATGAGAGAAGATTTGAATACTGTCGATGGTTTCTTTATAATGTTCGCGAAAATCCTCGATTTCCTTTGAAAATTTCATACTCAGATGAAACAAGATTTACCAATAGAGGGCTCTTCAATAGGAATAATACTCGATAGCGCACAGCAGAATCCAAGGCTTTTACATCAAGGTAATCCTCAACAAAGGTTCGGATTTAACTGTTGGATGGGTATACTTGGAGATCGCTTCATTGGTCCATTTTTGTTAGGACCACTTACTGGAGCGAGGTACCTAAACGTTTCTTCGGGATGCTATCGAGCCAATCATTGACGACCTTCCATTGGTTCTGCAAAATTTCTATTTTCATCAAGACGGTGCACCTCCTCATAATGATGGAATAGTAATCAATTACCTGAATAATGCTTAAAGAAATAAACTAATTCCTACACATGGTCCCATCAGATGGCCACCCTTAGATCACCAGACTCAACCCCTTCATATATATATATATATATATATTGAATGGGAGCAACAAGAAACCATATTTGTTATAGAGTACTAGCGTACTGACAAACCCTGATCGGTCTGTTCTTACAGGTTACGGTCGGTGTATGACCAAAGATTACATACATCCCCTGCTGTATGTAATCTGTGGTATGACGCAGTGTTGACAGAGCTGGAAGTGTATTAGTAGACCTGACTATTACCATCGGCATAAGCTGATTTGGTGATTTTTTTTGTGAAACAATGAAAATTTCTCACAATCCTCCAAACTCTTGAAAATTTTGAGGATTTTCGTTGAAATAGGAATTTGATAATTATTAGTTTAAACTTAACTCACTCAGCTTTTTTATTGCATGAGCAGCATCTATGAATTGTAATTTTTTGCGATATTTTTATTTTTGCCCTCGTATTCCCACTAGAACAATTGACTCATTGTGTATGGGCTATTGAGAATTTACAATCTTACAATACGAATAAAAGAAAAGAAGGAATATCTTCTGGTCACTTTCAATTGAATAACATAGCACTACGAATAGCACAACTTTTCAGTTAATGTGAATGATATTCATTAGATACATTCATCCCCAGCCAGTCTGACCTATAATTTCTCTACGTCACGGTCAAGTAATTGGGAAGCAAGTAGTAAAGAAGAAAAAAACACTTCTTGGTTACCTAAGTTGAGTTGGTTCTGCATCAAGATCAATATATTTTTTTTTCAGTCGTTCTGTAAACATGTAAGATAGGATGGATCTTTTCGCCTCATAAACAATATATTTGCTATATAAATGTATAAATACTAAACAAATACAAGATGCAACGTCTAGGTTAGGTGACGTCATAGGCAGCACCACAGTATTAAAGAAAATACTCATGCCTCTTTACTTCAAGATATGTTATATTTTAATGATTCTATCATTTTCATGTTTCATTTGAAATGAACTTTTATGAGTATTTGAAAAAAAAATCGAAACTGCTTCATATTTTGTACAAAAAGTAAACAGATTGACGAATGAATCATTTATATAGCGATAAGTCGAAGCACCAGTTTGGTAATCGACAGATCGACGTATCTGTGAGAAACGATGTACTTTTCTGGTTAAAATTCACTTAAAACCCAATTAGTTCGGAAATGAAGCTAAAAAAATGGTAAAACCTCCCAATTTTTTCGTCCAGCACCGATTTGTACAAAAATTTGGGATTAGGCTTATTACACCCTCTAGTCCATTTTCTATATTGTGCAGTTGTAAGCTTTTTGTTTTTTAGGGGTGAAAAATACCCCTAATTTCAAAAATTATAGAATAACATTAAAAACCTTAATAGGGATAAAAATAGTTGAATAATGATTGTTGCATGCTTTAGGATACAATTTCATAATCTTTCAACCTACCCTTGTTATAAACTACCCTTGAAAACATTGAAATTTTTATATGTCTTCGAACTTTAGAATACACTGGCGAGAAATCAACGAAATATACACTCACACCCGCGAACAGATTTTTCTTCTTCTCTGTCTTCCAATATAAATGGAAAAAGTGGAACATATAACGTATAACGGCCGAATATACCGGCTATGTAGATTACTACGCTCTGAAGCGGGTACTTCAAATTTAAAAAAAAAAATTTATCGGTTTTTAAGCATAGCTCCTTCATTTTGGGTGATAGAAAATTTCTAGAAACGATTCTATAGGGCTTTTCAAGAGATATAAGACTACGTGAATAAAATTACTTACCCTTAGTTTTTAAATTGGGAGAGTTTAAAGCACTTGACTAAGGTGATGTTCGATCGTAAATGTAGGTGTTAAACGGCTATATCTCGCCGAATATTCACTTTACAAAAAATCTACATATAAGAAAATTGTTGTCATTGAACAAGCTACAGTTCATTACTGAATCGGTTTTTTTTTTTCGTATCTTTAGTATTTTGAGAGATATTTATAAGAAAATGGTTAAAAAATCGTTTTCTCTTTAAACTCCAATTTTTCTAAAATTAGGCATTTTAAATTGGTTAAACTTCGTGGGTGTATTGATAGTACATATATAAAGAGAATCACAGAAGGGTGGCGATCAATTTTAGTTAGGGGGTACTTTGGAGGTTGTTTTCACAGATTTTTTTCGTAGAAAAAAGCGGGTACCGATCTTATTTTGATCATAAGTCGGTCAATTTTCATGCTAGGAAGACATTTTTTCATTTGTTGGAAAGCTCTTATTATATACTTCAAAAAAAATTTCATGAGCTTTCTTCTGAAATGCAAATTTTTCTCGTTATTTCGCTTTAAATCTTCTAAATTATACATTTGACGAAAAAAGCTAAGCATTAATTTGCTGTATCTCAGTTCGTATGTGTCGTAGGAAAATTTTAAAGAGAGCATTGTTTTTGTTTCTTCAAAAGCTATAATTTGCCTCTCTGCACTTTTTTTGATTAATGCATAGTTTTAGAGTTATTTGCAAAAAAACATTTAAAAAAGTCGATTTTTTCGTCGAAATACTGTTACTTTCAACTTCGAATAACTCAAAAAATATTACTTTTACAAAAGAAACGTATGGAACATTTTTTTCTTAGAATTACTTTTTCCATCGATTCCTACAGTTAAAATGTAATAAAAAAATTCCACCACCGAGATGGGGTGGCAACCACCCCTAAGGCTCTAGCGTACATCAGCATGATATAGAAAATGATCCTTCAGCTATTCCCTACCTTCTGTGAAAATTTCAGGTAAAACCATGGTGGACGAAAAAATTGCGAGCCAAAATGCTTCATTTCCTGAACAAAATACCAAGATCATCAGCTTCAATTCTGCACGAAAAAGTTTTTTTGCAAGTCAGTCTTCCAGTTACCAATGGTGATTGAGAAAGAGAGTTTCGGAATATTTTTCTACAAATACCAAAAATTGATCATGAAGATGTAAGTAGTATATCAAAACCAATACCAGGACCGAGATCTCGGTCCCCGTATTGGTCTAGCGTATATCGAGCGATTTAGGGAACATACTACGCCTATGTCGTCGTAGCGGGGTACGGGGGGCGGGGGCCCCTGTAACCCCGTTGGTACTCCGCCCATGTCCGCTAACGGTCGTCGCCGACATGTCGAGACCTGCAAAAGTTCGAACGGCGAGTTCCCAGGCTCACGTGCAAGGCGGCTCTTTTGTCGGCATGTTCGTCAAAGATATCATCGAATGATTAATGGGTTTTCGGGTGAATCCCCAACCGCCGAGCTGTTTACGAAAACAAACGTGATGACTCATGCGTTTTTCCGAGAATTGCAGAAGGTCATGCCTGAGAGACTTGCAAAACAAAATACGTGGGGAATCCCAGATGACGCAAGCGCTTTTCCGAGAAATGCAGAAGGTCATACGCGGCGTCTTATCGGAAACGTTCGGGCGGCATCGTAGAACCGCACCCATTTCGAGCGGGAATATTTGAACAGAGAGCGTCTTTCGCTTCAGGCGGCGTTCATGACACACGTGGGTGGTACGGTGAGGCAATGCTGTCATATTCTTCAGGCGGCTTAGAGGTCAACGAGATGGGCGCGGCGCGGGTAGGGGATCCAACTTCTCGATTGCTGCGAAGTCAGTCTTCTGCTAGAACTCGTACGATACCGCCATCGAAGACAGTGTTGTGTGTCCGCCATTAGACCATCGAAGTCAGTTTCCTGCTAGAACTCATACGATATATACCGCTATAGAACGACAGTGTGATCAGACTGAAAAATGTAAGTACCTCTTTTTCCTTCGTGCTCGGGAGTGTTTTTTCGAAACGGCTCACATACAGGTTGAGAGCTATTCATGCGCAAGTGTTGATCTCGGCATATACAGCGTGAGTCGAAACTTTTTTCTGTCAAGTGTGTTGGCTCAGTGTGAATTTTTTCGAACGGCATATACAGCGTGTGTCGAAACTTTTTTCGTTGGCTCAGTGTGAGTTTTTTCGAACGGCATATACAGCGTGTGTCGAAACCTTTTTCGTTGACTCAGTGTGAATTTTTTCGAACTTATCGGCATATACAGCGTGTGTCGAAACCTTTTTCGTTGGCTCAGTGTGAGTTTTTTCGAACGGCATATACAGCGTATGTCTGAACTTTTTCTGTCAAGTGTGTTGGCTCAGTGTGATATTTTTCGAAGGTATCGGCATATACAGGGTGTGTCGAAAATTTTTCTGTCAAAGTGGTCTGCATGTTGTTGTTGGCTCATACAGTGTGAGTTTTTCCAAACGTATACAGTGTGCGTCATAATTTTTTCGTCAAGTGTGTTGGCTCATACAGGGTGAACCAACAGCAGCACAGTGTGCGACAAAATTTTTCCATCAAGTGTGTTGACTCATATAGCGTGAGCCATTTTTTCGAACGTATGTACAGGATGTCCTAAAATTTTGATGTTTTTTGCTTCAGATGGACCTCCTTGCAGAGTTGAACACAATATGCAGCGCTTCTGGATACAAGCAGACCGTTCCTATGAGCAGCTTGCAGAAAAACAAGCCCTATCCAATTCAGAAGCTTCGCCTGGTGAAAACCAAGTTCGGAGAGACCATCATAGCCGATATCCAGCTGTACGAGGTATTCCTTCCGAGAAGAGTGTTTGCAATCCTCAGGGGACATATTGACCAATTTACTCCGGGGAAGTACGCCCTGGTAGTCGAAGAAGGAGGGGTCGGAAAGACAAATACCTTCAAGTTCATCGAGAACTAGGCAACAACATGAAGGAAGTTTTCTCTCTCTCTGTGTCCACCCATATCCACATATTTTTTGAGAACTGTAACCTATAGGAAAATATATACTTGTATGTGAAATCGTTTTGACTTTGATTTGGAGAGAATGCGTGACAGAGTAACCATATGACAGACGCAAGACTTTACTGACAGACGTATGACTCCAATGACGTGAACGACAAATGACAGAGGAATATGATATGAAGTTTGGCTTGAATGGTAGACGCAAGACTTGACTGACAGACGTATGACTCCAATGACGTGAACGACAGGCAACACGAATGACAAGACGATATTTCTGACAGCTGACAAATGAATTGACTGATGTGTGATGTGAACGACAGCCCAACACGAATGACAGACGATATGGCTGACGTATGATGTGAACGATAGCCAACTCGAATGACAGACGATATATAGCTGACGTATGATGTGAACGACTGCCAACTCGGATGACAGGCAATATTTCTGACGTATGACTTGACTGCGACGTATGATGTGAACGACTCGAATGACAGAGGATGTATGTGGTGAATGGCAGATGACTTATGACAGACGCAGGACTTGACTGACCGCCGACGTATGACTTGACAGACGTATGACTTGACTGACAGAGGAAGTGACAGATGACGCCCCTCCGAGGACGCCATCTATCCACGCCACTGTGAGCCAACTCATAAGTGTGGTGACAGATGACGCCCCTCCGAGGACGCCATCTATCCACGCCACACTGAACCAACTCATAAGTGTGAGTGACAGATGACACCGCCTTCGAGGACGCCATCTATCCACGCCACTCTGAACCAATGCGTAAGTGTGAGTGACAGATGACGCCGCCTCGGAGGACGCCATCTATCCACGACACTCAGAACCAACTCGCACAGTGATCTGTGTCCCACACTCTTGTTTTTTCATTTTTTCCCACCCTCTATTCCCCATTATGTCCCACCCCACATTCTGAAAGAGAGAAAAAATAACAGCCCTTTCGAAAATACGATTTATTGATCGAAAAAAACATACATTTCTCTCAACGAGGTAAAACATTATTGGAAAACCAACTGAGCATAGAGTCTACATTGAACTGTGTACACATATACTTGCAGTTGTAGGCGGCGGCGTGGTTCGGGCAAGGCGTCGGCGTTGGCTGCAAATTTTCCATTCCATGCGTCGTACCGTCGAACTGGGAGACGTCCTGGATAGACGGTGGGCAGGTCACTCCAATATCTCGGACTTTTCTCGAGAGGAACTCGGCTTTTTGGCTACCTCTCACATATATGACTTCGGCCGAGTACAGAAGGTATTTCTGCAGAATGGCATCAACGTCGTGGTACTCGACGTCCCCTGAAGAATACGGAATGCCATGAACGTACTTTTCCAAGTACCGGGTGGTCTTCTTGTCCTTGTCCGTCAACAAGACATAGGGCATTGGTGGCTTGAACAGGAAATTCTGCCGCTGGTGACCGATATGGATGGCAAGTTCTTTGGGGTGGAACACCCCGTTGACGACGAAACCTTGGATATCAACGACCGCGATTCTCATGATGTGTGCGTCTTGTACTAGCTGGCAACTGAATGACGATGTGCGCTAGAGAGCGTCAGTTCTCCCACTTCTCCCACCACGGTGGCGCGCGCCGCCTATGATTTCTCATGACCTCGGGGAAGTACAATCGTCCGGGATGATGCAACAAGGGGAATTTTGACGAAAAACCGACGTTTTCGACACGGCTGTCCACCACGTCGAACAGACCGAAAAAGATTTGAATTTTCAGCTAGACGTTCAGTGGATGAGAAAGCATTTCAACGCAAAGGTGGACCTTCGAGTTAACCGTGACGAAACGTAGTTCTCGTTGGTCGCCTGAACCAAAAAAGACAAAATGGGGGTGGGAAGGCTGTACTCATCAGGCCGAATGCGACGAAAATATCTCCAATGTCAACCGACACTCACCGACGATGTCGACACGGCTGTCCACCACGAAGATTTCACCTTTCTCGAACAGGCCAAAAAAAAGATGCATTCCTTCAATTTTCAGCTATTACTACTTAGACGTTCATCAGATGTCTTGAGAAAACATGTCAACGCAAAGGATGACCGTATCAATACTTAGACGTTCAGCTGATGAGAAAGCATGTCAACGCAAAGGAGGACCGTAAGGTCAACCGTGACGGCTCTCGTTCGACGAGAGAGAAAAGACCAACAAAAATGGGGGTGGGAAGGCTGTACTCATCAAGCCGAATGCGATGAAAATGTTTCCAATGTCAACCGATACTCTGAGGGGGCTTTTCTGGTTCACATCAAAATAGGTGGACCGGTCAGGTCAACCGTTATGGAATCGAGCGAAAAAGGGGAAGACGTTGGGCCAATGAAAACCGTTGACAACCGCCGCCCTCTTGAGATGTGAGCGACTCGAAAAAACAGTTGTAGTCCCCTGTGGACGCTCTCCGATTCTCCAAAAGTCGGAATTCGGCCCCGAGAAGTGAAAATGTTTCCTTCGATGATTCACCGCGATACGACTCATGCCATACCGGCCAAATGACGATAAGGAATGCGAGGTTATCGCAGACATGTTCAGACAAGTCAACAACTTCAATGACGCACAGGCTATGAGTCATCACACAAACAGAGTGACCTTCGATCAGCAGTAAAACGAACAAAGACAGCTCTGAGTCATCGGTGACCTTCAAACCGTGAACAATATCCGAATCGTAAGAGTGGAAATTCACGGCGGCAGAAAAAACGGTGTTCGACCCTCCAAAAAAATGGAATGTTTTGAAACGAGACTGTTGAACTGACTGCGTTAGGCCGAACGCGACCCATGCCGATCATATCACGTCTACCTGAGTGCATCAGGCTGAACACGATGATTGAGTTGACATTCCCCGCAAGCGGTGGGGACCGCATGTTTTGTCGTGGGATCCAAAGTGAAAAAATCAGATACTTGGGGGAATATACACCCATGACGTGACGACAATGGACAGGGGGGCCTTATAGTTCACCGTTGGTCCCACCCCTCCACAAAAAGCATTCCCAAATTCGTCACATGTTCGATTGGAGTCTTCAGTACTCATTTGTCTTCCAACGAGAATGGCTGCAGACTGTTCGTATGCCGAGAGACTTCAAACGTTTCGCAACTGGCCTTCGACATTTCCGAAAGAGAAGTTGGCCAGTGCCGGTTTCGTTTACACCGGTTCAGGAGACGACGACGACACAGTTACCTGTTTCAATTGCGGTGTCGAAGGATTCAATTGGGAGACTGGCGATGATCCTTTGATGGACCACTTCAGGTGGACACCCTATTGTACGTTTTTCGACAGCGATACTTCTTCGTTCATCAATCGGGTGAAACGACCAACACATACGGAAAATAGTGTTCTCATGCGGCGTCTCGCAACTTTCGAAAACTGGCCCATCGGTCTCAATCAGACGCCTCAAGAACTTGCCGAATGTGGCTTTTTCTACACTGGAATAGGAGATCACGTAAAATGCTTTCACTGCGGCACCGAAATAGCCCACTGGAAACAAGGAGATTCGGTTTGGATACATGGCTGTCACGACGGATGCGATTTCATGATGAAACTTCAACCGTCCAGGGCGTCTCCGCCGCCGCCATCGCTGACCTGTAAAGTTTGTTTGGACAATGAAGTATGCATTGTATTCATGCCTTGCAGACATTTGGTTTGTTGTCTCGAATGCTGTGTAAGATGCGGTGAAAACTGTCCCGTTTGCCGTTCACCAATCACCTCATTCATGAAGATATATGTATCTTGAATATACGTTTGAATTTGGCGCCTCGTTTCATTCCACCTCCACATAGGTCTGCACACACAGACATGCGCTTTCGATACTTTGAAACTTCACGTCACGTTCTTGTGGCATTCTCAACCGCAAAATATCCCCAGAATCTGGGGAAATATCAAGGAAATCCTATAGAATTTTCCCCAGATCTAAGGAAATGTTCTCTCAAGTGCAACATCGTCGGTTGGTGCGTATCCATGCTTCACTGAGGGGGTAATGGAGGAAACAGCATACACTTCAAATGTCAAATATCCCGCCTCAAGCGTGGCATAAGAGCCGTAGAAGGACGTCTGGGAACTTTCCCACCCAGAACGCCGTCGACCACGTCAGTCTTTGAAATCCAAATGTTCCCGCCATCTGACGTATCACGTGACCATGACTGCTGCGCGGAATGCTAGAACGTTCAAAATTCCCGCCACGTCTTGCACGCCACGGTCATGCGCACAACGATCTGCTGGGTACTTTGAAGTTTTCGTCTGACGACCAACCTTTGCCGCCTAGAACGTTTGCCGTTCATGCGCACCAACGCTTTGACGTTCAAGCTGAAGTCTTTCGAATTTCCCGCCTAGAGTGTTTGTCGCGACGTTCAGGCTCATTCAAAGTTGCCGCCTACAGCGTTTGCCGCTCATACGCACAAACGCTTTTGGATACATTGACTGGCTGAAGTCCTCCAAATTTCTCATCAGAACATCGACGCTCATATCATTCAAATTTCCCGCCTAGAGCGTTTGTCGCTCCGTTCAGGCTTATGTCTTTCGAATTTCGCGCCAGAACATTGACGCTCAGGCTGAACTCATTCAAAGTTGCCGCCTACAGCGTTTGCCGCTCATGCGCAAAAACCCTTTTGGTCACTTCGACGTTCAGGCTGAAGTCAGTGTTCACCGCTCATGCGCAAAACGATCATTCGTGTACTTTGAATTCCGTACGTCTGACGACTAACCTTTCAAAGTTGCCGCCTATAGCGCTTGCCGCTCATGCGCAAAACGATCATTCGTGTACTTTGAAATTTCCGTACGTCTGACGACTAACCTTTCAAAGTTGCCGCCTAGAGCGTCTGCCGCTCATGCGCAAAACGTATGCTATACTTCAGCTTTTCGACGTTTGACGCACGACGTGGACCACTCACGTACTTTGAAGTTTCCATCTGACAACTCACCTTTCAAAGTTGCCGCCTTGAGCGTTTGCCACTCATGCGCAAACACGCTTTTGGTCACGTGCAGGCTGAAGTCTGAGTTCACCGTTCACCCCCAGCGCATATGTACTTTGAAGTTTCTGTCACTTACCGCCTAGAGCGTTTGCAGCTCATGTACAAAGGTATGCCATACACGTTCAGGCACATGGCAGGCGTGCTTGGTGCACTTCAGATGTGTCAGATGCGAGTCAGGTGGATGTCAGATGCTAGTCAGGTGGACGTCAGATGCTAGTCAGGTGGACGTCAGATGCTAGTCAGGTGGACGTCAGATGCTAGTCAGGTGGACGTCAGATGCGAGGCAGACGCCTGAAGACGTTCAAATTTCCCACCTAGAGCGGACTGGGCATGGAAACTCCCTGACGTCTGTCGGTCATGCGCATAACGATCAAGTGTTCGTCATATGCTCTGAGGCTGAGTGACAGGTGGCATCTGATGTGTGTGCAACCAACTTCAGAGGATACTTTGACATAGGCAGATCAACTTGACTGGTAGTAGGCCAAATGTCTCGCATTCGAAAAGTGAACAGAAACATGTGCGAAAAACTGCACAAAAACTTAGCATTTTTGAGGCGAAAAAACAGCACAAAAACGGTGCGTTTTTGACGCGTCAAAAGTGACCAAAATACGTCGTTTTTTGCGTGTTTTTTCGATGCTCATTTTCGATGCGTCGAAGTGACAAAAAACCTTCGTTTTTCACGCGTTTTCACGCATCGAAAATGAGCGTCGAAAAAAAGCGTCAAAAACGACGTTTTTCTGTCACTTCGACGCACCGAAAATGAGCACCGAAATGTCGTGAAAAACTGGTCGTTTTTCGATGATTTTTGTGCGAAAATGAGTCGATCAAAATCGCCGGTTTTTCCCATAAGAATACATGTAAAATGGGTTGAAAATTGTGCGATTTTCATCGACTGTTTCTCGCCCAAAATTTGTCATTTTCAAAGTGACCAAAATACGTCGTTTTTTGCGTGTTTTTTCGATGCTCATTTTCGGTGCGTCGAAGTGACAAAAAACCTTCGTTTTTCACGCGTTTTCACGTATCGAAAATGAGCGTCGAAAAAACGCGTGAAAAATGACGTTTTTCTGTCACTTCGACGCATCGAAAATGAGTGTCGAAAAACACGTCAAAAATGGTGCGTTTTGATGCAATTTTTTCGTCGAAAAAACTGCATCAAAATGGAACGTTTTTGCGTGCGAGAAATGTACAAAAAATGAGGCAAAGCATACAACAAAGTAGTTTATTCGTATCATTCAAAAGTACATAGTCAAGGCGTCTCAAGGCTAACGTGGGCAAATGGGCTGCAGAGATGGATGCTCGAACTATCCACACAGATTGGTCTATACTGCACGCTCATTTTCTGATGCAAGTACGACTGCTTCATTGTCATGCACATAGTGATCGATCATATTCATGATGTAGTCGTTGGTGATGGGATGCTGTAGGACCTTGATTCGGTTTATATGTACATCACACTGTTCCACTTCTTTGAAATGACTCTTGATACGGTTGCAGATATCGATGGAATGGGATACGTTTTCCCACTTTTTGAGCAGACGCACACCTCTTTCGCCAAGTACTTTTTCAGCATGTTTCCAATTGCATTGTTGACGTCTCAGTATGTACCACTCTGTGTCGGGTACCACTTCGAACAGACCAAGACATCGAACTTTTTCTTCGCTGATCGAATAAGGCGTCAACCTGGGTGCGATTGATTCCCTCAGGACAGAAATGTTTCTCTGGATCCTCTCTTCAACTTTCAGACGTTCGATCTCAGCTCGTTTTCGTTCAGCTCGCTCCTTTGCAATCTTTCCGGCATTTTTACGTCTCTCGTGGGAAGCCTTGCGTATTTCCGTGACCAGCATCTGCTTCAACTCTTGCACCGATTTCACTAGTTCACAGTTTTTTTGCCTTAGCGAATTCACATCATCTTCCGACGTTTGTGGTTGCGTCGTCCACTGACTCGCGTAGTTACGGATTTTCTTCAACATTGTTGCTCGTACGACTCCAACTGATAGACTGACGCTCTACCGATTTTCATGTACATGTCAGGAGGGGTGGTGGTAGTCACGTGGTCAGACGCTCGATGGGGGCAAAGTCCATTGAGGAAGCCTATACGCATGAACGAATTCACGTCGTGCGTCAAACGTCGAAAAGCTGAAGTATAGCATACGTTTTGCGCATGAGCGGCAGACGCTCTAGGCGGCAACTTTGAAAGGTTAGTCGTCAGACGTACGGAAATTTCAAAGTACACGAATGATCGTTTTGCGCATGAGCGGCAAGCGCTATAGGCGGCAACTTTGAAAGGTTAGTCGTCAGACGTACGGAATTCAAAGTACACGAATGATCGTTTTGCGCATGAGCGGTGAACCCTGAACTTCAGCTTGATGGTTAGGGCCAAACGCACGAAAACGTCAAAGTACACGGATTATCGTTGTGCGCATGAGCGCATGAGGCGGCAACTTTGAATGAGTTCAACCTTAGCGTCAAAGTGAACGTTCTGGCGCGAAATTCGAAAGACATAAGCCTGAACGGAGCGACAAACGCTGTAGACGGCAACATCGATAGGTAAGTCGTCGGACAGAAACTTCAAAGTACACGAATGATCGTTTTGCGCATGAGCGGTGAACACTGACTTCAGCCTGAACGTCGAAGTGACCAAAAGGGTTTTTGCGCATGAGCGGCAAACGCTGTAGGCGGCAACTTTGAATGAGTTCAGCCTGAGCGTCAATGTTCTGGCGCGAAATTCGAAAGACATAAGCCTGAACGGAGCGACAAACGCTCTAGGCGGGAAATTTGAATGATATGAGCGTCGATGTTCTGATGAGAAATTTGGAGGACTTCAGCCAGTCAATGTATCCAAAAGCGTTTGTGCGTATGAGCGGCAAACGCTGTAGGCGGCAACTTTGAATGAGCCTGAACGTCGCGACAAACACTCTAGGCGGGAAATTCGAAAGACTTCAGCTTGAACGTCAAAGCGTTGGTGCGCATGAACGGCAAACGTTCTAGGCGGCAAAGGTTGGTCGTCAGACGAAAACTTCAAAGTACCCAGCAGATCGTTGTGCGCATGACCGTGGCGTGCAAGACGTGGCGGGAATTTTGAACGTTCTAGCATTCCGCGCAGCAGTCATGGTCACGTGATACGTCAGATGGCGGGAACATTTGGATTTCAAAGACTGACGTGGTCGACGGCGTTCTGGGTGGGAAAGTTCCCAGACGTCCTTCTACGGCTCTTATGCCACGCTTGAGGCGGGATATTTGACATTTGAAGTGTATGCTGTTTCCTCCATTACCCCCTCAGTGAAGCATGGATACGCACCAACCGACGATGTTGCACTTGAGAGAACATTTCCTTAGATCTGGGGAAAATTCTATAGGATTTCCTTGATATTTCCCCAGATTCTGGGGATATTTTGCGGTTGAGAATGCCACAAGAACGTGACGTGAAGTTTCAAAGTATCGAAAGCGCATGTCTGTGTGTGCAGACCTATGTGGAGGTGGAATGAAACGAGGCGCCAAATTCAAACGTATATTCAAGATACATATATCTTCATGAATGAGGTGATTGGTGAACGGCAAACGGGACAGTTTTCACCGCATCTTACACAGCATTCGAGACAACAAACCAAATGTCTGCAAGGCATGAATACAATGCATACTTCATTGTCCAAACAAACTTTACAGGTCAGCGATGGCGGCGGCGGAGACGCCCTGGACGGTTGAAGTTTCATCATGAAATCGCATCCGTCGTGACAGCCATGTATCCAAACCGAATCTCCTTGTTTCCAGTGGGCTATTTCGGTGCCGCAGTGAAAGCATTTTACGTGATCTCCTATTCCAGTGTAGAAAAAGCCACATTCGGCAAGTTCTTGAGGCGTCTGATTGAGACCGATGGGCCAGTTTTCGAAAGTTGCGAGACGCCGCATGAGAACACTATTTTCCGTATGTGTTGGTCGTTTCACCCGATTGATGAACGAAGAAGTATCGCTGTCGAAAAACGTACAATAGGGTGTCCACCTGAAGTGGTCCATCAAAGGATCATCGCCAGTCTCCCAATTGAATCCTTCGACACCGCAATTGAAACAGGTAACTGTGTCGTCGTCGTCTCCTGAACCGGTGTAAACGAAACCGGCACTGGCCAACTTCTCTTTCGGAAATGTCGAAGGCCAGTTGCGAAACGTTTGAAGTCTCTCGGCATACGAACAGTCTGCAGCCATTCTCGTTGGAAGACAAATGAGTACTGAAGACTCCAATCGAACATGTGACGAATTTGGGAATGCTTTTTGTGGAGGGGTGGGACCAACGGTGAACTATAAGGCCCCCCTGTCCATTGTCGTCACGTCATGGGTGTATATTCCCCCAAGTATCTGATTTTTTCACTTTGGATCCCACGACAAAACATGCGGTCCCCACCGCTTGCGGGGAATGTCAACTCAATCATCGTGTTCAGCCTGATGCACTCAGGTAGACGTGATATGATCGGCATGGGTCGCGTTCGGCCTAACGCAGTCAGTTCAACAGTCTCGTTTCAAAACATTCCATTTTTTTGGAGGGTCGAACACCGTTTTTTCTGCCGCCGTGAATTTCCACTCTTACGATTCGGATATTGTTCACGGTTTGAAGGTCACCGATGACTCAGAGCTGTCTTTGTTCGTTTTACTGCTGATCGAAGGTCACTCTGTTTGTGTGATGACTCATAGCCTGTGCGTCATTGAAGTTGTTGACTTGTCTGAACATGTCTGCGATAACCTCGCATTCCTTATCGTCATTTGGCCGGTATGGCATGAGTCGTATCGCGGTGAATCATCGAAGGAAACATTTTCACTTCTCGGGGCCGAATTCCGACTTTTGGAGAATCGGAGAGCGTCCACAGGGGACTACAACTGTTTTTTCGAGTCGCTCACATCTCAAGAGGGCGGCGGTTGTCAACGGTTTTCATTGGCCCAACGTCTTCCCCTTTTTCGCTCGATTCCATAACGGTTGACCTGACCGGTCCACCTATTTTGATGTGAACCAGAAAAGCCCCCTCAGAGTATCGGTTGACATTGGAAACATTTTCATCGCATTCGGCTTGATGAGTACAGCCTTCCCACCCCCATTTTTGTTGGTCTTTTCTCTCTCGTCGAACGAGAGCCGTCACGGTTGACCTTACGGTCCTCCTTTGCGTTGACATGCTTTCTCATCAGCTGAACGTCTAAGTATTGATACGGTCATCCTTTGCGTTGACATGTTTTCTCAAGACATCTGATGAACGTCTAAGTAGTAATAGCTGAAAATTGAAGGAATGCATCTTTTTTTTGGCCTGTTCGAGAAAGGTGAAATCTTCGTGGTGGACAGCCGTGTCGACATCGTCGGTGAGTGTCGGTTGACATTGGAGATATTTTCGTCGCATTCGGCCTGATGAGTACAGCCTTCCCACCCCCATTTTGTCTTTTTTGGTTCAGGCGACCAACGAGAACTACGTTTCGTCACGGTTAACTCGAAGGTCCACCTTTGCGTTGAAATGCTTTCTCATCCACTGAACGTCTAGCTGAAAATTCAAATCTTTTTCGGTCTGTTCGACGTGGTGGACAGCCGTGTCGAAAACGTCGGTTTTTCGTCAAAATTCCCCTTGTTGCATCATCCCGGACGATTGTACTTCCCCGAGGTCATGAGAAATCATAGGCGGCGCGCGCCACCGTGGTGGGAGAAGTGGGAGAACTGACGCTCTCTAGCGCACATCGTCATTCAGTTGCCAGCTAGTACAAGACGCACACATCATGAGAATCGCGGTCGTTGATATCCAAGGTTTCGTCGTCAACGGGGTGTTCCACCCCAAAGAACTTGCCATCCATATCGGTCACCAGCGGCAGAATTTCCTGTTCAAGCCACCAATGCCCTATGTCTTGTTGACGGACAAGGACAAGAAGACCACCCGGTACTTGGAAAAGTACGTTCATGGCATTCCGTATTCTTCAGGGGACGTCGAGTACCACGACGTTGATGCCATTCTGCAGAAATACCTTCTGTACTCGGCCGAAGTCATATATGTGAGAGGTAGCCAAAAAGCCGAGTTCCTCTCGAGAAAAGTCCGAGATATTGGAGTGACCTGCCCACCGTCTATCCAGGACGTCTCCCAGTTCGACGGTACGACGCATGGAATGGAAAATTTGCAGCCAACGCCGACGCCTTGCCCGAACCACGCCGCCGCCTACAACTGCAAGTATATGTGTACACAGTTCAATGTAGACTCTATGCTCAGTTGGTTTTCCAATAATGTTTTACCTCGTTGAGAGAAATGTATGTTTTTTTCGATCAATAAATCGTATTTTCGAAAGGGCTGTTATTTTTTCTCTCTTTCAGAATGTGGGGTGGGACATAATGGGGAATAGAGGGTGGGAAAAAATGAAAAAACAAGAGTGTGGGACACAGATCACTGTGCGAGTTGGTTCTGAGTGTCGTGGATAGATGGCGTCCTCCGAGGCGGCGTCATCTGTCACTCACACTTACGCATTGGTTCAGAGTGGCGTGGATAGATGGCGTCCTCGAAGGCGGTGTCATCTGTCACTCACACTTATGAGTTGGTTCAGTGTGGCGTGGATAGATGGCGTCCTCGGAGGGGCGTCATCTGTCACCACACTTATGAGTTGGCTCACAGTGGCGTGGATAGATGGCGTCCTCGGAGGGGCGTCATCTGTCACTTCCTCTGTCAGTCAAGTCATACGTCTGTCAAGTCATACGTCGGCGGTCAGTCAAGTCCTGCGTCTGTCATAAGTCATCTGCCATTCACCACATACATCCTCTGTCATTCGAGTCGTTCACATCATACGTCGCAGTCAAGTCATACGTCAGAAATATTGCCTGTCATCCGAGTTGGCAGTCGTTCACATCATACGTCAGCTATATATCGTCTGTCATTCGAGTTGGCTATCGTTCACATCATACGTCAGCCATATCGTCTGTCATTCGTGTTGGGCTGTCGTTCACATCACACATCAGTCAATTCATTTGTCAGCTGTCAGAAATATCGTCTTGTCATTCGTGTTGCCTGTCGTTCACGTCATTGGAGTCATACGTCTGTCAGTCAAGTCTTGCGTCTACCATTCAAGCCAAACTTCATATCATATTCCTCTGTCATTTGTCGTTCACGTCATTGGAGTCATACGTCTGTCAGTAAAGTCTTGCGTCTGTCATATGGTTACTCTGTCACGCATTCTCTCCAAATCAAAGTCAAAACGATTTCACATACAAGTATATATTTTCCTATAGGTTACAGTTCTCAAAAAATATGTGGATATGGGTGGACACAGAGAGAGAGAAAACTTCCTTCATGTTGTTGCCTAGTTCTCGATGAACTTGAAGGTATTTGTCTTTCCGACCCCTCCTTCTTCGACTACCAGGGCGTACTTCCCCGGAGTAAATTGGTCAATATGTCCCCTGAGGATTGCAAACACTCTTCTCGGAAGGAATACCTCGTACAGCTGGATATCGGCTATGATGGTCTCTCCGAACTTGGTTTTCACCAGGCGAAGCTTCTGAATTGGATAGGGCTTGTTTTTCTGCAAGCTGCTCATAGGAACGGTCTGCTTGTATCCAGAAGCGCTGCATATTGTGTTCAACTCTGCAAGGAGGTCCATCTGAAGCAAAAAACATCAAAATTTTAGGACATCCTGTACATACGTTCGAAAAAATGGCTCACGCTATATGAGTCAACACACTTGATGGAAAAATTTTGTCGCACACTGTGCTGCTGTTGGTTCACCCTGTATGAGCCAACACACTTGACGAAAAAATTATGACGCACACTGTATACGTTTGGAAAAACTCACACTGTATGAGCCAACAACAACATGCAGACCACTTTGACAGAAAAATTTTCGACACACCCTGTATATGCCGATACCTTCGAAAAATATCACACTGAGCCAACACACTTGACAGAAAAAGTTCAGACATACGCTGTATATGCCGTTCGAAAAAACTCACACTGAGCCAACGAAAAAGGTTTCGACACACGCTGTATATGCCGATAAGTTCGAAAAAATTCACACTGAGTCAACGAAAAAGGTTTCGACACACGCTGTATATGCCGTTCGAAAAAACTCACACTGAGCCAACGAAAAAAGTTTCGACACACGCTGTATATGCCGTTCGAAAAAATTCACACTGAGCCAACACACTTGACAGAAAAAAGTTTCGACTCACGCTGTATATGCCGAGATCAACACTTGCGCATGAATAGCTCTCAACCTGTATGTGAGCCGTTTCGAAAAAACACTCCCGAGCACGAAGGAAAAAGAGGTACTTACATTTTTCAGTCTGATCACACTGTCGTTCTATAGCGGTATATATCGTATGAGTTCTAGCAGGAAACTGACTTCGATGGTCTAATGGCGGACACACAACACTGTCTTCGATGGCGGTATCGTACGAGTTCTAGCAGAAGACTGACTTCGCAGCAATCGAGAAGTTGGATCCCCTACCCGCGCCGCGCCCATCTCGTTGACCTCTAAGCCACCTGAAGAATATGACAGCATTGCCTCACCGTACCACCCACGTGTGTCATGAACGCCGCCTGAAGCGAAAGACGCTCTCTGTTCAAATATTCCCGCTCGAAATGGGTGCGGTTCTACGATGCCGCCCGAACGTTTCCGATAAGACGCCGCGTATGACCTTCTGCATTTCTCGGAAAAGCGCTTGCGTCATCTGGGATTCCCCACGTATTTTGTTTTGCAAGTCTCTCAGGCATGACCTTCTGCAATTCTCGGAAAAACGCATGAGTCATCACGTTTGTTTTCGTAAACAGCTCGGCGGTTGGGGATTCACCCGAAAACCCATTAATCATTCGATGATATCTTTGACGAACATGCCGACAAAAGAGCCGCCTTGCACGTGAGCCTGGGAACTCGCCGTTCGAACTTTTGCAGGTCTCGACATGTCGGCGACGACCGTTAGCGGACATGGGCGGAGTACCAACGGGGTTACAGGGGCCCCCGCCCCCCGTACCCCGCTACGACGACATAGGCGTAGTATGTTCCCTAAATCGCTCGATATACGCTAGACCAATACGGGGACCGAGATCTCGGTCCTGGTATTGGTTTTGATATACTACTGATGTAGTCAAAAAATATTAGTCAACGTCTCTATTTTTCGAGAACTTACCAATTTGAAAATTTTATATTAGTTACCACCTAGTTAATATTGGAATACACAGGTTTGTTGTTCAACCTCTTTGTAATTATGATCGAACATTGTGTGATTTCATCATGTCTGTCCATCAGAATAGCATGACTGCATTGGATTGTTTGTTTTTTTTCAGATATGAATAAGGCCCTGCTAATATGTTTGTTCCTGGTCGACTCTGCATTATCAGTAACAGACCCAAACTGCGAGTTTTTTACCGATAAAAATATGTACCTATGCAAATATATAATAGGTCAATTTCCAAATTCCAAAGTTTTCTTTGGTACTTCTGGCTTACAATGCGAACAGTGCCAAATCCACACATTTTCTACAACAACGTTTCCATATGATAACAGTTTGTTATCTCTCAATGTATCAAAAAGTAATATAGAGACAATTGGTCCTGAAGCTTTTTCACATTTTGGAAATATCGAGTATTTATATCTGGACAATAACAGAATCAAAAATATTTCAGTGAATGCATTTAGTGGCTTGAGGCAACTTTACCATGTTGATCTGAATAATAACCTCATCATAGATTTAATTCCTGGATTTGTGAATGGACTAGAAGTGAATACAATATCTTTTGCCAACAACAAAATCTCGCAATTACCAGACCGCGTATTTGAGGGAGTCTTGACTATTCTGAACTTGGATTTACACAGTAATCATATCGGAACGATTAATTACGACAGTTTCAAAGGATTGGATGTTCTGGAAAATTTAGAGTTACAAAATAACGTATTATGCTATTTACCAATCGGCATTTTCAAAAACCTCAGAAGTCTTCAGTATCTCAATCTAGCTAACAACAAACTCACAAAATTTTCAATGGGTACATTTTCTGGGTTGAGGGATTTACAGAAATTGATATTAGCAAATAACTCTATACAGGTATTCGAAGGAACGGAATTGTTACCACTACAGCATTTGAACAGCCTAGATATAAGCGGAAATGATATATACTATCTAGATTCTTATATGGTTTACTCCAGTGCACCTAGTATAAGATATTTCTATATAAGTAACAATATATTTTCTTGTTCACTCCTTGTTAATGTAATCCAGTTTTTCAAAGAAAAGGGAGTAGATATTACGACAGAAGTAGGAAAGTATGATATTCAGAATATTAACGGTATTGCATGTATTGAAGATATCATCAGCAGCACAGTACCAAAAAAACATTTCTTTGAACAGGCTCTCAAGGAATCGAAAAGAACTATTTTATATTGTTGACTTTTATGATCTGTATCTTACATTTGTGGAAATAAATAATTTATAATTCGTTATGATGATTTATTTGTCCTAGAACTTTGACGTGTCTCTCTTTAGTGGTCAAAGACGCAGTTTTTGAAAAGGTCACTGTTGGTGACGTGATTCTGTTTGATTGTCTCGGTCTCGGCCTATTCAATGGACTCTGAGGCCTAGGCAATTTTAATGACATACAATTTTCTAAAACAAAAACTTTTTAACATTAATGATATAATTCTCATTCGTTGCGAAACCTCAAGAACTCAGAGCTCTGAAATATAAATTGGAAATTCTTCAAGAGGAAAAATCTGACAGCTGGGGATTTGACCCACAAAATAATCCTAATACAGGAGAAATCAGCATCATTATCGAAAAGTTCAAGTCAGATGATACAACCATTCAGCAGTTCCAGGAAAAAACATAATATTTAAATGGAGTTGGAAAATACAGTAAATATTGAAATCAATGGAAATCACTGGAGAAATATAGCACGGAATCCGATGATACTGGTGTATTTGATAGGGGCGCAGGTTCCTTTATTGACCTTGAGATTCGTTGCACGTTGTAGCAAACCTTGGGTATAATCGCCAAGTTGAATCAAGCAGCAAATGAAACAAAGATGAATAAGTCAACTCACCTTATTTGAAAATTGGGATCTATGAGGATGAAAGGAAAATGGATGTTCCTTCATCTCGTAACGAAAACTATTACACCACCGGTATTTTTTGATAGGTCTCTTTGCAGCACGACAATTTTGTCAATACGAAGAAGTTTCTTCACTACTACGCACTCTGCTCCTCGCATGTCGATAGGAACAATCGGTTTCAGAAAAAAAGGAACAGAATCGGCACAAGGAGATTTGAAGGAGTTGTTCAAATAGGTTTCTCTATTAAATTAGCAAATGTATTGGTATTGGTGAGTTGGATGGTGACAGATACGCTGCGACCTGCTTATATCTATTGTGCCCCATCTTCTTCTGCTATCTCAAGGTGTTCTCGTTTATAGCAGCCCCTCAAGCCTCAATTCCTTTCAGGAAATTAAGGATTTTGAGGGGATCTATTCGTGGTATTTCTCCCACAGTCAGCTGGAATGGGCCCAGTATATTCGATCTTTTGTGATGTACAGCAAAACACTCCATCAGGTAGCAAATGTATTAGGAAATAATTATATACCTACACGCATAAATTGTGAATGCAATCAAAACAAATAAAGGTATTCGAACTATCTGTATCAAATGTAAAGAACAAAAAATCATAAAAATAATGGAAAAATAATAATAATATTTGGTAACGAACCATTTCCCACCCCCCTGAAAATACTAAGCGTATTTTCTGAACTATTTATCGAAATCAGGAAGAGGACATAATTTAACTAAGGGCCTTTTCATGAGGCCTTTGGAAGTCTTCACAAGAGCAACTCTAGGGACCCCGTCAGCACCTGAAATTAATTCAGTTACTCGATCCATCAACCATTTCAAGGGATTGGTATTATCGTTTTTTATTTAAATCATGGTTCCTACAGTGACTTCTTCAAGGGGTTCAGTCCATTTGAATCTTTGCTGCAGGGTATGCAAATACTCAAGACTCCATCGCTTCCAGAAATCACGATGAAGCCTTTGTAATAATTGCCATCTGGTCAATCGATTCATATTCAAATGAGAGAGATCAGAATCGGGTAAAGCGGAAAGTGGCTCTAATGTTAAGAAATGTCCGGGCATGAGTACTGATACATCATTGGGATCTGTACTGATAGAAAATAATGGTCTGGAATTCATCACTGACTCTATCTGAATTATAATTGTGTTGAATTCCTCATACACGAGAATATAATTGCCAACTATTCGTAAAAGATGAGTTTTGAAAGATTAAATGTTAGCCTCCCAAATTCCACCCATGTGAGGAGAATAAGGAGGATTAACGTGCCACGAGATGGATTCAGAAATAGCAGAATTTTCATATAACTGACGTAAGTATGACGCACTCCCAATAAAATTAGAACCACAATCGGAGTATGTAACGCTCCAAAACTCCAAAACTCACTACGAAGTGTATAGAAAAGAATATATAATCAATAAGTTGCTCACCAATTCGAAAACCAAGAACAGTAAGAAAAAAAACTCGAGTATAAACGAACGAATTATTCATATAATGGCATTCAATATTTAACAACTTGTATTTCGAATCGTAACACCCTTTACATTTAAAAAATAATTATAATACCAAATAAGTTGAGTGTGTATTCCTTGAGACAATCTTATGGTCATATATGCGTACCACAATAATATGGATGGGAGGAATAAAAGCAATTGGTCAAGTTACGTATCAAGTGGAGCCAGAAATTAATACTGCGATCACAAAGAGAATTTGTGAGGGGGAAACGTAAATAAAAATTTGCATGATCTATCGAAATTATTGATTAAAAAAAATCAATGAAAAACCCTGAATGAAGAACAAAATAAATATTAATGCAATTCTTCATTAGACAATGAACTTTTCGATACGACTTCAAAAAAAATTAAATGGATAGAAAAGTCGGCAAAAATGGCGTGTCTTACGTGAAGTTCTTTTATCCTCATAGAGAGCGAAAAGGCCACATCCAACAACAAATACTTTACTAGAAGTATAAAACAACTGGCACTAATTTCACTTGTGGAAACCTATGGAAATTAATCCTCTGAGAGATGTTTGAATAACAAAATTTTCCAAAAGGTTCCTTCTGAACATTCACAGAGAAGACAATGATAATGGAAGGTCGGTCCCTTCCACTTTCCATGTCTAAGGAAGCCGGAAGTTGATTTGGGGAATGCCGAGTATGGGGAATCCTATCCATAAAATCCTATTTGAAATAAATATTCCAAATTCAAACGTAGGTCCCTACGTCACAAACACAGTTGGTTGAACCAATCAAGGTTCTAGTCATAATAGGTCATTTCCGACCAGTATCTAAATTAAATAAACAAATCGCCGAATAATCGGGAATTTGGGTTCGAGGTCCAAAATGATAATAATTTCGGAGTATTTACATTAAGAATAATTGAGTATATTTACAATCAGGGGAAAATTCAGACTTTGATTTGACGAAAATGGGCGAGGCTTCTCAACAGGTGATTTGAGATTTCTTTTTATCTGGTGGTTGGAAGTCAACTATTCGAACAGAGATTGCGTATCCGGTCAAGAGGTGGCGCTTAACAATCGACGATATGACTAATTCACGTTACAAATCAATTAGCAGATCACTTTACAAATTCTGCTCAAGTACTCAAACGACGTAGAAATTATTCCTTCAGGACTCGTTGTAATGAGTTTTATCCTTTAGAGAAATGAAAACACTCGCGCCCTCCAACGAATACGAGCGCACTTCTCTCTCTTTCGTATCCAGAGTAGCAGCCAACGGTGAACGGTGTCACTAGGAAACATAAAAATGGCCAACAGAAGTGACCGAACGAAAATAAACAATAACCACGAATTTTATTCGATATCAAAATTGAAAATCAATAGACAGGTGGGTGGAATTTTATTTTGAATGTTCCTATCTCAGAAATATATTATCGACCAGCTAGTGTTTCCTTCATGACGATTCTTAGCCTATATCTAACCTATCATTTTCTTCCAGGAATTCTAATCAAGAGTTTGGGAATGATCGGACTCAAACTATATCCCCTGCTATTTGCCAGCACGATTTGGTGGGCATTCAACCGACAGGCAACTCCAGTATAACTTGTCTCACCCATTTAACCTCAAACCTGACCCAGGAAAACAAAGGTATTCGAGGCCCCAATACAGGCTGTACCATAGGTATAAATAAACAAACTAGAAGAGAATAATACTTCCTGAAATGTTCGAAAGCCGTTCTATCGTCCTACAAGAATCGAAGGTAAATGAATGGGCCTTTTTTTTACCAAGAGAAGTTTCGATGAAATATTTACAAGTCGAAAGATGAGTACGAGAAACAGAACTTCGTGCTAACATAGAAGATTATTTACATGGGCCTACCTACCTCGCATATGCCCTTGATTGAGAGCTGCAGAACATCAAAATAACAGTGTTGTCCTTTCTATAACGATTCGAATACCTATGTGCCTTGGGGGGGAATAAAGAGTCCAGGTGATATAGTTGTTTTTTTTTTTTTTTTTTTTTTTAAAGTTTCAGGATAAATATGTTCAATAAAGATTCATAACGTTACAAACACCCCCCTTACTAGAAGAAAATTCACGGAGTTAATTTTCATCAGCGCTAGCTGACCCAACTGACTTCAAATCCTTCACGTTCCATACGCCTTTATAATTCCCATCTTCGTCGCGTAGCTCATAAGTCCATGGCGAAATTTTCTTCTTCACATAGAAAGGTCCTACGTACTTCGGAGCCAACTTTGCCGTATAAAACTTGGCAGCATCGGACAAAATGAAATTTTTGCGCCACACCGGTTGGTTTGGCCAGAATTCCTCGTGCCGTCTCCTCAGGTTATATGTTTTCGCACTTCTTTTTGCGACAGCGTCCAATCTTTGGCGAACTTCCAAGAATAGCTTCTTGAAGCCATCAGGACGAGAAGTGTCCACCTCATTTCGATGATCAGCAAAAAGGTCTTTCTTTTTAAAATCGTCCCCACATAACACCATTGAGCGTCCAAAATTAATGAAGTGGGGAGAAATTGGTCGATTCGTGTTTTGCGGTTCTCAAAGCACAGCTTATTTTGGGCAGGCTGGTATCCCAGGTGCGATGGTTATCTGAAACGAACAGAGCCAACATTGATTTCAGGGACCGATTAACCCTCTCCGTGGGGTTAGCCTGTGGATGGTAATTAGCATTATTGCCTATGGTAACCTTGTACTCCTCAGCAAGCTTACGTAGTTGTCTAGAACGGTACTGTGGTCCGTTATCACACAGTAGTAGTCGAGGCGCACCATATACTAAAAAAACTTCTTCCTCAATTTTTCGTACCACCACGTCAGCAGTTGACGTCCTGAGTGGAAATACAAGTGAGTATTTGCTGAAATAATCGGTCACCACTAAAATAAATGATAGATCGAGGCAGCGGGCCCTGTCGAAACCATCTCCCATGGTAGAAATACTCTGGGTTGAGGAGTCATCAGTCCCTTGGGACCTTGAAGGTCGGGTTTATGAGCTGCACAGATGGTACATTTCTTCACGAATTTGGATACATCATGTCTGAGCTTAGGCCAATAGTACCTCTCTGCAATTCGGTGGAACGTCTTGAAGGTCCCCATATGACTGGAGGTGGGCACATCATGAGCCTCCTTCATAATATCTTGTCGGTTCTCCTTTGGAACAACCAATTTCCATGGGTCCGACGGGTCGCCTAGTTCGGGAATACTGGGTTTTACATACTTGTACAGCAAATTCTCTCCATTGGGGAAATTTGATTGGCTTGCAATCCACCTTTTGCTTCATTTTCAGGTACCATTTATCACAAATGACCTCTGGAGTGATGGATATAGAATCTACAACTGGAACTGCGCGAGATAGGGCGTCCGGAACAACATGATCTTTTCCCTTGCGGTGAATGATCTTAAAATCATACTGTTGCAGTCTAACTGCCCATCTTGCGAGTCTGCCGGTTGGGTCCTTGAGGTTCTGCAACCACACAAGCGAATAGTGATCTGTATAAATAGTAAAGGGTACACCTTCGATATACGGCCTCGGTTTCTCCACTGCCCATAGTACAGCCAAGCACTCTCTCTCAGTCGTGGGAATTTTTTTTCCTGTTTCGACAAGGACCTACTAAGGTAACATATCACCTTTTCCCCCTCTTCATGTAGTTGTGTCAGGACGGCTCCGATACCATATCCGGAGGCATCCGTATGCAATATAAATGGCAAACTGTAGTCAGGGCAACTGAGAACAGGCGCTGCAATGAGACGCTCTTTTATACTTTGAAATGATTTTTCACAGAGAGGTGTCCAATCAAACTTACGTCCTTTTTTCATCAATGCTGTAATGGGTGATATCAGGGAAGCAAACTCAGGGATAAACTTACGGTACCATGAAAACGTTCCGATCAATCTACGAACATCTTTAACGGTGGTAGGAGTTGGGAGCTGAAGCATGGACTTTACCTTATCTGGATCAACGTGAAGTCCGTTCCGGTCGACTACGTGCCCCAAATACTTCATTTCTGGTCGACAGAAATGACACTTCTCAAAACTGACTGTCAGGTTAGCATCGCGTAGTCTACGGAACACCTCATCCAGTACAGATAAATGTTTTTCAAAAGTTGGTGTTACCACCACGATATCGTCCAAATAAACGAATACGTGTGGTTCAAGTTCTGGCCCTAACACCTGATCGATCAGACGCTGCCACGTTGCGGGACTGTTATGCAGCCCAAAAGGCATCCTCTTGAACTGATAAAGGCCCCGTCCAGGAACTGTAAATGCTGTGTAAGGTCGAGAGGATTCTGCAACTGCGACCTGCCAGTAGGCGGATTTTATGTCCAAAGATGACAAGTAATGGGCATCTCTGAGCTTGTCCAGGGTATGAGATATATACGGTAATGGATAACTATCTCGCTGTGTGACTGCGTTGAGCTTGCGGTAGTCGACGCAAAATCGGTACCTACCATCCTTTTTCTTCGCGAGCAATATGGGTGAGGACCAGGCACTATTTGACCGTTCAATCACACCATCCTTAAGCATAGCGTCCAACTCTTTATCTATCTGCTGTTGAATTACTGGAGAAACAGGGTAGTACCTCTGCTTGATAGGAGCGGAGTTTGTAACTATCACGTGCTCTGTCAAATGGGTACAGCCCAATTTGGTTCCCATCGCAGCCATGTTTCTATCGATCAATGCCTTGAGTCTCTCTTCTTCCATTTTCGTCAATACCGTCTGACTTCTCAAGTGGTCCACAGCACTCAGATGGTAGTCTTCTCTTGAAAAGTGCCACTCATTGTGTCTTAAGTCCGGAACAATCCCCATACTTTTCCAAAAATTTGTTCCAAGTATAAGCTTGTGATGTAGACTAGGCACTACTAATACTTCAACAAGTTTAACCCTCTCTCGAATGCTGAAAGGCACCTGGCACACCCCAACACCCTCACAGGCTTGTCCATTTGCAACGGTACACGGTACAGCGAACCTTTTTTGAGGTATCCAACTCGATTCCTAACTCTCTCAAAGTCTTCCATCCGCAACTTCCAACAATAGTAGCTGAGGCTCCTGAATCCAGAAGACCTAGCATCTCGTGTCCCAAGACCTTGACTTTGAGGTAAGGACGTTCATCCTGATCCGCGTGATCTAGGATATAATCTAAAATTGTGGTAAGTGGGGTGGTCGAGTGGTCTTCACCATCGTTCTTACCTCGACGAATTAGGAACGACGTTGGCCGTTTCCCTTCTTCGAACAGTCGGGACAGGTATGCTTTGTGAAACCCTCCTTTTGACATCCAAAACATTGAATTATCCGGGGTAATGCACAACCTATCGCTTTGTGACCTGGCGTCTTACAACGGTAACACACTATTTGCCTCGGTCGGTTCGATGAATTTGGCGTCTGCGCAGTAGTGACATCCAGCGAGCTGACATTCTCTTCCAGTTCCACAAAAGCAAGATCTTTTTCCAACACATTAGACCTTCGTGAAGATGGTTCGACGTAGCCATTTATAATGTCCCTCCTTGCCTCCATTTGACGACAAACCGCTCTCAACTCCGCTAAGTCCTTGGGCAATGGTTCTATCAGTCGATCTTGATAAAATGGATGAAGGTTTCGGTTGATGATACTCAACTTGGCCTCCTCAGTGATAGGACAGCCCAACCGTTCAAAATAACTGGCCATCACCGCCAGATAAACACCGATACTCTCTGAAGGATGTTGAGTTCTCTTCTGTAGCTCTTCAAAGAGAGCATCTGAATGATTTGCAGACAAATATTCTAGTTTGAACTCATCCACCAGTTCATCCCAATTATCCACCCGAGAATGACAGTCTTTATAAAATTGGTACGCTCTATTCGCGAAAAGATCCATCCCAGAATCGAACAGAACAGCTTTAGACACGTTTCTTGCCAAACGTAGCTCGTCGACTACCTCGAAGAACGCAGTGACAGAAGTTCCTTTGTTATCCCCTGTGAATTTCTGTAGGCTCCATTTATGCGGAGGGATCATTTTGCTTTGCGAGTAAGGATCGGAGTTCGGGTCTCCAGAAGTGGAGGATCTAACGGCTCTTCCAATATTAGCATTAAAAGATTGTGAACCAAGTTGAGTTTCCAGCTGATTGAGGGCGGGGGGAACGTGCACAGAAGAAGCAGTCGGATTCTTGTCAACATCATCGACCTTTTGATTGAAGTCATTTAGGAGTGATAGAGCTAATGCCACCAAATCGGCCTTCTTCGTCCTTTCAGAATCTTCGTCAGGATTCATCCTGTCAATTCTTCCCAAAATATGTGCCAACTTAGTTTGGAACTTCACAGCCTCATTTGAGTTCCTTGGTCTAACCACCGAATCCAATAGAACCACGAGTTCGTCCAGCTTCTCCTTAACCGCCAATTCGTCTTCCTCGGAAGAGTATGGGTGAGCAGGGTAGTGTAAACTATCGCCACTCCTTTCCATCTGTAGGGCTAGTACCAGTCTATGTCTCATCTCGTCACAAGTTCCTGTTCCAATGCCTCGAATTTTCATTTCATAAACGAGCTCTTCCTTGTCCAATCGGTTGATAACCATTCTTCGTGCCATATTGAAAAAAAACAATATTTCACCCGTGATTCACAAAATCAAGCATAAACAACACTCTCAAACTATTGTAGAAAACACTTGGGTAAAAAAATAAAACACTTTATATTTCACTTCAACTCACCACATACACTCGTGAATTCGTAGCAAATATGAAAAAAAAATGAAAATTAAATTATCCGAATTAGTTTAATTTATTTTATTAATTTATTACTTTATCTTCGTTTTCTATATGGCCCCACGTTGGGCGCCAAAATGTAACGCTCCAGAACGCTACTAGACTGGATGTCGCTTTGACAATCCAAGTATTCGGCTCCGGCTAATTCAAGTGGAGGAGGGAGCGGGTAGAATCGTTATTTTTTTTTCCTCATGGGCGCCAGGTGACTTCACCCCAGCGAATACTTAGTTCTGCACCAATCACTAAATCACCAATTTGACAGGTGCAAACTTGTCACTACGAAGTGTATAGAAAAGAATATATAATCAATAAGTTGCTCACCAATTCGAAAACCAATAACAATAAGAAAAAAAACTCGAGTATAAACGAACGAATTATTCATATAATGGCATTCAATATTTAACAAATTGTATTTCGAATCGTAACACCCTTTACATTTTAAAAAAAATTATAATACCAAATAAGTTGAGTGTGTATTCCTTGAGACAATCTTATGGTCATATATGCGTACCACAATAATATGGATGGGAGGAATGAGAGCAATTGGTCAAGTTACGTATCAAGTGGAGCCAGAAATTAATACTGCGATCACAAAGAGAATTTATGAGGGGTGGATTCAATACGCCGCTAGCTATGGGCCCAGAGCGAATGGCACGCGTTATGTGTTCTCACTTTCAAATAACTAAACCGCCAATTAATTTCCGCTTAACATTCCAATAATATTGAAAGGTATACCGACAACAAAAAAATTATATATGTCAATAGTGTTTGCTGATGTCTTGCTACTTGCTTGTCTGCACGGAGATCACACTTGCGATTCCTCTGGTCCTAGAGGAATTTGACTCACTACCAAAAGTTCCCAGTTCGAGCCGGAGATACTAAAGGTGAACCATCGGCACATCAACGGCTTTAAACCCGTAGAGAAAACCCTTTAAGAAAAATTATCATTTGAAACCATTGAGAATGTTTTTTTTTTTTTTAATTCATGTGACAATTGAATTTTGTGAAAAACAAAAATATAAAAGTAGACTTTCTAATGACTCTCAATGATTATGGCAACACCGCAAAAGTTTTATTTATTGCAAATGAATTAGGTTTTTTTTTCCTTTTATGACTTGACAGCAAGGCAGAAGTAGCAAAAGTAGCGCTGAAATTAACCAATAGTCTTTCAGTAAACACACTTGTTCCAAAAAGCGAAAGAAACCCATGAGCGAATACTACTATTAATGATAACTAACCCACTGGTACATGATGGTTTGGCAACCGTATACCTACGTACCAAAAATAATTCGCAAAAATAAAAAAGAGAAATTTACAAAAGTTAACCGGCAACGTTGCAAAAATTGAAGGTACTTTAACTGTAATTATCTAGTCGAACCTGAATTTCGACTTCGAATCTTAATATTACAAGAATTACCCAGGTTACATAAGCGAATAACTCATAAGGATTCCCAAAGAAAATAGGCAAAAGCAAAACAAATAATTTTTTTTTATGATAGCAAAGTCCGAAAAAAATATCTACAATTATATATAAGTAAGTTTTAATGCCGGTCTAGCTACATCGCAGAATGCACATTTAGTATATACCTACTTTTCCTAATATAAAATTTCTCAGTACGAAGAATATCGGTAAAGCAAGTTTCAGAAAATGGTGGATTTTCTAAAATCGTGGCAACAGCGCCAAAATTCTAATGAAAATATCATACACACTTCATGTACTAAGGCTATGAAATAAAGTCAAATCACCAAAGTTTATAATAAAAAAAGTTCTAGACAGTTATCAAATTTGAGAACTTCGGTTTAAGTTTTGGTAATAATAAAAAAAATGACAATCGTTTTGAGTTCAATTCCCAGGCAATCTATAAATACTGAAAATTGATATCAGTTGTCTATTTCACCCAATCGATGCCGAAACGTAAATAAAAGTTTGCATGATCTATCGAAAGTATTGATTAAAAAAAAATCAATGAAAAACCCTGAATGAAGAACAAAATAAATATTAATGCAATTCTTCATTAGACAATGAACTTTTCGATACGACTTCTAACAGGCAATAATATTCGCGTTTATCAGCAAGAGATAAAAGCTTTCGGTCAAACATCAATTCTAATGAAAAAAAAAATCAAGGCAGACAACTTGAAAAACTCTCAACAGATGACAAGAAAATCATGATATAAGGAATAAAAATATATACACTTCGCTATGTACAATCAAGGAAACGTACCTTCCTGCTTTGAAGGATTCTTCATTAACTCACTCCGAAAAGAAATGATCTGGAAAGACGTTTTCTTCCGGGTTCCAGAAAAATAATTTTCCAAAATTATAGGAACGATTTGAATGCTTAGTGAACCACAGCTCATCGAACCATTTGCAAACTCAAATAAACCAATTATCGTCCTATAAAGGAAAGAAAATATGAAATCTTCGAAAAAAATTAAATGGATAGAAAAGTCGGCAAAAATGGCGTGTCTTACGTGACGTTCTTTTATCCTCATAGAGAGCGAAAAGGTCACATCCAACAACAAATACTTTACTAGAAGTATAAAATAACTGGCACTAATTTCACTTGTGGAAATCTGTGGAAATTGATCCTCTGAGAGATGTTTGAATAACAAAATTTTCCAAAAGGTTCCTTCTGAACATTCACAGAGAAGACAATGATAATGGAAGGTCGTCCCTTCCACTTTCCATTCCTAAGGAAGCCGGAAGTTGATTTGGGGAATGCCGAGTGGGGAATCCTATCCATAAAAGCCTATTTGAAAAAAATATTCCAAATTCAAACGTAGGTCCCTACGTCACAAACACAGTTGGTTGAACCAATCAAGGCACCACTTTAGGATTTGGGCCCACGCCCCCCCGGGGGGGTTATACATCGATGGAAAGCTTATGAGTAGGGGAACACATTTATAGGGGTCAGGGGGCGCGCAAACCCCTCCTTCAAGTGTAGGAGGGCAAAATCACTTATAGGATTTTCCCATTGATTTTCAATGGGAATCAAAGTCAATTGGATTGTATTCGCCTCTGTGAGCGTTTTTTGGCGAAGCGCTGCTAAAAAAAAAAAAAAAAAAAGACCATAATGCAGACTCTATCACCACAGGACAGTGGCCCAGCGGTTAGGGCTAGAAATAATCAAATGTATAAAATTACAATTCACACCGAAATATATGTAAATATGTAAATAAATGTAAATAAAAATATTTTTTGCCATTTACATTAGGTTAGGTTAGGTTAGGTTAGGTAAGGTTAGGTTAGGTTTAGTATTCACTTAACCCTTTTTCTAATTATTTTTTCAATTGAAAAACCCTATAAGTGATTTTCTCTCATAATTTCTCAAGGAGGCGTTTGCGCGCCTACTGACCCCCACCAATGTGTTCCTCTCCTCAAGGGCTTTCCAACCATGTATAACCCCCCCGGGGGGGCGTGGGCCCAAATCCTAAAGTGCAGCCCCAATCAAGGTTCTAGTCATAATAGGTCATTTCCGACCAGTATCTAAATTAAATAAACAAATCGCCGAATAATCGGGAATTTGGGTTCGAGGTCCAAAATGATAATAATTTCGGAGTATTTACATTAAAAATAATTGAGTATATTTACAATCAGGGGAAAATTCAGACTTTGATTTGACGAAAATGGGCGAGGCTTCTCAACAGGTGATTTGAGATTTCTTTTTATCTGGTGGTTGGAAGTCAACTATTCGAACGGAGATTGCGTATCCGGTCAAGAGGTGGCGCTTGACAATCGACGATATGACTAATTCACGTTACAAATCAATTAGCAGATCACTTTACAAATTCTGCTCAAGTACTCAAACGACGTAGAAATGATCCCTTCAGGACTCGTTGTAATGAGTTTTATCCTTTAGAGAAATGAAAACACTCGCGCCCTCCGACGAATACGAGCGCACTTCTCTCTCTTTCGTATCCAGAGTAGCAGCCAACGGTGAACGGTGTCACTAGGAAACATAAAAATGACCAACAGAAGTGACAGAACGAAAATAAACAATAACCACGAATTTTATTCGATATCAAAATTGAAAATCAACAGACAGGTGGGTGGAATTTTATTTTGAATGTTCCTATCTCAGAAATATATTATCGACCAGCTAGTGTTTCCTTCATGACGATTCTTAGCCTATATCTAACCTATCATTTTCTTCCAGGAATTCTAATCAAGAGTTTGGGAATGATCGGACTCAAACTATATCCCCTGCTATTTGCCAGCACGATTTGGTGGGCATTCAACCGACAGGCAACTCCAGTATAACTTGTCTCACCCATTTAACCTCAAACCTGACCCAGGAAAACAAAAGTATTCGAGGCCCCAATACAGGCTGTACCATAGGTATAAATAAACTAGAAGAGAATAATACTACCTGAAATGTTCGAAAGCCGTTCTATCGTCCTACAAGAATCGAAGGTAAATGAATGGGCCTTTTTTTTACCAAGAGAAGTTTCGATGAAATATTTACAAGTCGAAAGATGGGTACGAGAAACAGAACTTTGGGCTAACATAGAAGATTATTTACATGGGCCTACCTACCTCGCATATGACCTTGATTGAGAGCTGCAGAACATCAAAATAACAGTGTTGTCCTTTCTATAACGATTCGAATACCTATGTGCCTTGAGGGTGAATAAAGAGTCCAGGTGATATAGTTGTTTTTTTTTCTTTTTTTTCTGAAAGTTTCAGGATGAATATGTTCAATAAAGATTCATAATGTTACAAGTATATATTCAGGCATTTGCCTCTTCGCGCAATAAATCTACGGAAAGCTGCTAGGAAGGCCTCTGATGTCATATCAGAAACTAGTTCCAAATGCACTGCTTTAGTTGCACAGCATATAAATAAACAAAGGTATGATTTAATAATTTTTGCTCCCCGCAAACGAGAGGTTCTCATAGAAAAAGGGCCGCAAAAATCAATTCCAACATTGGAGAAGGCTTTGGCTTGAGAAATTCTGAATTTGGGCAAGTTGCCCATTGGGGGTTGTAAGGGCGCAGGCTTGATTCTCCAACATCTGTAACAATTGCTCAAAACCTTTGTAATTTTGTAATAACCCTTTTAGCAGAAATAATCCAATAATTTTGAGATAAGAGAAAATGAGTGGATTGTATGCCACAATGTAAATATTCAATATGAATGTCATTAATAATCAAATTGGTGAATCTTGAAGTATTTGGGAGAAGAATCGCATATTTTTCATCATATGAAACCGAGGAATAAGTAATTCTTCCACCCATACGTAACAAGCCGTTTCCGTCGATAAACGGATTCAGGGATTTGAAAGTTTTGGAAAGAGGTATACTATTTTTCAATGAACTTATTTCGTCAGCAAAATAGACAGATTGAATATGTTGAAGTATGCGAACATTGGCATCATGTAACTCTTGATATGTTAAAGACCTTGTATTCCGTGATTTAAATTTTTTTAAATTATGATTCGCACGCAAAATAAGATCAATTACTCTTTTCATTTTTGATAATGGATTATATTTTCCTAGGAGATCATCAATTAGATTCCTTTTCATAGTGATGTTCAGAACGATGTTCCGTCTCTCTGTTTCAATGTCCTCAGATTTCACCTGTGGAAATTTATCCGAAGCCCAAGATGAAACAGTTTGTTTAAGAAAAGGAGGTCCATTCCACCATAAAACGTTATTAATAATTTCATTCGGAAACGTACCGCGTGAACCACAATCTGCTGGATTCAATTCCGAAGAAATATGGTACCAAATACTGGGTGCGAGTCGTTCTTGAATGAAAGATACCCGATTGCTCACAAAATTTTGCCAGCAGTGAGGGGATCCTCGAATCCATTGAAAAGCGACCGCACTATCAGTGAATGCAAAAATATTTTTACAACAAATTTTGTCTTTTGAGGTATCGAGGAGAAACTCTATCAGTTTTGCTAAGAGCACTGCAGCGCATAATTCCAATCGAGGGATTGTCAACTGTTTCAAGGGTGCAACCTTAGACTTTGCACAAACGAGATAAGTTTCAAACCCAGATTGTGAGGAAGTCGTTCTTAGATAAACAACCCCACGAAACCCCTTCGAAGAGGAATCACAAAATCCGATCAATTCATATTCCTTTCCGCCTAATGATAAGAATTGTCTAGGTATTTTGATTTCTTGGATTTTGGGTAGATCAGACTTGAATTTCTCCCACTTATTCAAGATGTCAGAAGGGGGTCGGTAGTCCCAACCGAGACCCAATGACCACAAATGTTGAATAAATAATTTTGCAAGGAATGTTATTGGGGTTAACAAAAACCAGGGGATCGAAGATTCGCGCTAACTCTGATAAAATGCTACGTTTTGTACATATTTTATCTTTGTCAGTCGAGATAGAGTAAAAAATGCATCCTTTGTTGGATTCCGAAATTAACCTGAGATTTTTGTTATATTATTTTCCAAATCCAAACAAATATTTATATTTTGTTTGTGAGAATCAGGTAAATCAAGTAAAAGTTGCGGAGAATAGCGAGCCTCGAAACCTCCTTCACGCAATAATTCAATTGTCTCATTTTTCATAGTGATATAAGTTTTCAATGAAACATGCCTCCAGTATATCATCAATATGTACAGAATGAAGCAAGATTTCTGAAGCAAGAGGATATTGAGAATAGTCACTCGCCAGTTGATGTAAAGTACGAATTGCTAAATACGGTGAAAAGGCAACTCCAAATGTAAGGGTATTGAGCTGATAATCTGCAATTGGCTCAGAAGGCGAAAATCGCCACAGAATGCGCTGAAATTTACGATGTTCTTCTGCTTACCAGGTCATTCTATACATTTTTCAGATATCACAGGTGAATACAATCGAAAACATATGTAATTTCACCAAGTCATTTTGCAACTTTGGACCAACAAACACAGTATCATTCAACGAAACTTTATTCCAAGAATGACTCGATGCATCGAAAACAACTCTAACAGGAGTTGATGAAGATTCTTTTTTTATTACAGCGTGATGAGGTATATAATAATAATCTGTTATTTCTGTTGCAGAAGGTGGAGGCACTTTGATGAGATGATTTCTTTGTAAATAATCACTTAAAACGTTCGAGTACAAAAAGTGTAATTTTTTGTCCTGAGAAAAACGTTTCTCCAGAGAAAGCAAACGCCGTAAAGCAACTTCTCGGGTGTTTCCAAAATCAAGATCGAGTGGTGGTATTAATGAAATGATTTTCGCAAAATTTATCTTCAGAACAGATTGCCTTAATATTTGGTACCTCTTCTACAGTCCAGAAGTTTTGTAGAATATTATCAAAGTTTGATTTGACACTGTTGCAAAAAATGAATGAACTTTTCTGGTATCAATTTCAGAAGATGGTTGAGGCCATTTTCCCATAACAATCCAACCAAAAACTGTATTCAGATAAACAGGTTTATTTTCACCCAAGGAAACTTTTCCGTCTCTCGAAATGTAAGGGAATGTATCGTTACCCAATAATAAATCTATGTGAGATTTTTTGTTGAAGTGAGGATCAGCTAAATTAAGATTCTCTATGAACGGAATATCATATTTTGGAAATGAAACTGAGGGAAGCTCATCCCCGATTTTGTCTATGATTATCATTTCTATAGTAGAGCAATAATCTGGTTGACTTATTGAAGAAATTGTGCAACTGACCCCTGATTGGGCAGTTGAATACATTTCACCCAACCCCTGTAATGACATGGAAATTTTATGCTTTCTCAAACCCAATTTATCAGCTAGGGATCTACTGATGAATGAAGATTGTGCTCCACAATCAAGAACGGCGCGTATGGTTTGCCACTTATCAAAATCATCATTAATCTTAAGAACAGCAGTAGACAACAATACTTCGTAATTTGCGTTGAGTAACATTCCGACTCGAGAAAGCTGAGAAGTATCGTTATTATTTGTAGAAGAGCCTGATTGAGTAGAATTCGAATTTAGATTCGGATCAGTTTTCATTTCAGATTCTTCCACATTATTATTTTCATTATCAAAATGCAATAACGAGTGATGTGATCTTTTACAAATTTCACATCTTCCCGGAGAAGAACATTGTAAAGTATTGTGGGAAGTAGCTAAGCAATTTATGCATGCTTTATTTTGTTTAGCAATATCAAATCTTTGTTTGGGTCCTTTCGACTTGAAAAGTGGACAATGGAAAATGAATGATCAGCAAAGCACAAAAAACATCTATCCTTTTCATGAGATCGAACAAGAAAAGCAGATTTGTTCTGAGGATGAAAAGTGTTGGGCGTTTTGCGAAATGAACCAATAGTGTTGGATTTATTTTTGACCTTGGACGAACTCGAATCGGTAGAATTATCAACCGCTGAGGTATTTTTTTTGAAAGTGAATATTTAATTTCGCAAAGAATTTGCATCTTCAGTGTGCAGTGGTGGAGAGGCTTCTATTTTACTCCAATGAGAAAAAGCTTGCTCACGTTTATTATTAAATCTTTCCAAAAGAAGGTTAAAAGCAGATAGATAAGTAGCACCAGTAACTGGAATGTCGTCAATTAATTCCAGTGCCGGACCACTCGAAACTGATATCAAGTAGTTGAATTTTTCTACGTTAGAGAGTGAACAGTTGGTATGCACCGATGACAGAAACATCTGTTGAATCACAGGAAATTCCGACATGTCACCCGAAAATGTTTCCAACTTCAATTTTGGCAAATAACAAATTTCTTCGGGATTCATCAGAGTACTATTCGAGGTGGAAGGCGGAGTCATTTCCCCCTGAATAGAAAGTTCGAACAATTCATAATAAATAGTTTCCACAGTATCACACCTCGTAGTGAAGTTATCGAATATGGCAGTTTCCGTAACTATGGTATTGGGTTCATTGGCAATCAGACTAATTAATGTATTGTGATGTTTCTCAAAGTCTTTGATTACCTTTTTCAACTTTCGAAAGCTTACTTTGAACTTATTTTTATGTTCCTCGTCAGCAACATTTTTCGATGCTTCTTCAATCAATTTGAAATGACTTAAAGCAATTGAACGTAACGCTGGAGTACGAGCGATCTTCTCATCTGAAGACATGTTTTCGAATCGAATTAATTCAGAAGATTATCAATGAAAATCAAGCAATTACGGACCTGGCTCTACAAAGATTCTGAACTAAAACACCTCTGTTCGAAGGCTTGAGAAAAAATAGTACGTAAAAAGCCAACTCGCAGCCAACTTTTGTTGGTTATTTGATATTTATGTCAGAAAGTTTTCTGATGAATATTATGCAATGATAGGATAAAATATATTGAAGTTGGGAACATATAGATATACGAAACCAATGAAGATTGCATTCAAAATTTATATCAAAGCAAAGTTTAATACGAATCTAAATGTCATTCAAATAACATCCGAGCTCTTTAAAGACCATGAACAATTTTGAAAAAAAGGGTGTATTTGATAGGGACGCAGGTTCCTTTATTGACCTTGAGATTCGTTGCACGTTGTAGCAAACCTTGGGTATAATCGCCAAGTTGAATCAAGCAGCAAATGAAACAAAGATGAATAAGTCAACTCGCCTTATTTCAAAATTGGGATCTAAGAGGATAAAAGGAAAATGGATGTTCCTTTATCTCGTAACGAAAACTATTACACCACCGGTATTTTTTGATAGGTCTCTTTGCAGCACGACAATTTTGTCAATACGAAGAAGTTTCTTCACTACTACGCACTCTGCTCCTCGCATGTCGATAGGAACAATCGGTTTCAGAAAAAAAGGAACAGAATCGGCACAAGGAGATTTGAAGGAGTTGTTCAAATAGGTTTCTCTAGGAAATAATTATATACACGGATAAATTCTGAATGCAATCAAAACAAATAAAGGTATTCGAACTATCTGTATCAAATGTGAAAATAAAAAAAATCATAAAAATAATGGAAAAATAATAATAATATTTGGTGACGAACCAGATACTCAAAGGTTGATGTTAGAAAATGACAAAGGATATATGAGACAACGACCAGAAATAGCTCAGTTACATAATGGAAAATTACAAAAGAGGTAGTACTCAACAATGGGCTGAAAATGCACAATCAATATATATATATACGTCACAAATAAAACCTGCATTTATGAAGAGGTCTGACAAAATACATCAATGAAAGCAAATTGAAGGTAATCATGATACTGGGGAATGTTCAGGACAAAATTTCAATCAGTTCATGGTGAGACAATTGATAAGCAGAAAATCTCCATTTTTTTCTGGAGGCCCTAAGGGTTATGGTTACAGAATATCGATAATTAACAAAGGTATGTGGCTCTCCTGACTCTCAAAATGTAGCAAGGCTTCTAAAATGTCTTCGTGGTGATGCTAGAGAATCTGAAGAGGCACTTCGTAACCCTACCCTTGGAACCAAATTGTTGAAATTTCAGAAGGAAGAGTCAGCAAACCAGAACACATCGTGAATGTTTCGATATCTTCTGTTGAAAGATTCCACATGGGGCAGAAATTGAGAACATTTCAGAATTTTCAAGTTTAGTACAAAAGCTTATTTAATGAATCCACTCATTTCAGAAATAATCACGGAATTAACAACCAGTCTGAGAGTGGAATGGGGTGAAGAAGTCGAAAATTTCTAAATAGTTGATGACATTACTATTTCAGATATTTCCTATTGGCTTCCTTCATCTGAAATCTTTCAACTTGTGAACTCAGATCTTGCGTTTGCGATGAATAATGCCGAAGAAACAATCTCCGCCATCGAATACGTGCGAGAAAATGCTGAAGAGCGGTTCAAAAATATTTTCGATGAAGCAATACAGATCACTGATATGTTTGACATTGAAATCAAAATCCCAAGATTGGCCCCAAAGCAAACCAATAGAGCTAACTTACCCGCTGAAAGTGCCATGGATTATTATAGAAAATCAATTTCCATACCATGGTTTGATTCATTTTAAGAAGATCGATTCGCCAAACATAAGTCAATTCTTTAAAAAGTCATGGTAATACTACCGTTAATAAGGATATTAGTAATAATAATAGTGCATCCACCATTGAAATATCAGGAGTTCTTGTGGGATTGACCAAATCAGTTCTAAACTGCTCAAGCATGTTATTCATTTCATAATGAAACCATTTACGTTCCTTATCAACAAATCGCTACAAGAGGGCGTCTATCCAAAAATTTTCAAAACAGCCAAAGTTTTTTCACTCTTCAAGAAAGGAAATGCTTCCAACCTGGATAACTATAGAGCTATCTCCATAATCTCTACAGTATCGAAAATTTTAGAGAAAATTGTTCATGAAAAAATGATCAAAAAATGATTGGAGTTTGCACTAAAGTTCGATATATTCAATGATCGTGAACACGGTTCTAGGGTCGGAATGTCGACTCAGTCAGCCATCCTCACTTTACTCGATGATCTTTGTGAAAATCTGAACAGCAAAAAAAGGTTTTGATATTTTTATGGATCTGAGCTTGTTAATCGTTCCTTGCTTTCATGGAAGCTTTATGAACACAGTTTCAGAGACAGTTTGAGGAAATGGTTGAGTTCTTTCCTTTCCAATCGAAAATAGTTGGTAGTTGTCAACTCATGTCAGTCTGATCCCCTGATATTAAGTGTGGAGTACCCCAAGGTTCCGTCCTTGGGCCTTTGTTATTTATGAACGATATAACTATTTCAGTTGTAGGCAGAAGCCTTGTTCTGGTTGCAGACGATACTTCCTATCTATTTTCAGAAAATATACTTTCAAGGTTAACCTCAATGTTTCAAATGACTGTAAACACCTTTGTTCGATGGTTCGATGAAAATAAACTAATAGTCAATGAAAAAAACTGTCTTTATAGAAATTCACTCCTTGTTTGAGGAATGTTACAGAAAGTTGGCTGGTAAGAGTATGTGGTAGACCAATACAGCAAGTTTAGTCTACAAAATTCTTAGGTGTACATGTTGACAACTCATTGATTTGGGGAATACATATCAATTTTTTTTAAAAAGCTTGCCTCTGCTTGTTTTGTCCTGTATACGTTGAGGCACATCACAAATAAGTCGGTTCTACTATCGTATTAATATGCACATTGTTACTCTCAATTGAAATATGGAATCATTTTCTGGGAATCCTCTAGTTTTGTACGAAGGGCTTTTATTTCACAGAAGAGAGCTGTAAGAAATATTTCATCTTTGAAAGCTGGAGAGTCGTCTAGAGACAAATTTAGAGAACTAGGAATCATACCATTACCCTGTATTTACATCCATTAAAATTTTGATGTATGTGAATAACCTAACAATCTCAATCACAGCAATCTCACACGAAATTGTAATGATTTGTTAATCTCATCACACTCTCGTGCATTTTATGAAAAGAGCCCGAGGTGTGTGGGAATTATCATATATAACAAGCTCCCCATTGATTTGAAAACATTTACAAGTCTTAGATTGTTCAAACACGCTGTGAAAAAAATTCTATTGTATAGATCATTTTATTGTGTGCTAGATTTCAACGTTTATAGTCGGGCCGTTCAAAAGATAGAATTGCAGAACGCGTGAACAGTGAATGCCTGCAAATATATATAGCCTGCGCGGCGCGTACGATGCCACGCCTTCTAAACTGGAATGAATGCAGAACTGTAACTGTATTTACATGTGTTACGTTAATTCAATAACGTGATCATTCTATCTTTTCAGCGGTTACACTATAGTGTTTTGAGTCATTTGTTTCATCTAGTCAAGTTCACCTTTTTTATTTATATTGTTTTTTTTATTTTATATTATTGAAAGACTTTTTTCTCAAGACAATACTTCTCTGACGTGTCCCATATCATTTGAATGATCTTATGGACAATAAAGCTACTATTACTATCACCAACAGAAAATTTTTCATCTGCATCAAAAATTGAGGACTCTTTGGTCCTTGCTGAGTTTTCTAGTAATTATATCCAGGATTTCAGATGAAGTATTTTGGAGGCAGGACTATCTCCGTGGTACCAATTATTCAACAAAACAAGTCAACAACAAAGACCAAAAAATGCACTTGAATCTATGAAATCCAGATATATATCCGAATGTTTTCATAATACTTAAAATATTCCCGACTAGGTCACCGGAAAGGTCATCCTCGACATTGCGTCGACTGAAGTCCTATTTGAGAAATACAACCAGTGATAATAGGATAAGTGGACTGGCACACTCGAATATTCATAGGGAAATCCACGTTGACCAGAATGATGTGATGGCAATTCTGGAAGATAATGGTCCAAGAAGGCCTGATTTTCTTTTATGGATATTGAAATGAATTTCTATATTTGATTAATTTCCACTCATCTTCCGCCCATCATCCTTTACTGTCTATTGTTGGAAAAAAATTCATGAAGAAACTTCAATTTTGCTATTGTTATAGCATTCTATTGTAATTCTAAAGATCCCATGACCTTGACCTTAAGAAAACGCCTGCAGTGCTAATTTCTTTTCGCATGCAGCTCTGTGTGCCCCCCATAATACCATTCTGCGCCACTGTGTCCGGATATCCGATGCTGTAAGCGTTTTTTTCCTGGTCCCTATTATGAGAGACGAATCCATGTGCAATCATTGCGGAAGAGAGAATACTGAATTCAATACTATATTAGTCTGCAACTATAAAACAGAATCACGTGAAATTACCCGAAATAGGGTTACCTACCTTTTGTGGTGATATGGCTACATGACCTACTTATAGAGATAGTTTGGAAGCAATAATACACAACTTTGACTTCTCAAAATCATAAATTAGCCTATGCTGCCTTGAAAAAGCGTTATGATGATCATATACTTATAGCTACAGCACATTGGCATGCTATAGAAAATACAAAAAATGTTTAAATTCATCCAACCCCTCGATTCTGAGGAATTTGGTAGATACTTTTACTGGAAGTTATGGGTTACCCAGTGGAGCAATTGTATTTCTATCTCTTTAATATGCTATTTGATAGACTAGACCCCGCAACTGCTACTAGATTTTAACTCAGCTGTGAAATAAAATCCACTGGCACGGATACTTATGAAAAACTCAAAGAATTTTTGAAAAACAGTGTTCTGCAGCTAGATTCAGACAAGTATCAAGATCTTCCAATAGAGTAAGATCTAGTAACTCATTTTTTACAACTAGCTCTTGACCAGTCTTTCCACTTTGTAAAAACGACCATGCTATTTACAATTGCCCTTCGTTTGACTCCAAAACTTCTGAAAGATATAACCTCATTAGAGATAACCTATGGTGCACTAACTGTCTTGGTGTCAAGCACTCATCCTGTACGTGTTCTTCAAATTCAGTTTGTAGGAAGTGTTCTTTGAAACATCACACTTTGCTTCACTTTGAAACATCACCGCTTCGAAATAAGAGTTCGTCGGGTAATATTGTCACCTCTACCCCTTCTACATCAAATTCTCATTTATCCTCTGCAAATGCAGCACAAACCAACTCCTTATGCTCTTATGCAAAAAACACCGTTATTTTGTCAACAACTATAATTGATATAACAGATTCTTCTGAAAAATGTCACAAACTTCGAGCTATTTTAATTAGTGCCAGCCAATCAGATTTTATTTCGCATGAATATATTCAAAAACTTGGTCTGCCTAAACACTCTTTATCTTTTTCCATGAATGGAATAGGTCAAACCAATATTTACTTCAGTAACATGGTTACATGTGAAATTAAGCCCACTGATCATCCCGAACCTCGTTTCTCATTGGACTTCATTGTCTTTCCACAAATTTGCTCTAATTTGCCTTGTCTTGACATTCCTTCAGATCATGTGAGGCAATTCTCATACTCGTAGTTAGCTGACCCGCATTTTAACATTTCCGCTCCTGTTGATATGTTATTGGGTGCCGATATATTTGGTTTCATCGTCAAAGGTACTATATCCAACACAATAAATGATCCCTTTGCACTCGACACTATATTCGGATGGGTTATAATGGATAACATAAATTATTCTCCGGATTCAAAAATTGAATCTCAAACTCTCTTTTCTAATTCAGATGTCCCTTTAGATCATTCCATTTCTAGATTTTGGGAGTTGGAACAAATTCCCAGAGCCGTCCGAGTTGCACCCGATGATGTAGGAACAGAAACATTTTTCAAAGAAAATTATTCTCGTCTTCCTGATGGTCGAATAATGGTAGCGTTGCCATTCAAAACTGAACATATTTCTAATCTAATCTAATAATAATCTAATCTCTAATTATGAAACATTTTCAGTCGGATATATCCCTAAAGAACTAGCTCTCTTGCACAAGAAAAATATATTTCCTGAAGCTCTTAGGAAATTGAATCCGTTCATTGATGAAGAAGGTCTTATCAGGGTGGGCGGACGTTTGGTCAACTGATTCCCCCCTTTTGCACTAAAACACCCTATCTTATTACCTTCTAAACATCGTTGGACTCGATTAATAATTGAACACACACATCGACTCTACTTACATCCCGGTCGTCAGACTCTTTCCTATTTGTTACTTCAAAGATACTGGATACTCGCCCCCAACCAACAATTTCAAGGGTTCTCTCAAAGTGTATGAAATGCTTCCGTGTTAATCCCAGATCTTCTCAGCCTTCTATGGGAAACTTGCCTTCACCAAGGATATCCAAAACTGAACCATTTTCACAAGTTGGAGTAGACTTTGGTGGCCCTTCTCAGACCGTTTTAGGAAAGATGAGGGATATAGCTATATATATATATATATATATATATATATATATATATATATATATATATATATATTTATGGGGTATTTATGGCTATATAAGAATCCGACGTTTTTGAAACTGTCGGACTCCGTGTAGGTCTGGTTTAAAAAGGATTGATCAAGGGATTTGTTCGATGGGATAGTAATGGCTTACAGGAATTGGGAAAAGCCTCTGTGTGTCGTCTCGTTTGTTGAGACATTGAGGGCGTTTTTCAATTTCTATTGCTTCGCAAATCATTCTGGAGTGGAGTATTTAAGCTGTGGCAATGGTGTTCGCGTTGTTGACGTCAATTTTGTTTCCGGTTTCGTGGTGATGTTTGAAGAGAGTCGAGGTCATGTCTGAATTACGTACTGCTAGTTCGTGCTCGTAGGACCTGTTTGATACTTGTCGGTTCGTCTGTCCTATGTATGTTCTCGGACAGTCGTGACAAGGAATTTCATATATTCCTTGTGATTCGTTGGATACTATATTTTTAGGTGAGCGCAGGAAAGAGGATATTTGATCGTTTGCTGTAAAAACTGTCTTGATGTCGAGTTTTGTCAGAATTCGGCTCACTTCATCAGTGACTCCCCGAATGAAAGGGAGGAAAGCTTTCGGGCATTCAGCCGGGTTTTCCGGTGTCCAGTGGTTTGGGATGCGAGAAGCGGGTTTGTTGGTGTTGAATGGTTCTCTGGATCTGGGGGTAGAAATCATCGTTTCGAAGAAGGGCGGATGTGAGCTTTTCCAGATCACTGGGTCTGTTGTGGTCATCTGTGAGTTTGATGGATCTATTGATAAGAGAGTTCAGTACGGAGCTCACCTGGCTGGATGATGGTGGGAGTTGGCATTGAGATATCTATTGGTGTGCGTGGGTTTTCGGTAGATAGTATGAATGAAGTTATTGTTGGATTTTATGATATGGACATCTGAGAAAGGAATAGCGTTGTTCGTCTCCACTTCCGTAGTGAACTTTATATCGGGGTGAATATTGTTAAGGTGAGTGGGGAAGGTGTGAAGGATTTTGGATCCATGAGGCCAGATAGCAAAGACATCATCCACATAACGCAAGCCAATACATCGGCTTCAGTGCAGATGTGTCAATGGCTCTAGACTCAAAATCTTCCATGTGAAGAGAAGAACTCATAGTTTGTAAAATTTGACTTGGAAAAGAAATTATATACTGGACATACGCAATGACTAATGGGGTTGAGCGTGTCTTGGGAGATTTGACATTTGGTTGTCAGAATGCTAAGTGTATCTGTTAAGGGGATGTTTGTGAAAGAGGAAACTACTTCGATGCTTCTATGAAATGAAATAAATTTCGAACATATGATGAGGAGTGTTCTGCAAGAGGTTGGAGAATGTTTGCGATATATTCAGCTAGAGCCTGCGTTGGTGAGGCGAATGCACTAACTATGGGGCGGAGTGGAATGTTCGGCTTGTGTACTTTGGGAAGGCCATATATTAGAGGTGTACGTGAAGATTTTTTCCTGGAAATCAGATATTTCTTCAGGTTATTCGGAGTATTGGAGTTGTTGATGATAGTTTTTGTCTTTTTTCCAGATAGGTCGTTGGGTCTCTTGCACTTATTTGGTATTCAGGAGAGCTGATTATTCCTGTTAGTTTATCAATCTAGTCTATGGTATCGAGGATTACGGTGGCGTTTCCCTTGTCGTCCGAGAGAATAATAATGACGGGATTGTTACGAAGGTTTTTGAGAGATTATCTTGCGGCCAGGGTGACATTGGAAGATGGGATTCTTGCTTTTCTCAGTGAAGAGGCGATATCTTGCCGGACTTTTCCAGCTGTGTTTTCGGGAAGATGAGATATAGCTGATTCTGTCTGAGTTATGATGGTTAGTAGGGATTGGGGCACCTTGTGATGGGAAAAAATCGTTGTTATTGTTATTGACACTTTGTTGTCACTTGGATTTCCGGTATTCCTCAACCTCAAGTCACGTGACAATGACGTCATACGTGCTCAACACCGCGTCAGCTTGGAGAGTGGATCTGAAAAAAAAACTACTGGCTATGCGATTTGAACCCGGAACGCCGGCGTGTCAGTCCAATGCTTGAGACCGCTACACCAACGCCTCGTGTTGACAGTATGAGGTGGAACGTGACTGTATTGATACCAGCTTAAGACGGAGCATCGAATTGAGGCGTTGTGTCGGTATGGTTCTCTGGTCAAACAAATATTCGTGGAAGTGATATAATAATGATGGTGAGATTGAATAATTGAAAGAAATATGGTGCCAACGTTCGGGACGCCATGGCACAGGGTGTACATAAATTGTGGTAGAGATATATAGGGTGTACAATATTGAGGATTTTGACGAGAAATCATGGCTACCATAGGAGCGTGCAACATTAAAGAAACATGGCCGCCATTGGGGGTTTGCAGGGGAACGCCGTACGCGACGGGTCCTCATTGAGGATTTTGACGAGAAATCATGGCTACCATAGGAGCGTGCAACATTAAAGAAACATGGCCGCCATTGGGGGTTTGCAGGGGAACGCCGTACGCGACGGGTCCTCATATTTTGACGTGCGATGCCTTTCAGTCTACCGTTTGTCCGTTCATCGTTTCGTCCGACACCGTTTTGATTTTTTGAAATGTCATCGTTTGATTTTTTTTCGTCAATTGGTTCATCGTTCGTTTTTTTTTCGTTCATTAAGGTTGAAAAAGAAAACAATTCTAAAAAGCATTTTTATTTAGGAGTTATTGAAAAAAGACGCTAACTATGGTTCATTTGGATCAGAAGTGGCCTGACCGCAGAGAGAGCGAGCGCTCGACAAAAACAAAATATCCGTGAAACTGAGGCAATAATAATAATGATGAATTTTATTGACGTCGGAGAAAAATGTCTACCATGGGGATGGGGTGTGCAACATTAAAGAAAAAACATGCCCGCTACGTAAAAATCTACCATGGGACAGGGTGTGCAAATGCCATGGGGTTGTGCAACATTAAAAACATGTGCAGGATATACAGGGTATGCAGCAATCGATGTCGTGACGCCCGCGTAAGAAATGTTCAGATGAAATAAGATAAACGGCTCTACAGGGTGTGCAAATGTCTACCATGGGGATACACGGGGTGTGCAACATTAAAAACATGGACGTCATGGCCGCTGCGTAAAAATCCACCATGGGGGATAAAGTGTGCAAAATTAAAGAAAACATGGACGGTTGAAATCTACAGAGTGTGCAAATGTCTACCATGTGGGGTGTGCAACATTAAAAACATGTGCAGAATATACAGGATATACAGGGTACGCAGGGTGTGCAGGATATACAGGGTACGCAGGGTGTGCAGGATATACAGGGTATGCAGGACAGAGTATGTCTACCCGGACATGTTCAGTGATAGGTGGCGTAGTGTGGCGCATGTTCAGCTGGTGACAGGTGGCGTGTGCTACAGCCGATCGACTTTCGTCCATTCGTTGAGAAATAAAACATTTTCATGAATCATATTTATTTTGGTATCTTATAGTCACAAAGAATTTCAGCGTTTCGTAGAGGTCGCGTCCGGCGATACAGGGGTCTTAAGACTTTCAACGCTCTAACCACTGAGCTATCACAGCCTCGTAGATGAAACATTTGCTTCATTCGCTATTCTCTCGATTGGATTGCAAATCTTGCGTCAAATATGTTTTTCGGTGCATTTCTTCCAAAATTGGTGCGATCGATCGGGATGTTTCGGTGATGCGTCTTTGAAAACGCATTCGATCAATCGGAAAATACTCCCAAAATTTGCTCCTCGATTGTTTGTAAGCAAATTGCCATACATACAAGTACTGAATGCGATTGCCGTCATCACTGAATCTCACCTTCTTCATATCACCGTACTTTGAATTTCAATAGATATTTAGTCAGAAATTTGAAAATTTGTATCAACGACACACTCGTAATGAAGTAAATCAATGTAGAAATTGTTTTTATATCAGATTCGATGCAAAGCTTGGATGGTTCGATTTCTCTCCAATCCGGCAAATCACCATAGGTACGGTCATCAAAAACAAGTCTCAACTTGTAAGCAACAGAATGAACAGGTATTTCGGCACTTAGTACATACAAATGACCTTCATTGATAACAGTCGGAATCATCGGTATCCAGTTTGAAGGCCACGTTTCGTTTCTATATGCACTTGCATTTCCGAAAGTAATGAACACTTCATTAACCTCATCTGGAGGATAAATGTATAAAATATTGAAAAAAAACTGCATACAAAATGATATAATTCAATCTTAACAGGCCCATTGCAGACAAACAACTGAGAATCTAATCAACTCAAACATTCATTCAAACAATAAAACTCATATGATGTATTTATTAGAAATACGTACAGGTATTATTCCACGTGAGGATTTCGTATTGAAATTACATCTAATTCGATTGGAAATCTTCCCATGCTGCTGTCGGTGATGGCTCTGTTCAGATTCAGCATTGTTCACCATACCATTTGGTCCTCTATCCACTTCCATATTGCGGAACAGTGTATCAGGCTACAGCGTACTTTTTCACCTTTGTGATTCATACACAGAGGCTTTTCAAAGAAAAAAAAACTGGAGGTGGTTGATGATTCGCTGCGGTTGAGGGAGTATGGAATTTCTCCAAAGTGACAATGTGTGGAGCCGATGTCGATTCTGTGAAGTATGTTTGAATGATGTCCCTTCGCATATATCACATTGGCATCTTCCTGTTATTTCTTAATAGCAGAATGATATTCTCGCAGTGGCAATTTGCGAAATATGAAAAGCAAATAATCAATTGAGAACGGTTTTCCAAATTATATTTTTCAACTGACTCTTCAAAAATACATAACGTCATTCACAATAAATATATAAAAAAATCAACTCTTCCTAAAACAAATTTCATCTAACACCCCCCCTGGATCTTTGATCCCCATAAATTTCAAGTGCTCTCTGAATTTGGGAGTTGGAATATTCTTTGTTAGACTGTCAGCCAAATTCATGTTCGAAGTGACATATTTCAGCACGATCTGTTTTTCTTCTATCAGGTCTCGTATGAAAAGTAACTTCAAATCTATGTGCTTGGATCGATCCGATGTGGTATAGTTTTCAGCAAGTTTCATAGCGCCTTGGTTGTCTATAAAAATTGAAAAACTTCTTCTGAAATATGTTTCTGAAGAAATATAAATTCCTTCACTGCTTCAGTGAGTGCGACAAATTCCGATTCCACTGTGCTCAAGGAAACACATCTTTGCTTTCGGCTGCACCAGCTTATTGCTCCACTTCCAAGAATAAATATATATATATATATATCCACTGAACGATTTTCTATCTACTTGATTTCCGCCCCAGTCTGCATCTGAATAAGCAGTTGCAACTTTGCTTTCTTTTCGATATTCCAATCCATATCTTTTCGTCGCATTCAGGTAGCTCAAAATATGCTTCATGCCTTTCCAGTGATGCTTAGATGGACAGTGATTAAATTGACTCATGAAAGTCACTGCAAAAGCCAAGTCCGGTCTTGTTGCTGTTGATAAATATAAAAGACTTCCAATCACTTTCTGGTACAGTCGTTTCTGTTCTTCGTCTAGCAAATTTTCGTGATCGTTTGTATCACACTTCATATATTTCTCTCCAACTTGTTATGGTGTAGTGGTTCCTTTTGCATCAATCATATTCATTTCTGTCAATAATTCTATGCAAAAATTCTCCTGATCCAGTCTTATTGCCCCGTTTTGTCTCGAGACATGTATTGACAAAACGTGTTTGACTTCCTTCAAATCTTTGATTTCAAACTTTTGTCCAAATAAAATTTTCATTTCATCGATATATTCCAATACAATAAGATATCGTCTACATACGTGGTGATGATTAGTTCCTTCTCTTTCCTCTAGTATACACAAGGATCTGATATTAATCGTATAAAATTATGGCTTCTTATAAATGAATCCAGAGTTTTGTTCCACATCAAACCAGATTAATGTAAACCGTAAATACTCTTTTTCAGACTGCATACTAAGTTTTTCAGTTCAATCTCATTTTCTGTTGGTAAGACAGGAAATATTGTCCTCAAGGTATCAGCTAATTCTTTGTAACCAGTTGGAATTTCCATGAAAACTTCTTCGTCCAAATCAGCAGATAAATAAGCAGCAGTAATATCGATATGATGGATTCTCCAATCTTTTTCCATTGATAATGCAAACAGTAGTCTCATCGTCTTCTTTTGAACCACCGGTGCATACGTTTGATCAAAATCTACACCTTGTATTTGAGTATTTCCCAATGCTACTAATCTTGCACGATGTCTTTCCATCTCTCCTTTTTCATTATATTTTGTTTTGAAAACCCATTTCGTCTTTATTATTTTTCGATTTTTGGGATTACTAACAAAATTCCACGTTTCATTTCTCAAGAGGTTGTTGAATTCATGTACAAACTTTTTCATCATATACAGGGTTATTCTCTTCTCCAACATAATCATCCATCCAAAACGGACTTTTAACAGTTCTACCCGATTTAGTTCTCTTCATATGTTGCAATGAATCTTCATTGGCATCATTCCTTTCTTCAATTTCAAGACTGTTAGTATTTTCATTCGATGTTTCACTTTCTCCTGCTATTTGCATTTCTGGATCTACTTCTATCTCCCCGTGATAGCTATCTGCCATGACATCATTTTGACTTCGATTACTGAAAAATTGTTCGCTGTCGAATTGGATATTTTTCTCATGTTCAGGAATAGCGATCCTACTTTCAGGTTTTTGGGAAATTTTCATTGGAAACACGTCTTCTTCAAATGTAACGTCACGACTAATGAAAATACTACTGTTTCTTGGATTCCATAACCGATATGCTTTAGAATTATCGTCATCATATCCAGTGAAAATGCAGGCGATACCTTTTGGTGAAAGTTTGCTAGTTCGAGCTTTATTTACTTCCCAGGCTCTACAACCAAACACTCGCAAATGTGAAATATTGTTGCGGGACCTTTCTTGCCATTTCTCAATCGGATTGACACCATCGTTTGCAGTTGAATCACAAATATTTCTGACGTAACAAGCAGTTGAAATAGCTTCGCCCCAAAATGCATTTGATAATCCTGATTGAATCAACATGCACCTAGTTGCGTCGAATAACGTCTGATTCATCCTTTCAGCAACGCCGTTCTGCTGTGGAGTTCCCGATATGGATAGTTGATGACTCATTCCATTATTTTTCAAATATTCTATGAATTCTCTCGACAGATATTCTCCTCCATTATCACTTCGTAGCGATGCAATTTTTTTTCCTTGAAAATTCTCTACTTGTTTTTGAAATTCTTGAAAACTTTTGAAAACTTCGTTTTTTCGTTTTATCATCTTGACATAGCAGTAACGAGAAAAATCATCAATGAATGTAACTACATATGCACTTCCTCCTAGCGAAACTGGTTTTATGGGGCCGACAACATCAGAATGAATCAGTTTCAATGGACTTATTGTTCTTATTGAACTTTTCTTCGGAAATGGTTTCTTCTTGAGCTTTCCTTCTAGGCAAACGCTACAAAATTCAGTGTTTTCTGGTTCTGCTCTTATTTTTGAAATCTTTGCGGACTGTCCCAACATCTTCCTTGTAGTCGGAAAATTCAAATGTGCTAGACGTTCATGCCAGAGCTGTGTATCCTTTGATATAACACTATTCGAAAATGTTCCTTGTTTTGGGTAAGAATTATGTTCTTTTTCGAATAAATAATGCAATCTGCCAACTTTGGTTGATTCTGCAACTACTTCGCCATTTCTTGAAATAATCTGCGCACTTTTTGTTCCAACAATTATTTTCATACCCCTTTCTGCAGCTAAGGTCATAGAAAGCAGATTCACTTTCAGTTCTGGTACATACAGAACTTTTTCCAAGGTTATTTGGTATCCGCCATTCTCTTTTGTTGATTGCAAATAAACGTCGCCATATCCCGTTGACTTCAGAATTCCTCCTCCAGCTACTTCGACTGTAGATTCGTGTTTGGTGAACCTAACAAATTTTTCGAGATGTGAACTCATATGATCTGTTGATCCACTATCCATTATCCATGTATTTGATCCTATCGTCATATTGGCCAATTTGGATTGATGCATCTCAACACGGTTAATCGAAGACTGATAAATAGCACTGAATGCAGATGTTGATGGTGGTGAATCTTGCTGTCGTCCTTCGGGTCTGGATTCTTTATTACTTGATAATGGACAGTTTCTTCCGATATGTCCAATTTCTAAACACCGAAAACATCTTAAGTGCTGATGCTATCGTTCTAACATATGGTTTCCTTTTGGAGGGCTCGTACTATCTGGATATTGTCGTTTGCTCTGCTGCATTTTGTTGAGTTTTCCAAACTGTTTATGTTTCGGAAAACATTTTCTTTGGATTGTGAGGGCTTTCACATTATCGAATTCACTTTCAGAAATAGATTCACTCTGAATTCGGCTTTCTTCTTCTATCAACTTTGACTTCAGATTGCACATGTTCAAATCACCGTCAGCTGCTCTCAAATTTCTGGCTAGATATTCGTATTCACTTGGTAACCCTAACACAGTGAAACCCGCCTGCACCTTCTCTGCAAATTCGAATCCAGCATTCTTTACTTTATGGTATAAACCATTTCTTCTTGCCAGGTATTCATTTATAGTTTCGTCTTTTTTACGTTTTTGTTTACGGAGTCCTTCAGCAATAATAAACCATGCCAAGTGTCGTATTTTGTATGTATCTGTTTTAAAGTCTTCCATAATTCCTTGGCAGTTTTACAATCCATAACATCGTCCAAGCTATCATTATTGATCAGTAAATATAAAACTGATTTGGCACTATGATCAGTTTTCTTGTTTGCAGAAACCTTCAGTTCGTCGTCACTGAATCCTGGATCTACAGCCATCCATAACTGTTTTACTTCTAAGATTCCTTGGGCCCGCATTGACCAATATCGGTAATTCTCGGAATGCAGCTTCTCAATTTTGAAATCGTCCATCATTTGGATTTTGTCGTCGTCTTGAGTTCTCAATTAACTCAAATATCGTCGTCTAACTTTTCAGATTATACTACTGGGCCCATAACCAGTTATTTCTTAATAGCAGGATAATATTCTCGCAGTGGCAATTTGCGAAATATGAAAAGCAAATAAGTAATTGAGAACGGTTTTCCAAATTATATTTTTCAACTGACTTTTCAAAAATACATAACAACGTCATTCACAATAAATATATAAAAAAATCAACTCTTCCTAAAACAAATTTCATCTAACACTTCCAACCTCTTTCAAATACTATACAAATCACAGTAATCCACGAAACCATCGGAATATCGTAAGCCGTGCACGTTCTGCTCGACATATCCCACTTGTCGTTTCTCTCCGGTAGACAAGGAATTATACGGCTTCGGAGGCTTCAGCGAAAAATGATCCGTCTGCACCCATCGATTATAGCAATCTCTTTTGAGTAGAATACACCACTCAAATCAAAACCTTGAATGTCCACTGCTACAAGTTTCATCTTCGACGTCTCTTACACACAACTAATTGCTCCGCTCGGCGTTCAAGATAAATGTCGAACGATTTCGCTCAAGGGCAAATTCTCCATAATGCAATCATGAATGATGACGCAATAGGCACGTGTGTTGGCTGGAAATCCTCTTTTGGCTTCAAGGTCAAGTTTCACATCCACCATACTCGATTTCACAAATTCAGCTCTTTTCGAGACGTCTATAACGAAAACAGCTCGATGTCTGAATGCTATATAATCAAGCAGAGGCTGTTTTTTCAGTGTGTTCGAAATCGCTATAAGCTGTGTGAGCTTCAACAAAATCATTCTTTTTGAAATCCAATCGCATACGCTCATGTGGGTTAAGTATCACTGTTTGAGGTCAATCTGATATCTAACAAATCGATATTATGAAAGTAGATGGGATCTTTACGTAAATTATCTACACGATCTGTTTGGAATACTGTGATGATGTATCGTGGACTCTCCAGAGCAGTACACGTTTCAAGGTCCCAAATTTCTTTTGTAGACCCTGTAGTCAGTGCAGGAAGCTCATCTAACTCCCACTTCCTGAACGGTGTCATCATAGGAAGATCAGATTTCATAGATTGGGGAAGATTCAAACGAATTTCATCGTTGGGAAAAACATGTTTCACCTTCAATTCGATACTGTCGATATTAGGTTTGGCTTCAGTCTTTCCAACTCCATTCGCAACATCTTCAATCATTATACTGTTGTTGTCGTTGCGAGCTGTGACCAATCGTATTGTTTGTTTTTCACACATGCCCAGTGTGTAATCGGTGAATATTCCCAAAGATGTTTGAGAGGGATGTGAAAGTTGAAAAATCCATCAGCTTCTTTTCGTATGCATCCATTTGGATAATTCCATCCAGATGTACACATGCGACTGATATCGTCTGCAGTATAACACAAGTATCTTCTGAGTGTACTTACTATCCCAGAATTTCGAACGTTATCCAATTATTTACCATTGAGTTCGTACGAAATGGAGTCGAAGAAAAATGCCGGAGCATTATTCACAAAGCTAACTTTGCCATTTCCTTCCATTCTTGTCAATGTTCCTCTGACACTAACGACTGCATCGTACATGAGTAGCCATGTTTCGGTCTGCTGGTATCATCCGAAGTGATATTACAGTCCAGACGAGTTGTCCGAACTCTGACAATTTTTACAGGTAAATCAGACTTGTGAACTTGACCAGGTTCCAACAATCGTTCAGAGAATCCTAACAATTTTCCAATGCAGTCGTCAGGTCGGAAATCTATGGTGTGTAGTTTGCTGTAGATTTCACACTCGAGAGTATTGACGTTAGCTTTCAAAGAAAATACTTCATCAGTTATATACTCCTCTTCACTCTCGTCGTTTTTCTCTCTTTTTTTAATGTCCTTCGGTTCGTCTATGAATTTCGTTGGGGATTTGGCAATGTTAGTGATTTCGTAAGAACCAATGGGAATATTGATTATTTCTCTCTTGGTCTTGTCAGCGTAATCCGTATTCTGCATTAGGGTCCAAGGCAATTGGGTTGGTGAAATTACTGCTCGCTCTGAAAGAATGACTTGTCAGCGTGACGATCAGAGATATGACTGAGCCTTAACGTGTACCACTGTTAGTTTTATAAAGAAATTCCAAACACAGATGTCCGCAATTTGACTGATTGAAATTCTGATAACAGTCTTTTTTCCCAAGTATCGGACCAACTCCTGAGGAGATTTCAGATGTCCAAAACTCTCGAAATATTCCAAGTTAATCACAGCACATTCTCGCGGCCAAGGACCATCACTTGGTGATGTATCAAGCATAAAGACTCCACGAAAATGTGATATTTTCAGTACACGGGCACATCGCCGTATTTCCGAATCATACAAGGCTCTATTGGGCAGCTTCAACGGTAGTACTTTTGTTTGCGCAGAAAGATTCCATAGCTACGACGACTCTTTTTCAAAAATATTCCGCTGGCTTGTTTACCGATCTCTTCCATTGCCTTGTTGTGACGATGATCTTCTTCAAGTTTCTTCTTAGCATTCTTGGCATCGATCACAGTCTTGGCAACCCCTGCAGCACCACCAGCCAATCCACCTAGGGCACTAAGTGCAGCAAATATTGGTATCAGAGGTAGAATACCCCCACTCTTTCCTTCAATAGGTATTATTCGAGGTACTCGAACGTTCTGACGTCCACCGACACTGTTGATGTGATTTCGTGCTATACGCATAGCCAAAATTGAAGCTTTTCGCAAGTTATTTTCGCTCATATCAGACAGTTGATTGGGATGCATTTGTTTTCGCAATGATGTCGAAATTTTCTGCACGATATTCCTCTTGAATGATGGCTTCTTTACACCCGTACCAAGTTTGCGTTTGGCCTCCATGGCTATTGTTATGAACCAAGAGGCTGCTTTTCCCCCCTAACTAGGGTCCTTCGACTTGAATCGCTCACACGCACTGTTCTCCAAATCCAAGTCGGCTTTTATGACGGTCCTCCAAAGACTTATTTTCGGAATAGGCTATGTCGTGCTGACGGCAAGCAGAATCTAGACCGTTAATACCTTTCTGACCCAGTGCTAACCTTTCGCGGAAGCGTGTTCCAGGTCCACAGTACTGATATCCAGATAGGTGTAATTCAACAGGAAGTTTATTGAGTGTTCACAAAACCACAACCTTATCGTTCGAAAGTTAGCATGATAGTGCCAAATATATTTAGAGTACCTATATATTTAAAGGTCAGCGCCAGCTTCTAGGAATATTCTTGGAGGTGAGCCGTGTCTCTTCAAGCATTAACGGACGCTTTTAACGTTTTCCAGACGCATTAGACGAAACCTTAGACGTTTTAGACGGAACGTTAGAAGCTTTCAACGAAACTTTCAAGGCTTTTTACAAAGCGTTAAACGTTTTCGTTGGCTGTGTATAAATGAATGAACGCTTCGAATTTTTTGTATTTGAATGTGGGACGTCATGAAGGTTACGCAACAAACAACCTCACTGTCAATAGAAAACTTGGATTTCGTGAAAATTGCGAAAATGAGCAAACATGGTGTACTGTTACCCGATTCTTTTCGCGCAATATTCTGTGGTCCGAGTGGGTGCGGTAAAACTCATGCAATGTTGAGTTTGCTGTTGAACCCCAATGGCGCTAAATTCAAAAATATTTACGTATACTCAAAGTCATTGTTTCAACCGAAATATTAATAACTGCAGGAAGTCATGGGAAAAATCAAAGGTATGGGGTATTTCCCATTCAAAGACAGTGATGAAATAATCGATCCGGCTGACGCAGAGGAAAACTCCGTTTTCATCTTCGACGATGTAGCCTGTGATAAACAGAATAAAAAATCCATCGGTGCCGCCCACGTTTGCCAAACTTACTCGAAAATTCCCCAACAATTGATACGAGACAACTGTAATATCATTGTTATCTTCAAACAAGATGACATGAATTTGAAGCACGTTTTCGATGGACATGTATCTCCAGACTTATCATACGAAGAGTTCAAGAACATATGCTCAAAATGTTGGAATGAAAAATTCGGTACTTTGGTTATTGTCAAGGATTTAGACTTGAAAATGGCAGATATTGCATGAGATTTGACAAATTCATAAGGGTGTAAATGCAGGTGATTCCCCAGTAGGCATCATGTCATCGACAAGTATAGACGATTAAGGACCGGTTTCTCAATGCATGATATCTATCAGATAAAAATAACCAACAGTTTCCATCCTAGTCACTGCCAAACTTTACTCACGAGCACCCTCTCAATTCTTTCATTCATCCGACAGATAACTTATTTATCCTTGTATTGAAAAACTGGCCCTAAATCGCTGATGCTGAGCGTATGTCAAAAATAAATCGGTTGGCAAGAGGAGAACGAAAGAAATACCTGCCCTTAAAATTGGGCAAGTCTGAATAAGATGAAGCTATTCGAAAGTTATTCAAACCCATAACTGAACCGTTAAAACAAATTGCTGCAATGTCACCACCCAAACGGTAATTGAAACCACCATCACTGGGACAATTATTCAAATCAAAGTATACCAAAATTGAAAAAACAGAGCCAGAAATAGTGGAAGAGGCACAGCATGCTCCTTCAGAACCTACCAAATTTCTGTAGCTAGAAGATGTTGCTGAGGCAGGAGCTGAACCAGAAAATGGCGAAGATGAGGTCTTCGATAGTTTGGAATCGAATCAAAAAATTCCAGAGGATGTATTGAATAGTTATCGAGAACAGTATCCACCATTGTCACGGGAATATATTATGGAATATTTAGGTAAAAATGAGCATATTGATATCGTTTATGGTATATATACAACTTTGTTTCTTCTGAATGATTCCTGGGCGGGAAGGAAATTGATTCATAACAGAAGAACATCAGTTCAAGGAAACACCAGGCCTGTATCAATTAATATTTTATGATTACCCTGAAAAATATGGGAAGGAAGATTTGGAAAATTATAAACGAATTTTGGAGCCATCATCTTCCTGAAGTTCTTTGTGTACATTCGAATATCCCGGTGTTGATACTGGTTTGCAATCTGCCATGTTGAAAGTTTGAAGCAAATCAGTAATATATCTTTCTTGGCTTATTTTGATGATATTTTTGCTTCCATCTCTTCTGAATGAAATACCCAGACCTTGCTGTATTTCTCCCAAATCCTTCAATTTGAAATGTTTGGATAAGTTCAATTTCAAATTTGCCATTTCTTCTTTCCAGTTAGAGAAAACGAAAAAATCATCCACCCATAAAGCTATGTAAATTAGTTTACCTTTATCTGTTTTATGGTAGACACAATCTTCGTGGCTTGATTGCTTGAAATCCATTTCCAGGAGCACCTTATGAACAGTTTGGTTCCAAGCTCGTGATGCCTGCTTCAATCCATACAAAGCCTTCTTTAATTTGCACACTTTTTCTTCTTGTCCCTCCAATATGAATCCTTCTGGCTGCTCCATATACACCGTTTCTTCCAAAACTCCATTAAGAAATGCTGTTTCAACATCTAAATGGTGTATGTCCATATCAAGTTCAGCAGCAAGAGCTATCAAAGTTCTCATTGTGGAGTATCTTACAACTGGTGAGAAGGTTTCATCATAATCTACGCCATGAGTTTGTCCGAATCCCTTGGCCACCAATCTGGCCTTATATCTGATGATATCACCGTGTTCATTCCTTTTTCTTTTGAAAACCCATTTACAAGGAATTACTTTTTGGTTAACAGGTCTTTCAACGAAACTCCATGTTTGATTAGCAATAAGAGAGTTGAACTCTTCATCCACTGCAATCCTCCAGTTTTCTGACTCTTCTCCCGATAATGCTTGTTTAAAAGTTTGGGGCTCGGTTTTGAATTCACAATCAGTTTTGTAGAGTTCAAAACCTGGAAATTCTTTCCTTTTTCTGTTTCTCTGAGGATATCTTTCAACTTCTTTTTCATCTTCAAGCATTACCCTATTCTCTTCTTCATTGGAGATAGCATTATTTTCTTGAGGTTCTTCTGATTCTATTTCTTCAGCAGCAAAATCCCTAGGAATAGAAAAACTGTTATTGACTGTTGAATCATTTTCAGGTGTAAAATTCTGTTCAATATTCCTTCCAACTTTGTTTTCCCCACATTTTATCGAAAAACTATCTTCTAGGAAAACAACATCTCTAGCATCAACAATTTTTCTGGGATTTGAAATTTCCCTCAAACGATATGCTTTTGAAGTTTCACTGTACCCCACGAAAACATACATTTTAGATTTGGCATCCAACTTGTCCCTTTCGTGTTTAGGAATAAGAACATGAGCCTTACAGCCAAAAATCCTCAAATGACTCAAATCTGGTTTATAGCCTGACCATTTTTCCTCTGGGGTCATTTCTGCTACAGACCTATGTGGAGATCTATTCTTCAAATAGACTGCTGTTTTGATAGCATCTTCCCAATATCCCTTCGGTAAACCAGCCTCAAGCAACATGCATCTAGCCTTTTCAACAATTGAACGATTGGTGCGCTCTGCAACACCATTCTGTTCCGGTGTATATGGCACTGATGTCTCATGCTTGATACCTTTAATTCTCAGATATTCACTGAATTCTTTCTGAACATATTCAGTACCATTATCAGTTCTCAAAGTATTGATTTTATTGCCAGTTTCATTCTCTACTCGAGCCTGAAACTCCATGAATTTACTTTTCACTTCACATTTAGAACTGATACAATACACGAATATCTTCCTTGTAAAATCATCAACAAAAATCAACATGTATAACCATATAAAGATTCAGTACTAAAAGGACCACAAACATCAGAATGAACTAAATCAAGGGTTTTCTTACCTCTTCTGTGTTTGATTTGTTTAAACGGTAATCGGTGTTGCTTTCCACCGGTGCAGACTTCACAAATGTGATCGTTTGTCCTCGAAAAACTCACACCAAACGCCATTTTGGTTCTAAGAAGGTCCATACCATATCGGCACAAATGTCCCAATCTCGAGTGCCACAGATCCGCATTGTCCTTCCCTTCGACTTTGAATACATGCTCTCTCGAAGTAGATGATATATCCAATTTATACATACCATTCTGTAAGGAAGCAGATAATAATACATTTCCATCTATTTTACACTGATCCTGTCTATAAAAAGAGCAACCTACAGAATCAAATACAATAGAAAAACCTTTTTCAACAGCTTTTGAAACGGAAATGAGATTAGCATTCAAATTTGGCACATACACGACACCAGTCATTGAATTTATTTGACTAGAAGGGTTAGAAAAATGAATTGTCCCTGAACCTTCGCTATAAAGTTTTTCATTATTTGCAACAATAACTTCTAAACCAGCTTGTTCAAGAGAAAAATTCTGTAACATACCTTTCGATGAAGTCATGTGTGCTGAAGCACCAGAATCAACATACCAACTATTCGAGCCTACGTTTGAAGAAAAAACCGTTAAAAGACTATAGTCCTTTTTCACTTCAGAGTTTTCGCTTCGACTTTTCAATTTTGGGCATCTTGGCTTGATGTGACCTGGTTCTTTGCAGTTGAAGCAAACTACATCCTTCTTCACCAATCCTTCACCTTTCTTTCTTCTGAACTTGTCTTGTTTTTTCCATATTTTCTTATCTGTTGCTGCCATTGCCGATTCTGCTATAGAAGTCATTTCATTGAGCAACTTTGACTTCACCATCTCTGATGTGATCTGAACATTCGAATTCTCTAGTGCCATGACGAGAGGATTGTATCTGGATGTCAAACCACCAAGCATAATTGCTCCTATGGACTCATCATCAATTTCTTTTCCAATATCGGCTAATTGATGAGCTGTATCAGTAATTTCAGTAAGGTAATCCTCCATGGATCGGAAATCGGGCAAACGTAATCGATACAACTTTCTTTGTAGATTGAGACGTCGTCCAAGTCCTCTATCTTCGTAAGATTTAGCAAGTGCATCCCAAGCTTCCCTAGCTGTTTCACATCTTTTTACTAGTGTGAGAGCAGCTCCTTCCAGAGTTAAGGAAATCTTAGTGAAGGCTTTCATACACTTTAACTCTTTCATTTCTTTGGTTGTTTTATCAGCTACTGGATATCCTGCTACAGCTTCCCAGAGACCTTCATGCATCAAATACATTTTCATTTTGAATTTCCAAGCACTATATCCATTCCTATCATGAAGAGGTTTAATAACAGCCAAAGACACACTGCTTGAATGAATATTCACATTCGTTTCACCTCCATTTGAAGTCGTTCCACTTTGCATGACTGGGTTGTTACTTTTGAAAAATTTCACCCGTGAAATGTATTATGAACAGATAGGTACGCTATGGTTAATGCTCTGGGCCCATAACCTGTTGTGTAATTGAGAGCAATGCAATTCTCAACTAGAAAAACTTTTATTTCTAACTTGTAAAAAATGAATTACATCAGTTCAAAAATATTTCATGACAGTCAACAAGAAGCAATTTTTTTTTGTCAAAAAATGTATCAATACCTACTTCAATAGACGAGTTCCTCACAAGTTGCCAACTTATAAAATTCGTCGAAAAGGTCTGCCTCTCCAATTTCGATTATTTTAAGATAGTTGTGTAGAGGATCAAAAATTAAATACGCTGGTTCGTTTACTTTGAGTCAGAAAGCCTTTATAAAGTTTTTATATCACTTATGTCAATCATAGATTTTTTGTCTAAAAATAGGAACTGTTGGTAACGCAATTCCATGACAAAAACATTGATGGTGCTTCTTGTAACATAACCTGATATTTTTGTGTTTATTTTTTTTTGCAATATTAAGTAATTTGTGCTTGAATGTTTATGAATTTTCCCTGATCATCCACATTCGTCATGCATATTGTTTACATGATGCTCTTGTTGAATGAGAATGTAGGTAGGTAGATTGAATTATTGTTTTCTTTACAATACCTAATGTGTTTTTAGGTATGAGACGAGGTTGTTTTAAGATATGAGTATTTTAACATTCAGACACGACAAGGCATTCCTTTCACCAATAAAGAACATATCAACATTGCTAAATCTTTGGAATTAATACACTGCATTGTTTGTTGTACCTACTTGTGCAAGAGCTAGAGAAATTTTGATGGATGCTGTTCATGTAATAACCACTTGAAAAAAATCCTTTTTTATAATGAACGTGATTCTTGTGGGACGAGAAGAAAAACTATGAAACTGTTCGAAAGGAATCCGGGTTTATACAATGCTACAGAAAAGTTGATTGAACAGGCTCTACATTTTATTCTTGGAGCGATCAAAAATGTATGATTAATGGTTGTGGAAAAGGTGGAATGAGATATGCTTGTCTTTTTGAAAAGGGAAAATGAAGCAGAGATTTTCACCATTAATGTATCACCATTCAGTGTTCAGCATGGAAGTCGACTGGGACTGCAGACAGTAAACATATCCCTACCTAATACCAATTTTTAATGGCTTTAAATTAAGGTGTTCGAAATGACAAGCAGGGGAAGTTTATCTGCAACAATTCAAAATTTTTATGAGGGTGGGTGGGAAGGGAGAAAGTTCACCTCAAGAGGGGAAAGAAGATGAGTTACTATGCCAACTATTTATTAAAACAAAATGTGTTCACATTCATCTTAATAATTAAGATGTGGGAGATTTGTATTAAAGACACAGAACACAAAAAAACCAGACCACTGGGAGATCTGCGTACTGCACACCAAGGGTCTGCGTTAGAAAAAGGGGTTCTAAAAAAAAAAAACATGTTTTTATACTAGCAGGTTCATTGGCAAAAATTATAGAAAATATTATTTTTTATATTCATTTATATATTTGTTTTCTGTCAAAGGACATGAATTAGCAAGAAAATATCGAATACAGAAAAAAAATTCATGTACAGGACACTTTTGGATTTATATGAGTGATTTTTTTTCTTCTCCAAGATGATGTCTTAGTATACTAACTATTTCAAACTTCTGGGCAGATATCATTCAAAAAGCAATAGTATGCATGATAATTTGAAAAAAAAGGTAACATTCTTCATTCAGAATACAAAAAAAGCTCAGCCAAATGAGGTACCTATTCTGTTCAATGTACTAATAGCATACAATCCAAAATGATAATGTAGTGACTATTAATAATCGTCAATATTTATAAACTGCAGTTATCAAATTTTCTTGCTATCGTAAGGGTTATTGAAGACAAACAGAAGTATACTTGAGGCTTGGCTAACCCTGGGTTTGTAGAGCTTTATCGAGTATATTACATATGTTTACCAACTTTTCATTTTGAAGATTTTTCACCTCCTTCATTTCAAAAGTCTTGTTAAGGGTATTTTTTGTCTACACGTTACAAGATAATAATTGTTTTTTGATAAATTCATTTCAAATTAGGTAAAAGTGCTGATGATATAAATGGCTCATCTTCTGATATCTGATTTTTTATTGTCTGTTTCCAAAACCTTTGTCAAATTTTTTGTCACTGAGTATAGGTAGGTATATAGTATATATAATTTTTTGTGTGGTCCAGGCATTTGAAGATATCCGATAACATAATTGGAAAAATTTGTAATTCAGTAGATCACTCTTATTCAGCATCCTAAAGATCAATAGCCATAGCTTATATTTTCAACAATGTCTTCCGAGAAGAACTTTGTTGAGACACAAACATGAAAAATAGCTTATTTCCAATCTCTATTTTCATCGATACATATCTAACACTCTTGAGGTCTGAACCCCCATTTTATAGTTCATAATTCCTGAAATAAGACGACTCATTATTATGATTGATCTTTAAGCCTCCATCTACTTAGGTTTTATTGTGGTTTCATTCGGTTTTTACACCAAGATGATTGTGATTGACATTATTGACTAGTATTGACCGTCAGTATGAATTTCACGTGGAAAAAATTCGGGGAAAAAGTTTCTATCCCCATAACAATAATAAATAATCTCACTTTCTAGTTCAATCTCGAATTTCGGAAAATGAAAATGTTTTGTCATGGAATTGCGTTACCAACAGTTCCTATTTTTAGACAAAAAATCTATGATTGACATAAGTGATATAAAAACTTAATAAAGGCTTTCTGACTCAAAGTAAACAATCCACCGTATATAATTTTTGATTCTCTACACAACTATCTTAAAATAATGAAAATTGGAGAGGCAGACCTTTTCGACGAATTTTGTGAGTTGGCAACTTGTGAGGAACTCGTCTATTGAAATATAAAATTTCACAGTGTGTTGAGCTTAGATTACCCTAGGGAAGTATAAAAATACAACAATATCGCTTTTCGGCAATTTAGCACACAATATTGTTGTATGTTATATTTCAGTAGGTAGTTAGTGGTTGCATTTTCGTTCTAATTTTGTTCGCAATAATGTTAGTAAACGATATCGACATTATTTTTGAAGAACTTTTGACAAACGATCTAACGCAGAGTACAGAAATCAAGCGAAAAATTCAAGTCGACTTTGAATAAATACCCAAATTCTAGATACCATTGTTACAATGTTTCCTTGGCTTCTTCTTCTCTTCATTTTTCACATGAGACTTTTATAAACATGACATTCCGAAGTGAAAGTTAACTCAGCTGTTAAAATTAAAGTTAACTCCAGAAGATATTTATAATACCGGCCCTTAATAATTGATATTTCAAACAGAAAAGTTTTGATATAAACATTATTTCGTTCGATCTGTCACAAAATGATGTTGCTCAAAACATAAAAGCTTTGTATATTGACTATATAGTAGGATAACCTTATGGAAATTGTATTTGACAGGAGTGGAGACTGTCACTAGATGGCGTAGGTGAAAATGGAGACTCGCTTTTGAATATCATATCCCCGCCACCAATAGAGACGAAAATCGCTTGCCTTGAAGAATTTGACCTGAGAAAGGTTTGGGTTTATCGGACAGATCCGCATCAGGGTCGAGTGTCGTTGTTTATGAGTTAGTGGTGGGTAGATTCGAATAATTATAATTCACTTGCGTAATGAGTTTCCTATTTATCTTGTGTATCAGGTAGATTATTGGGATGGAATATCGGTCGTTGGATGTGCCATAAGACTGGAGATTAACTATATATAGATAGATGATGTGCTGGAAGTGAATTATAATCAGACTGAGTTGAGAACCTTAAAATAGTGACGTTTGCTATCAACATTTCGATTGTGTAGTGTGAATTTTTTTGGAGACGCTCAACCCCTTTGTATTTTGGATACATCTATAAACGGTAAGTAGTCTACCCATTTCAATGAAAGTCTAACTTATTTGAAAAAAAGAAGGTAAATTTAGGTAAAATTCTGTTATTCCGCCGACATCAAGTTTATAAAAAATATCAGTGCCTACTTTTGTGTATTTCGAGTCGCTTAAAATGAATCAGAGTCAAAACGAGACGGTTTCCCCTTTCCGAAGTTAAAGCCCTTCAAAGTTTAGAAGGACAAATTCCTCGATATTGATTAAAGTTAGGTTAGGTTGGGTTAATCTGAAAATCGTGTCAGGAATTATTTCTCGAGTTTTTTATTGACGAACGGTAGAAAGTTATGAAGGAGGTGGACTGATGTGTACCGGGCACCAAACGAATATAAACTTGTGTTCTTGATAGTTTTTAGGTGCAAAAAGCCCAAATATGCCCTTTGAAGTTTTGAAGCTGCGTTTTGACTTCGGATTTGTGTTCAGCGATTTCAAATGCATAAGTTGGAATACTACCCAAAAAAATGTAGAAGCATCTCATTAAGAAAAGAGTTGAGTGTTCTTTTTCATTTGAAGTTTGCAATTTTAACAGTTATTGTTGTGTTTTCAGATGGCTGGAAATAAGTGTCAATTTTATAAATGTGGTCAATCCGCCAGGACTGATGGATCTTTGAGGTTCTATAGATTTCCAGTGAACGATTCCGAAAGGTGCAAACAATGGATACTTCATTCTGGTAAGTTATTATAGCTGCTACAGGGTGTGACATAAGTAACTTCAATTTCGAAGTGTCATTACTTGTCACATTTTATTATTATAAGAGCTGGTTCGGAAAAAATAAGCATAATTTAGTGAAATTCAATGCACAATCCATTGAAGTTGAATATCTTGTATCCAATGTGTAGTTCTACTCATTTTGTAGTAACGCAATGGATGAAGTTGAGTTCCCAACTGATAAGTTAGATAAGATGTGCAAAATTTGAAATGAATTAAGAATCAAGTCAAACAGCGGTTTTGCACAGTAAATATCAAAAATAATGTTTTACATATTAATCTCTCCTGCAAAATAAAACAGACTACTTATTGAAAATTATGCATCATTAGTTACACATTTCACTTGATCATATTTTTCTTTATTCAATTCGTTGACTCTATTATTTCTCATTCGATATCTCATTTTTTGTCGCAAAACGTTTTCTGTGATCAATCAAATCTTTCATTGTTATATTTATATATTATTTCATAACAACAATTTCCTATAAATAACACCTTTGAATTGTTATTTCAGGTAATGGCAGATTTGAGTCCGAAGTCTTTGCGAAAAAATTTTTTATGCAGCAATCATTTTACTGCTGATCAAGTGGCTGCAAGGACCTTGCCAGTAGATGCTGTTCCGGAAAAGTTTGTTTCAGACAGTAGTAGCGTGGAAAGTAGCCCGCCTTCATTGCAAGTGGCTTCGTGTTCAAAATCTTATGTAGGTACTAGTATAAGACTTTTTGAAGACAATATAATTGAGAGTAGCTCTAGTAGCAGTGATAATCTCCAAGGATTTCAAAATCTTCCCATCGATGAACGTAAATTCAAAAAACAGCCTTCACTTGAGAGCGAGAATGCCAAATTGAAGTTAATGCTATCCAGATCAAGAAGAAAAATAAATAATTTGAAAACCCAGTTGAATGAATCGAAGAAAAGATTGGTGAAAGTTCAATTATCTGCTAAGGTTTTATTCAAAGATGCTCCAACAAATTTTTCCAATGCTTTATTGAATATGCAATTGAAACATAAATTTCGTACACCTTGGACATTATTGGAAAAAAAAGCATCTATATCCTTATATTATAAGAGCCCTTCAACATATAACTATATGAGACAAAAAAGGCATAATCCTTCCAGCAATTTCCACAATAAAAAAATGGTTGGGGAATTTCAGATGTGAACCAGGATTTAACAACAAAGTTTTCACACAATTGTCTTTGAAACCTGAAACTATGAAACCGTCAGAAAAAGTGTGTTTGCTTATTTTTGATGAAATGGCTCTGAAAAGAAAAGTAGATTATAATGAGAAAACAGATATAATTGAAGGACTAGTAGATTTATGAAATGAAGTGGGACGAAGACCTGTACCGGCGAATCTCGCTCTAGTAGTTATGATTCGTGGAATTTATGCAAATTGGAAAATGCCTCTGGCCTATTTTGTAACTGATAACGGAGTGAGTGCGATAGAACTCCGAACAATAATCTCAACTTGCTTGAAGGAACTAGTATGTGCAAACCTAAATCCAATAGGGCTGGTATGTGATTTATCAAAAGTAAACCAACAGTTTTATGAAAATTTGAATGTATCACACACAAAACCTTATTTTTTAGAGGAGGAGAGAACATATTTTGCATTTTATGATGCCCCACATTTGTTAAAGTGCTCAAGAAATAATTTTTTGAATAATTATTTCATTTTTGATGATAAACATATAACATTTTCTGATGCCAAGAAGGTTTACGAATTCGATAAAAGTAGCAAAACTGGCCGATGTCTTTTGAAATTAACTGATAAACATTTTTCTCCAAATGCATTTGAAAAGATGAATGTTAAATTAGCTGCTCAACTTCTGAGTCATAGTGTGTCAGCTGCAATCAAAGTTGCAGTGAGAAGTGGAGAACTTGTTTCCTCAACTGCCGAAAACACAGCATTTTTCATAAATACACTCAACAATTTGTTCGATGCACTAAATAGTACTCATTTTAAAAGTGCTAATCCATATAATCGTGTTATGTGTGAGAAAAATCCTCAGGTAATGGAAGCACTCAATGCTGGTTATGATTTATTGAAAATATTATACAAAATTGATGAAAAAAATAAAATGTCTAGGCCTCCTTCTTTTGATGGTTTTTTACAAACCATCAGTGCAGTAAAAATGTTTTTCGAAAAACAAAAGCATTTAGGTTTCACTTTCTTGTTCGCAGGCAGGTTGAATCAGGATCCCCTCGAAAATCAATTTTCAATTTTTAGACAAAAGGGTGGTTATAATAGAAATCCCACAGTGAAAACATTTCGGGCAGCATTCAAAATGAGCATTGTGACTAATTTAATAAGACCCGCACTAAGTGCAAATTCTGGGTCAAATATCGATCATCATCAAAACATTCTTGATAATGAAGACTTAATAGATTCTGTTGGTTCCGCATCTGAAGAAAATACTCTTGAAACAATAGACGCGGATGATTCATTATGTGAGAGTTCAAGTGGAAATCAATCTAAACAATATCCTGTTTCAATCGAAGAATTTAATTTAGAAAATTGCTCCACAGTATATTTTGCTGGGTACTTGGTAAGAAAATGTATTAAAAAATTTAACTGTCAGTATTGTCAACAATGCCTTGAAGGAGTTAAAGACGTTGAAAATGTTGACGAGTTATTGATTTTTTACAAAAATTATAATTTAGAACAAGAAAATTCACTCAAGACACCAACAGATTTGGTGCAAAAATTTGCTATGATTTGTATGACAATCTTTAGTGAAAGTATTACCAAATTTTTAACAACGAAAGTCATTCAAAATTTAAAATCTATTATTTGTCATAGTTTGAAAGAAAAATATCCCAGTTGGATGCAAGTGAGTGAATGTGTTCGTGAACATAGAGATATGTTGAATTTGTTATTGAGAACTTTGATACACAAATATTGTAAAAATATTTCAAACTCAATGAGAACTCGTGTTGGTTTGAAAAATGTTAAATTATCCATATTGCAACATAATTAAGTTCTCTCCTCTCCCAATATAGAGAAATTTAAAACCTAAAAATTATGTAAGACTTCTTTATCTTGAGTTAGTCTTCTATTCATACTTGAATGAGCAACAGACAAAAAGGTCAATTAGAAAGTTTTGTTGAATAATCACAAATAACTATGTCATTGGCTGGTCATCTGAATCCAATAGTTTGCTAATTATTTGAATAACAGAAAACAAAAACTAAGGTTTGGTAATATATTTTCTGGAGAAATAGAAAATGATTATGGGGTTCCACAGGGAAGTGTGCTTGGACCTTTATTATTGTTCTTGATATACATTGATGATATAGTCGAAGCAGCAGGAAATTGTAAAATTCATTTGTATGCTGATGACACATTAATTAAAAGTGCACACTCTCTCAATTCTTTCAAAATTACTCTGAAAAAACATTTGTTAGAGAAAAGTAATCCCTAATCCTTCTTGGTGAATAATTATAAAATCAATTGATTTTCTTCACACCTACAATCAATCACATTTCAACTCTCATATGATTCATCAGTACTTGTTCATTACTGAGTATACGGATATTTATGTATATATGTGACACATATTGTTTATTTTATTAAGTGTTTGACTATTCTGTGTATTTTAGATGAGACATTATGGATATTTTAAAATCAATGTAGTAAAATCGAATGTAAATTAGTCAATGAGTATAATAAAGGATTTATATATATATATATATATATATATACCTATTGCGCAAAATATATATACCTATTGCGCAAAATATATATACCTATTGCGCAAAACATTTTGTTTTTTTTATTGTTGTATGTACATAGCTATACAATTCAACGAAGTTCACTTTGACTCAGAGATGCGCAATAAAAGAACAGAAACGATGCTATGAGTGAGCTAGAAAAATATTGTACCACAGCACATTCAACCTTGAGATACCAAGTGAACTTCGTTGGGCTATATTTATTTATTTTATGATGAAACTTCAAAAATTTTGCCTCACACGTTCTGAATATTTGAAAAATGATTTTTTTAAATGTTGGTAGAAATTTCAGTTTATTTTTCTCAACATTAATAAATGGTTTTTCTGAGTTAACCGTTTCATCCTATGTATTCATCTATAATTCTATACGATACGTTAAAATTCGTTGAACAATCAATTGTAATTTTTCCGATGAGTTTGAAAGCTTTTTCTTGTATTCAAACTATACACTCCATATTCAATATTGGCGTTGTTATTACCTGTACTATAATAATTTTCTGAATATTGGTGTTAATACACTTATGACATTATGAATTGAATGTGTTGATTAAAAATGTATTGAGTGATTGAGTTTTTATTTATTTTCATTATGCGGTAACCGATCTCAATATGTTTAATGTGGAGAAAAGAAATTTTTTCCGCAGCCACGTGAGAAATTAATGTCCGAATAGTAGTCCTGAAAACATATGCCAACACACAGGCATATATTATTTTTTGTAATCCCATACTGTTATTCTGATTCAATGGTATTCAGATGACAATTGAAAGATTATTGATAACGTCCCCCGTCCGTTAAGATTCACCAACGGCCGGAGGCCGTTATAGCATTTTTGTGCATATTGTTGAACTGCTCCATGACAACACGATGTTGGGATTTTTCTCTAGAATCACGAGACATATGGTTTGTTCTATTCTTGGAATCAAAATGTAATCTTTCAACAGTTTCGAACGACCCATGGCCGATACGCAAATAACGCATTTGGTTGTTATAATCTTTGTCTGCGCTTCGGACAATATTCAACCTCATCTGTTATTTGCTACATATTGGCCTTGTAGGGTTTATAAC